>PYHX02000413.1:75893839-76226298 GCA_004302925.2 Cochliomyia hominivorax | reverse complement strand
GATCCATAGTACAGATTTGTGTAACCTCAATGTAAAAATTGTGCTTTATATATCATTTTTATTTTCAATATAAAAACTGAAAAATATCTCAGCAAAACTTTGTTCTCCCTTTCTAGACCCCTTTTTTCCAACAAATTTCTTCATTATGGTTTGCAACTCATCTCAGTTATAAATTTGTCTTATGTGTGTATGACAGTTGTATAATGATGATTTACTGTAAAATACAGAATATAAAAATCTTTTATTTACCTTTCGAAAAAAATACAATATTTTCGTATGATGATGATTTATTTATACGAACACACACAAATAAAAAGAGAAAAATTCGATATTAAACAAAAAATAAATATGAAATAAATGATGAAGAATAAATAAAAAATATGTCTGACAAAGAATATGAAAACAAAATAAAATTGTTTAAAAATTAAGGTGAAATATGTTTTGAAAAAAAATATTTTAATAAAAATCATTCGACGGAGCGTATGAGTGATATTAATACAAAAGTTAGAAAGAGGTAAATTTAAATATTATAAAAATGGAAAGGGATAGAATAAAAGTAAATATTGATAATGGAAGATAAGTTAAAAGGGTCTAAGAAAACTTAAATAAGAATTCTGAATCAGGAATATTTTAACTGAAACATGGTGCCTAAAATCAATTAATTCAGCTCAAATTTGAGTATTATATTTTTGGTTTTTCAATACATTATTTTTCTATGTTCCTATGGATTTTTGATAATAATTCTGTTCGCCAATAAAGTGACAAAAACCAAAAAAATACATTTAAATTCAATAATTTATATTCAAAAATCACCTTTCTAAAAATCTTGGGTGCGAATGATTAATATTAATTCAAATATTAAAGTAGAATTATGCAAAAATTTTTAAAACTAAGAGGGATAAAAACGAAAAAAACTATATAACGGATAATAAGGTTTCATAAATTCGGAAGAGAAGATACTTATTTAGAAGGTGAATTAGAAAAATTCCAATAACTTAGGCCAAATTTTATTGAATTATTAAGGATGTTAGCATGCCAACAACAGAGAGATGGGCAGACACACGGACAGACAAACGGATATAGCTAAATCGATTTTGTTTTGTTGCAAGAATATTTGTACATAATAGGGTCTGAGAGGGGCTTATACTCAGGCCAAATTTCATTGAGCCCTGGTTATTATTAAGTATGTGAGCATGCCAACAACAGAGAGATGGGCGGACAGACAGACAGCCAAACAGACAGATGAATATAGCTTAATCGATTTTGATTTGTTACAAGAATATTTATACATCACAGAGTCTGAGATGATTTCTTTTTAGCGTTACACTCGAAATGACAAAGTTAATATACTCTTTTCAACACTTGTAGTGGTGAAGAAAAATAATGTATGGAGGCGTATGATTGATATTAACTCATGAGAAAAATTCAAGACGGGATAGAAAAGTAATTAGAGAGGATAACAGAAACTAGTTTTAGGCTTAATAAGTTGTTACCAAATTTTACTAATTATGCCTTTTTTAGAAAAGTTGTTTTTATATTGTGATTTTTTTATTTTCGATTTCCTTATTTTTCATATTTTACACTTAAAAAAATAAACTCAAATGCGGGGGACGTATGATTGATAAATTCAGAAGTGAATGTAGATAAATCCGAATATTTAAATAAAAAAGTGGATAATAAAAGCAGAATTATGAATGTTTAATAGCATTAAAAAAATTTTATACTCATAATGCCTTTTTGCTTAAGAAAATTAAATAAAATTAAACAAAAAATTATTCGGCTGTGAGTTTAAATTTTCAGTTAAGAATACTTTATTTCTAAAATTTTGTTTCTTATTTTGTATTTAGTATTTCTAAAATATATTTTAAAACCAAAAACAAAATAAAAATTTGTTATATTTGATAATCATTTTAAAAAATATATGAATGCGTATGATTGATATTAATTTAATGGTTAAATGGGAAAAATCCAAATATTTAAAATCAAAAATCAATAGAAGAAATCTAAATATGGCCTTTGAAAGCCAAGAAAACAAGGTTTTATAAACAGAAAATAACTATATCTATCGTTGAATATTTCATTAAAAACTGGCTTCAAAAGATTATTTGATTTCATTTTTATATTGAATTTTCAATAAAATTTTGTTAATTTTTAACAATTATTTTTGTTTTTTTATAAATATCTATTATTCTCAAAATATATTTTTGTGTCACATTTCCAATATGATTAATTACCTACAAAAAAAAAACAAAATTTAAAAAAAAAATTTCAAATATTTCTACATTTAAAAATATTATTTACATGACCAAATTTATTTAAACTTAAAATAAATTTGACAATAAACTCATTTGATTTCAGGGTCATTTTTGGCCAAAAAAAACAAAATAAAAAAGTTTAACTAAAGCGAATACTTTAGAGCAATGAAACCACCGAAAAAAACGTATTGCATGCCTCATGATTGACAGCTGTTTCATTTTCAAGGTTTCGTTGTGAATTTTTTTTTCTAAAATAATAAATCTATTTTATTTTTGCTTTTTCTGTCGTCACTTTAGCAAAAATTTTGTTTTATTTTCTAGACATTAAATTGCATTTAGAACGGGGTAAATTCATGCTGCGACAATGGCATTACGCAAATATTTAAATAACAAATAAAAAAATCGACATATGGCTGAAAATTATCAACAAAATATCTATTGTTCATTTGTGGGACACAAACAGTAAGAATCGCCAGAAAAAAAAATACTAAAAATTAAGCGCCATAATAAATAACATCGCATGTCATAGATTTTGACAATATTTAAACACAGTAAAAATAATTAATCAAAGAAACTACATACATATATAATACATTAATACATTCATACTCTCAAATTATATGTAGATTTTAAATAAAAAAGTCTCTAAAATAAATTATTCAAGCGTTTCGTTTAAAGTTTTATTTGTAGCAAAATAAAAATTAAGTCATTAAATTTTTGAGTTATCGATGAATTAATGTGAATTTTTTTAAAAGTTGTATATAATCAGATTTTCTGTTTAAGCAAATATACGTGTACATATGTATGTGCAAATATTTCGAACAGTGGGACAAAATTGAAATTATCTGCACACATAAAAATAAATCTGTTTTTTTTTGTTTGCTTGTTTGGGACTTATTGACAGCAAAACTACGGCACCGATTTGGTTAAAATTTTCACACAATTATCCCCATATACCAGAAAGTAACATAGTCCCATAAAGAATTTCGTTAGGACCATAGGGCGAGAGGTATCTCCACATAAAGCAAATATTGATTATCGAATATGGAAATAAATAGAGGAGCGAAAATCAAATTTGGTTTTAATCACTTCTTCGAAGAACTGTTTTACCGCACAAAATGTACGACGTATAGGATCAGGGGGAGGAAATAACCCCCATACAAAGAAAATATTGATATCGAATATCTAAGGAACCGCTTCATCAAAAATTTTCAAACTTGGTCCCAATAGTACATGAAATGGATAAAATCAGGAGGATTGGTAACTCCAATATAAAGCAAATTTCGTTAATTGAATATAAAAAGTTCTATAACAGAGAGAATTTGGTCGTAATAATTGTTCCAAGGAAACGTTTTCTAAGCACAATATGAGACGGTCCATTCAGTCCCAAGAGCTTTATCAGGAAACTGTTTCACTAGACCAAATAAAGAGTAAAAGTGTTCCCAATATTTGAAGAACTATTATTATCAAGAATTTGTGTTACTGATCAAAATATAGGATCAAGGGGAAAGGTACTCACATACTAAACAAATATTAATTAGCGAATATCTAAAGAACTGTAAAAGCAAAAGTATTCTAATTGAATTCAATAATTTTTCCAAGGATCTTTCTTACTCCAATAATTTTTTTTGAGCAGCTCAGCACACCGGGTAAAAGCTAATTTGTAATAATAACATTTGATGAAAACGAGCTCTATAGATTGTAGAGCTCCACCAGGTGGCTAAAAAGTGGTTAGAATGTATATTAAAAATTTACACAAAACTTTATTTATTTGTTGCAACACATTCGTCGAAAAGAGATCACTAATGATCTCTCTTTTTAAATAATCACTTTTTTATAAATAATAAATTAATATTTTTAATAAAAATTAACTCAACTTTAAAATCAGATTCGTAATTTTTATCATATGACTTCTTTGTGCCAATGACCAGGTATATTGTAGTTGTATCAACATTTTTTTTTAAATTTGCTTCGAATTTAAGTTCGACATTTCACTGAACCAAATGTCGTAGTTAATATTAACGAAAAATTTTCGTAGAACTTTAATGAAAAAAGATGTTTATTTAACACACTCTAATTCTAATTACCATAATTTTATAAGGAGGAAAATATTTTATAGAACATTTTTATTAATGTAATTGAAATTACAGGAATATTTTACATGAATTCATGAAAATGCGAATGGAAGATCAACTGATTAACCGGCATGTGAGTAACTTTTCATCAGAAATACAAGCCGGTCGGCTCACTATCGTCCTATTGTCATGCACTATTTCTAGTTGTCTATTATGTTTCTTACGTTATATAATTATCTAAAACAAAATTTTATCAAGTGCGCTTTGCGGCATAAAAAATCTAACAAATTAGGACGTGTATAAAAAAATAATTGGGACCAAATTCTCGCTGTAGTAGATCTATAGTTATCCAATAATCAATATTTGCATTATATGAGGGCTACTTCGTCCTTGATTCTTTTCGTCCTATACTTTGTCCAGTAAAATAGTTCCTTGAGGAAAACATTGCAACATCTTGCTTTTGCAGTTCTTAAGATACTTTATAATCCATATTTGCTTTGTAAGGGGGTGGAGTACTCCCCACACAAATATCTTGGTCCTTAATATTTTATGTATAAATTTATTACAACAATTTAAGGTAACTCTTTCCTCAATTCAACTAAAATTTCGTAAATTTAACTTAAATATGGTATTTAAATGGAATAATATTAATCAATATAAAAAATTTATTGAAGACGATTTGAATAATGAATTATTCAAATTGAGTTTATTCAAATAAGCCGAATTTTTATTAACGAATTCAAATAGTCATATTCAGCAATCAAAGAAAATTTTCGTTCTGATGAATAAGGTTTCGTTGGCTAATATTTAGCATACTTTTCTTTGATTTTACACTCTTTTGTGTTATATTTACTACCTACCTTCACTGTATTAGAGTATGTTATTTTGCCATCGAATTCAGTACAAGAAATGTACAACTTTTTACAATTATTTTTAGAGTGACTTCTTGTAACATTTTCATGACCTTGAAATTTTTTGTGTACCAAAAAAATTAAATGTACTTGTATTTCATATATTTCCTGAAGAATTTTGGCTTTATTAAATTTTCCGTCATTACACGCTATTCCAAAATGATCCTTAAATTCGTCTTACTGATTCTATAAATATTTTCCTAGATATTCTATATGGAGGCTACCTCTTCTCTTGATCCTATCCATCCTACATAGTTCTTTAGATATTCAATAATTAATATTGTTTAGTGTGCATGTTTTCTCTCCACCCGTTCTTATCCATCTTATATTTTGTCCAATAAAACTGTTTTTAGATATTCGATAACTAATATTTGCCTTTCATAGGGACTACCTCTACCCATAATCTAATCTATTTTGTCCAGCAAAATAGTTTCTTCAAAAAGTGATTGTTTTCTATAATAGTTGCTTTTCCCATGATCCTACTGAGATATTTTTTAGAGTTACGGTACTTTCGGATATATTAGGATCGTTTTGTAAAAATTTCAATTAATTCGGTTCAGTAGTTTTGCTGCCTATTAGTCCCAAACAAACATTCCTTTATATATAGAAAAATGGATTCCAGCAGACAGTATGGTGAATGTTTCAGTAGCTTTGGAACTTCTGGATATTTTTAAATAGACTTTCCGATAAATTCTAGTTTTGACAAAGCCCACAAGACAGAAGGTGGACATTCAAAATTGGGTTTAAATCTTATGAAAAAAATTTTAAGAATTTTCTCCAAATAGTAATTTTCATTATTTTGGTATCTGCTTATAGTTTTCAATAACTGATAATTTTTTCATCAGTTTTTTATATTATTAAAAAAGTATTACAAAATCACAACGAAAATATGGGTTTTAGGTTCTATTTGCGGGGTAAATTTAAGCAAGCACTTCCGATGCTCTTTTTCAAATTTTCTTTTCGAGATAAGTATTTGCAAATCTTTATGGATGATCTATGCTTATTCTTGCTATAAAAATATCGCTTTTTCGTTGTCCTGTGTATCTTTGATTGCAAACTTTGTATAAAATCGTTACAAGTGTTACCAGCAGTGCCCCATAGTTGTATGCCATATATCCATATTGGGTTTCAACACAGGTTTATTTATGTAAGATATAAATATAAAAGTTGACTTTATTGTCAAAACAAATTTTTGATCTACGTTCCATTAAGCAGTGAAAGTTAGATGCTTTTAACTTCATATGAAGTCACGTGGTTTCAATATAACAGTAACACTTACGACGACTCCAAATGAACGCCTATTTTAAATGTCACCAACTATGCCCCTGACCACCTAAACACTTTCATTTTTAATTTCTGTTATGTTTAAAAGTAACAGAATTTTTTCATAAAAAGAGAACGATTTGGACACACTGTGCTTGTTGGGGAAGGCAAAATTTGGAAGGTCACCAACTACGAACCTGACCAATAGGAGGTCAATTCAGCTCTAACTAGAGGAATTCGTAAAGTTTAAAGTTGAAAATCTTATCATATCGAGCAAACGATATGATAAGAGCAAACGATATCCCGTCAAGTACGAAAGTTCATTTCAAATTTAAGTTGGAGATTTCATAGCAAAAGTTATTTGAATGATCTCGATAAAAAAATCGGTATGTTTTAGAAGAATCGTAGTTGCAATAAATGATTGCTTTCTAAAGATTCCACAAGCTTAAAAAGCTCAAATTTTTAATTTGTAACATCATAATTTGAACATAAGTCAGTGATTGGGAAACCTCCAATTCCATGTAAAAATAATATAAATACTTTTTCCCAATTCAGGTTAAAAATTTTCCAATTTATTTATTATATATTTTATAATTTTCTCATTCCCCGCAGGGGGACAAAATTATGTAACTCATTAAAACTCCTTTCTTTTTCATACGATTCTTTCTTTAAATGACCTCTTTTTCCTTCAACCTTATCAAATATTTCCATTTTAATGACAAAATCTTTAATAGTGAAAATGCAATCCATATTTTCTTAACGCCCTGCTGCGTAAAAAAGGAAAACGAGATAAAAAAGAAAATATAATAATAATTATGGTCAAGAGAAGTTCATTATAAAAACTTGAGGCAGTAAATGAAGAAATGAAAAAAAACTACATGATAAAATAAGAAAATAATGAAAATTCATACAAGGATTTTTTGTACATGACACAAATATATCGTTTTACATACACACACATACACACACACTAGACAGACAATCGAAAAGATTAAAATAAATATAAATTTACACGAAACGACGTGTATTTTTGTGTCAGTAATTCAAAAGCTACAAAAGTTGTTTAACGTACAACGTGGACATGATTGTGTGTGTTTAAAGCTTTTTGCAAGCAATAAATTGTAAAATCCCCTCCTCTTTAGCAAGATATCTGGGGGTCTTAATATTGTCTTTTTTTTTGTGATGTAAAGAAAACATTGAAATTAATACTTTTAAATGCGCCTCAATTAAAACCATAAAATATATATTAAAGACAAGACACTGACTGCTGCATCAATAGCAAAAAAGTGCAAAAACACAACAGTGGCATTGCATTTACAACAGGACAATAATTGTTGGTGAATTTCACATTTATTACGCTGCTCTCTTATGTAATTTTGTAGTGTTTTACATACATAATTGTAAAATTTAAATAATTTTTTGAAAATTATACACTTTTTAAGAGATGAACTGAAATGTAGAAAATCTGGAGAGACATATAAACGTTTTTTATTTCTTAAGTACTTGGACTATGCATTTCATGGTACGTGTCCATCGGAGCCTGTTCCCATTTTGGTTTTATCGGTCTGTGGGGCTAAAGGATTTTCATCATCTGCCAACACCTATAAATGTATCAATTCCCTAAAAGAATTCTTACCCATTATATCCGGTCGGAAGCTTCAAAATATCCTCGTCCCACTGTTACTGTGTCAAGCAGTGTTGAGTCAATATAACTAAAACCTTAAATACCGAAGTGACAACAACAGGTCTAGCTTGTTAGAAAGCAACTAACGCAGCACAACATTAGTTCAAGGTAATAAATCTAAATTGGTCAACTGTGCAGTTGTGGCAGCTCACTCAAAAGACGCTTGTTGTAGCAAAAACAAAAAAAAAACATTGAAGACGAATCCACAACAAGTTGGATAAAATTCCTGTCTTCGGTACCACTCGGGTCGACTATTGTGACCCATGTGGCGGAGTGCTGTGTTCGCATGGGTAAAAATTGAATCATCTTATCCTGTGTTTGGCCCCCCTTTAGCCAAATCTGGTGATACTGAAACTGAAGAAACATTTTGTCTTACTTTTCATTTGACTATCAGGCTCCTAGATGTTCGAAAACCTCACTAAAGAACAAGACAATTACCTGGAGTGGGAAAGAGCACAAAAGGCAACTCTTAACATAACATATATCAGGATCTTAACTGACAGCAAACAGGAATACAAGATCTATATCATATGTTTATATGGTATATGGATATATTTAAACTGGACAGCGATACATTCGATGTTTAGGCGGATTTGGATTTCTGATCACACTAAATGAACCGGGAATAATACAACAAATGGGCTAGTCATATAGGGTGCGACGTTTTTCTGTGGGTGAATGACCAGCGGTCTGGAGAAGATTTGACGATAAACGATAGCGCAGTTAAAATGGTTTACTGAGTTGTCATATTGAACAAGTCAGGAAGAATGGATCATATCCACAATAATTTATATTGAAGTTGCTTTAACCAACTGGAGGAAGGTACAGTTTTCAGTACTTTGTGTAGTTAGCATTACCTGGAACCTTTATACTTAGACGAATAGCAGTCCAATTGGGATATCTGTAGGACTTTGCCCTTGTAACTATCTAACTAACTAAGTTCATAACAAGATTAGTCATTGGTCGCTTAAGACAGGGCTGCAAAGAACAGAAAGCTCTAAAATCTGATTGACTGATCTTATACACAATCAAAACCTGTAAAATTTAGTCCTTCTCAGGAAAATATTTTTAAATAATTGTCAAATCTGTAGCAAGCTTGTCTTCACGGTGAATGATGAGGAATCTTAATATATATTAAACTCCATATAACTACATCTTAATACCTTCATGGCAGTCTCCCTGCCTCACTTCATTAAATTATTAACGGTGTAGAGGATCCAAACTCCCAGAATAAAAAAATTCCATCTAAAAACACTCCAAGAATCTTATAAACAAAAATAAAAATCGTGAACAATTTTGAAAATTCTGAGATTGTGAGACTCGTGTTGAAAATACAGACTTTAAAGTAACCACATGGAGAATATGGATGTGGAGAAAATAACTCAATAAAACCTTCATCACTTCACAGCACTAAGATCAGGACTAAATGACAAAATGTTAGTATTTATGTAGATAGAGGAACCGGATTGATTCAGATTTGCCTTTATTTCATAGCTCTTTATTTTAGTGTAAGACGTAATATTAGTAGTTCTATGATCACCACCCAAACGGATTGATTCTAGAGGCAAATAATTATCAATATAAGAAATATCGATAATAAATATGATCATAAGTTTAGAAAGTCTATTAATTTTAAAATTACTCTCAGATATTTTTTCAATAACGAACATTCACGAACGAGATAGTCTGCATACTTTAGCTTAGACAGAATAATATTTTTAAAAATGACTTCACTAGAATTGTTACTCTTCCGCTTTTTCTTAAGTTTGGACAATAAATTAGTCAGGAAGAATCAACAATCCAAACTCATTTATGACGAGGATTAGATTTCTCATATTGGGGTTATTACTGTACACGTTTGGAATTAACGTGTACAGTAACAAAGAAGATCTCCACTCTCGTGGAAAGACTTATCCGAAATTAACAAATCGTTATGTCACCTTGCAGGTAGCTTTCTAAAAATCATGATTACGATCTATATCTATATTACAATATCTGCCTATCACTCCTGTAATGGTCTAATTCATAATCTTCTTCAGAAATTTTCATTAGAGAAGGTCATGAATCTTTCTGATGCATCTTCGTCTTGATACTCATCAAATTGATTGTTTTTATTTTATTAATTCAAATCAATTTAGTAATTTTTTTCAGTGTTCCAATACAGACGTCGATTTAATAATACATAATAATAATAATAATAATAATAATAATAATAATAATAATAATAATAATGATGATGATGTTATTCATAATAATTACAGATTACTGCTGCTACTGTACATTCGTATATCGCTGAATTATTTTGTTCAATCTCATGTTGTTATTTTTGCTCACATGCAACATTAATGAAGTTGTTGTTATTGTTGCTATATCAGCTACTGTATGAGGATGATACTCTGGTTGCAATATAGAATTTTTTTGCTCAATAATGATATGACTGGTATTGGTCAAATTGCTTGCACATCGGATATTGGAATGTTGGGTTGGTGGTCTGTTGTACGCTGGTCATTTGGTCAAATGCTTGTTTCTGTTGGTTGAATGGTCAGTATTTTGGTTGTTTGGTTGATTGCATGGTGGATGAGAGCCTATAATGATGGTGTTGCTCTTATTATTGCATGGTCATGCTGATGATGTTGACCGATTTATATTGCAGATGTGGATTTTTATTTAAGGATGATATGGCATAATCAATAATTTATATAGAAATATATACATACGTATTATGTTATTTATGTGGGATTTGTCAATGTATTGTGATATATGAATGTATATATTATTGGGCTTATGAGATATGAGAGATATGACAGGAATCGTAAAATGTAATAAAACAAATATTTTACTTCCTTGAATTATTTCATTTTAATATACAGAGTTTTATATATGTTTTTAATGATGTCAGCATATTTTTGTATATTTAATTTATAAAAAATTTTATTTACATTTCACCAATGTGATATGGTTTTTCATATTTTATAGTAAAAATTTATTCGAATTGATTAAGAAAAGACTTGATCGCATTGCATGATCAATGCATTTGATGCTGTGAAAATTGCCGTTAATGTTATTGCGGAGATACAGCGAATAAGTCGGATAAGATTAAATTTATAATACCCTACACCACTGAGCAGACATAAAGCAGTATGGACTGATCGTCGTATCATTTGATTTAATGGTTTATTGTTGTATAAAATGTACTTATTTAAACTATTTTTTTCATAATCACATATGTATTTGAAATTGTGAACTGATCATTACAAATTTTAATCATAATGCGATATTTTTATGGGACACTTAAGCACAAAAAATTTTGGATACATATCTGTATGGACGCTATGGTCAAAATAACATGATCATATTTTATCAAAATATCTCAAAAATTACGACATGTAGAGTATTTACATCATTTAAATCGACTCAGAAAGTGCTTCTGAGTCAAAAGATACATATAAAAACGCAGAAACGCAAAATACCCCAACCTGTTACGGTGGTGTGAGGTATAATTATTCATTAGTTCCAAAGTTACACAATTATTTTAAAAAGCGTTTCGAAAGTCGTAACAGTTTTCATGCAGGCAGTCATAGATCTTGAAGACCAATTAAAACACGCCCTGAGTTACTTTATTGCCCCAAATATTTTTTGTATAACAGAGCTTAAAACTTTGAAAGGTAACTTTTCGGTTTACCAAAAACCTTTAACCCATTGCATCACTAACATTATGTATTACATCATAGATCTAGTTAGCACTTAAGTTACATCCTTAAATAATCTAATTAGTCTTTCTTCTTTTCGTCTCTTCTCCACCAATATTAGCAACTGGTTCACTTGTATGATGTAACTATTAACCAATATCCAGTTCTCATTTAAAACTAAAATGATGCTGTCTATATTATCGGGATCTATATCCTCCCTAATTTCGATTAAAATTAGGTGCATATGAACCATAATTTTACATTCAGGTGCATGTTTTAGATTTCCAAACATTAAATATTTAAACATAACTTCTTCCACATTAACGAACTCCGAATATGTTGGACAGTTCGAAGAGTCGTCGTATGTTAACTTGTAGAAGTAGTTTTCGTACCCTCCAAGTCTCGTGAGGAACTCCCACATTTAGTAATTTTTTATCAAATTTTTTGCGCATTAACTTTAAGGGCCCACCATTTTTTATCATTTTCCGTAGTTCTATTCCATTTAGATGGCTTTATTTTTATTTAAATACCCTTCTAACAGCAGAAGAATAAATCCGGATAAAACACACACATACAAGCTTCTATTGATGCCGTCCTATAGCCAAAACATACTTGTAACCACAATTGTCGAAAACGTGATAACAAATTTTTGTGATCCCAGGCCCAAATAGATGCAAAATTAATATCTGTATAATATAAGCCGCCTGCATTGTCGCCATCAAGTGAATGGTAAAGAAAAATGGAAAGAAAAAGGAATGATAGTAACGGTAACGGGTCGATGGCGAATCATCTTGTTCCGTATATAAAGACTTGAAAGTGTATATGATACTTCCAGGAATCATTATTGAGTTTTCACACGTAGCTTCCACTGATACCGTTATATAGCCACTACATTCTTATAGATAACACTGTCACTGAATAGTGAAACATTTTTCAGGTCCAGGTCCTCTGGATAAAAGCAGCTTACCTTTTCATGTATTCTAAAATGACAGTCCCACTATACACTTCGTCGCCACCAAGTGAATCGTTAAGAAGCAGTTAGCGACCACATAATAAATGTGAAGTGATAAGATGTTAAGTGATCAACCACTTTACTTCCACACATCATAGGAAGTAAGTGCAGGAGTCGCTTTTCAGTTCCGTGAAGAGACTATAGTTTAACTCATAGTATAAATTACTATAAAATTACTAGCCAGGGAAGTGATTTCCCATTGGAGTTGTTCTACCTTATTCCAATACCCTCAAACTTTTCAATAATGCAGGATTAATACTTTAATGTAATAAAGTCCTAATAGATTATAAATAAGTCCTCCAAAATTAAGCTCCATATAATTCTGCTGACAACTAAATTTTTTGGCGATGAGATTTATTTAACAAATATTAATGCAGATAAACACAATTATCGGGAATATTTATTCAAGCTAAAATATTTCGGCAGGGAAAAATTCCACGTATAGTAAATATTTCCTTTTATTTAAAATTTCTCCAATTTCTTAAATAAATTTAAATATTTTTATGCAGTAGTTATTATCTGCTTCCAAAGATATTTAAACATTTCTTTAACATAATTTCAATATAAAAAGAAAAAGACTACAAATTTGGCCAAAGGCTTCGCAAACAAACTAGAAATTATACCAAAAATGGTGAAAAAAAACAAGTAAGAATGCTATATTCAGCTATGCCGAATCTTCAATGCCCTCCACCACAAATATGTGGGAAGTAAATACGTTATGTTTCGTACATACACACTCACACACACTTGGAAATTGCCTTTGATATCGATTTATATATTTTAACATTCTCAACCGTTTTTCTAGTTTTAAATAGCGTACTTCTCAGGACAATAGCAAATACTCAGGCTGAATTTCATTCAGTTTCAACAACAGACAGACAGACAGACGAACGAAACTAAATCGGCTCAGATTTTGATTTGATGTAAGAATATATATACATTATTGGGTCTAACATAATTCCTTCTATGTTTTAGACACAAAGTTAATATTCTTTCTTCACCTTTTACGGTGGTGAAGGGTAAAGTATTATAAATTATAATATTATTTATATTTTTGGCTATAACATTTTTTCAACTGAACCGATTCATTTTTGGAATGATATTGAAGTACATTTAGTCTAATATTATGGCAAAATTTAATTCTAATTTGTTGATTTATAATTGACAGTTTTAAGAAAATGTTTTGTCTGAACTTAAAGATTGCCTCTGATATCGGTCTATATCTTTTAATATACTCAACCGATTTTGTGGGTTTTAATTACAAAACTTTCTGGGTCCAAAGCAAATACTCGAGCCAAATTTCATTGTGTTCCATCAATTATTGTAGATGGGACCACGCCAGCAATAAACAAACAGATATACAGGAAGACAGACAGACAGAAAAATGGGCTGACTCAGGTTTTGACTTGATACAAGAATATATATACATTATGTGGTCTGAGATGATTCCTGTTTAGTGTTACACACGTAATGACAAAGTTAATATACCATCTTCATTGCTTTTGGTGGTGAAGGGGGTGTATATCTTTTTATTCTGAAAAAAAAAACTAATTATAAACTTGAACAAATTTAAATTCCCCTCTTTTTTGTTTCTTAAAAAATACAAAAATTAAACTGGACAAAAGCGACAAATTATAAAACAAAAAAAAAAAAAGCAGAAAAAGTAATTTTTTTAAGCCATGACTTTATAGGGACTTTATTAACAGGTTCTTTTTTATTATAAAAAAGTAATATTATACAAAAAGGATTTAAAAGGATCATGAAATCCTTTTATATAATCTCTAACAAGAGGTTGCTAGGAAACAAAAAAGAAGGAAATTGACAATTTCTTATAAATATTGAAGGGTTTGATTCCAACTGGTTGTTTTCTGCTTGCTTTTCACTGGGTTTTAAAATGTTAATAAAAAGGTGTGTGACTATGGAACCATAAAATTAACTTTTAATAAATTTGATTATTCCATTTTTGCCGCTGTTTTATTTAAATGATTTAACATGTTTATTTCTTTTTTAGATGGTAAAGAAATATTTTCTGGATTTAGAAGGGAAAACACACCTGCAGCTTATAGAAAATAAAATATAATAAAATAAATGACTTAAATATGAGTCATTTAATATGCAATAAGGGAGAATGTGGCATTTTAAAAGAAATAATTTTAAATATTCCACGTTAAATATTATATTCCATATTTATACCCTACACCACCGTGGGCGGTTTTACGCGAAAAATGGTGTTACACCAATTTTTAATTATACCGTTTGTCCGCCTGGTTGCCCAAGTAAACGTTTCAGTATTTCAGGTAGCTCCCACGGAATGTCTAATAAATTTCAAGCGATTTTAACCAAATTCAACAGCAAATAATTTTATGATAATTTAAATCAATGTGTCGGTCCATTTTTGTTCATAGGTCCCATACAAATTTCCTTCCAAACAACAATTTCTTCATCCATCATTAATTGTTAATGAAACAAACGTACAAACTGAAAAATTAAAATTTTGACCAAAAAACAATATTTTATTCAAAACTTTATAATTTGGTGATGGTTTATAGTAGAGCTTTCACTTTTCATATTAAGAATTTAAATTTGAAATTTTATTGTGCTTTGTCAGCTATTATGGACATAGATAAATCGATTCAGATTTTGAATATACAACTTTCTGAGGTCATAGATGTTTCCCTCTTATAGTTGGATGCGGACTGATAAATTTATTATACCCTCAACATAACTTTTGGTGATGGAGGGTAAAAACAAATGATTCTTCTACGAACTTATAGACTTGTAGTTCGTATCTATATCCCTTCCATTGTATATAACGTACCATAGAAAAAATAAGAGCTTATGAACTCATAATTTTTATTTTGTATCCAGTGGATCAGGTTGTTCATTGTTTTAAATACTTTCACATATTTATCTTCACAATTAAACTGATCATAGTTTCAGACTATTTAGAACATACTGTCTGTGATGCCACCCATATCCTGGAAAAAAACAGTACTTAGTAACCAAGATATTTCGCATAGAGGGAGCTGTTCTAGGCAATGACAGATAACATTATTTAAAGAAACGGAAACAAAGCAAATAGTAATCATCAAAGAAGAAATGAAAAACTTTCAAGAAACTCTTATCGGGAAACAATATTACTTTTTGGAACTTTCTAAGACTACACATACCAAGTCCTTTGTCCTTTATTATACACCATCAGCATTTTAATATGAAATTTTCGTAATTTACCTGTAATTTTTTTGTCTTTGAATAAATTTTGGTCTTTGAATAAATTGGATACAAATGTTTATACTCTAAATTCCAAACTAATTTGATTGATTTTCTCCCAAACGAGTTTGTTAATTTGTTCAGTATTCTTTAAATGGATTTCATGATCCGTCAGAATATTGTTTGGATTTTTGGTCTCTATTAGGACCAGCTTTTTATTTATGGCCAAATAATCGCCATCTGGTTTAAAAATATTACATATAGAAAAGTTTGATGTCAAATCTTTGGTAATATTTTTTGGAAGCAATTCGAATGTTCTTCAAATGTTTAACTATTTTGTGTGGTGCACTATACTATTATTGTAGTACAGGGTATAAAAATATATATTATTATGCATTTGTGCCAAATTTAAGTAACACTCGTGAGTATAATTTTGAATGACTTTTAAAGCGAATTGAGTAATAACTTTCTGTTTCTACCACCGGGAATCTGACTGAGCTAAAATAGTCGAAGAAATTGATCAAGAAGTTGTTAAAATGTGGTCGCCGGCTCCAACATTTTGACAGTATATAATTTTAAAGGGTCGAAATCGGTAAAGCAAGTAATAATGTAGGTAGTAGGTCAACTACACTACCCAGTACCCTACACCACATTATTGCTTAAAAGTGGCAGTTACGAAAAATTAATGAATTACCCTCCTATAATCTGATTTTCGATTAATTCTTAAATGCGCAGTACATTATTGTGAAAAAATATCTATGTTAAATATGAGTTTTGAAAATACTTTTTTCTGGGAGCTACAAGAAGTTATGAACCGAACCTCATATAATTTTGCACAATGATTTTTTATATTTATCTTAATTTAATCTATTGTTATTGCAATACGAATGTATTTGTGAGAATTATGCCCATGAAAGTGATATTTGGAAGGGGTTTACATGGGACTTATGAACCGACATTCGAATGTTTTGGCACATTGTTTTAGAATATCATAGGACTTACTTGTGCCAAATTTAAACCTTTATGATCTTAAAGCCCCATTCCTGAAGGAACAATTTTATGTTCTGAAATATTGGACCGAATATTGTCAATTTCAATAGGCTTCATCTTAAGACTATAACACGCAACAGTTTGAAGATATCTTAATCAAATTTGGCACGTGTTATTATGATTGTCCAAGAATAAAGCCTATGGAAATTGATCGTTATGGCTCCATTATTTCATCTAAACATCATACTAATATTTCCCTCGGAATAATGTCTAAAAAGGAAAAAAAGGAAATCCATTAAAAATAAATTTTATGATATTCTTTAAGAATATTCCAAATTTTACAGTTATTTTGACTCTCACGCAATAGGAGCGAGTTTTGTATATCCAATTTTCTATAGCTGGTATTTGAAGTCCACAATGTGCCCATCACTGTTCTTTGAAGAAAATTTTGGAAGCAGTGTGAGACCAAAATAAGGCAACATAAATCATTTATAGGATTACTCATTTATTTGGGGAGTGATAATCCCAATTTATTCCTGTTAACTGTACACATGCAGTAGTAAAAAGTATAAATAGGAATCATATGACAATCAGGACTTAGTATCCTTCTCCATTATCATTTTTATATTTCCTTAGATTTTCTTTCTATTGTGTCTGTCATTAAAATAAATTTTATTACAATGGAGAGTTAAAAAAGCAAAAAGGAACAATAAAAGATTTATAGAGTAAAGAAGAATAAGAAAATCAAATGTCAATTACAAATATTTAAATTAAAGAGTCAATAAAAACCAAAAAAAATAATTAAAAATCTTAATAACAATTAGATTTTGAAATCTTTGAAAGTACCTTAATCAAAATTATATTGCTGCATGATATTTTCTTGAACAACCAAAAAAAAAATGTTAATACTCTTGCTCCTTTCTAATCACTTTGACTTATTCCTTATTTCAGAACGTAATTAAATTTAAGTCAATTAAATTTATTTTAATTTTAATTCTGTTTTAAATTCCACAACTTTACATCTCTTCTTTCTTTAATCCTGAATAACTTTTTCACATTTTTATACCCTACACAATCATAGGTGGTGAGGATTTTATGCGTTTGTATAGATGTTTGTAACGAGCAAAAAAAGTCATACCACCGTTTGACTTAGAATCACCTCCTGAGTCGAATTAAACGTGCCCGTCCGTCCGAACCAAGAACGATACCCATACACCTACCCTTCCAAATATCACTTTTATGAATTGCACATTCACCCATGTATTGTAAAAATTTTTAGTCAAATTAAGGCAAATATAAGACAAAAGTCGCTATGCGCAATTATATGAGAATGGGCCCATAATATTTCTAACTTCCATATAAAACTTTAGAAAAATCCCCTTAAAACGTTGGTATTGTTAAAATGTTTAATCAAATTGAGATAAATCTAAGGCAAAACCCGCTGTGTGAAAATATACGAGGATCGATATATAATTTTTTCTAACTCCCATTAAATTCTCAAGAAAAAACTCTCTTTTAAAGGTTTAATTTCATATAAATGTTAATATCATCATAATCCATTGCACCAATAAGCATAAATAAAAAGGAGATTGTGCGAGGGCTGTTCATATGTTTTTCGTGACAGTTATTTACATCCAATAACAATGTGGTGTAGGGTATTACATAGTCGATTATAACACTTTTACTTGCTTTTATTACAACATTAAGATTCTTAACACCCATTAACTCCTTTTTGATGCCTGCTGTTATCTTGATGGCAAAATCATTAAAAAAGGGTTTAAAGGATTTTTAATTAGTTTTTATTATTAGATTGAGTAATAAATTTGTCATAAAAATTAAAGCGTAAAATTAAAACAATAAAAATTACCCGACCCTTTTTAACACTCCATCACAAGATGACAAAAATTAAAATGTTGTGAATGACGACTTCCTTTATTGGCAATTAATCAATCTTTTTTGGATAATAAAATTATAATGAAAATAAATTATTCAATTATTATTTTCTTTAATGAAAATAATAAAAAAAGTTTAAAAGAATTTGAGGTTAAATTTAAATTAAAAAAGTGAAAAGAGTCTAAAATTGATAATCATACATCAATTATGAAAATTTTCAATGTTTGGCACATATTTTGTCAGGCTAAACAAATCAGGATAATTTTATTGCCAGGGAAATATTATTGAAATAAGGAGTAAGATCCAAAAAATGTCATTCAAAATGTTCAAGTTACCATTGTAAATCATGACAGTTACTTTGTTCAATGTCAGATCAGAAAATATATTCGTATATGATATATTCTAATCATATATGATTAAAATAAACAATACGCAAATTGCTCCCACAAAAACTTGTCAAATCATTGAAGGTTCTGCTATCAAACTGGTTCCAATGTTATTAAACAGTACCGGTAGAATTAATCCATTGATAGAAATCCTAGTTCAGGTAAAAGCAACGGTCCACAATGTGTTTACAAAGCCAAAAGAAATGGAAATCATTCTCAAAACAGCTTCCCACACATATGATAGAAAAGCAGCCTGGTTAGTATGAAAAGTTAAAAGTGATGCAGGTTTGAAAACATACAAGGCTCAAAAAGTTCCCGACAGAAACGCTGATAAAAATTTAGAGACCAAAAAAATTAAATCAAGTTTTCTGAAGATATATTCGAAACTTAAGTTCTGCAGATTTTTCGCAACATCCTGATCAAAAATTTAATGCTAGCGAAAATGTTGAAGAAAAGTTTACGACCCAAAAGCACTCAAAATTCCCTTAAGTTCTTGTTAAGGAAAGGAAACGAGTTTGATATACCGAAATTTACTTCAGGAATGTTCACAATAAAAACTGTTTCTATTCATAAGACGTCATTATGTGTCCACTTACGTTGGACCCGATTTGGCATCCTGTCAATATAGTAAACTAACTCTTAAGTGGTACAGAAACAATATTATGAAATTTGTACCAAGAGAAACAAAACCTCCAAACTGTCCGAAGTTACGGCCAGTGAAGAGAAATAGTGCTTTTCTTGTAATAGAATTGAAGAGCAAAAAAACGGTGTCCGTAGATGAACTACCTGTTCGAGCAAAGTAACAGAAAGAACGAAAAAAACGTCGATGGAAAGGTTTCCGAAAAGGCTTTCGAAAGTGATTAAAACTACAAAAATATATTTTTTGTAAGTCAAATAAAAAACTGAAACTGCAAGCTAAGTGATATATAGGTATATATGTATGTTAAGATTTTTTCGATCATACACCTTAGATTGTATTATAATTTCTATAGAAACCTTTAAATAGTATCAATTAAGAGTATATAACGGTCTCTAAAGAGCATATAATATAGTCTTAACAGGGACTGTACTATAGTTTAGATAGAGACTTTATTATTAAGACTATAACATTGCTTTCGTCGGGACTATATCTCTATCGATACTATACTATAACCTCTATCAAGACTTTATCATAGGATCTGTAAAGCCTAGACTACTATACGGCACTTTTGAGATTAAAATATATTATATTTTAAGACTACAATAATCGCGTTCAGAAAGGCAGTTGTAGACTCGATAGATTCTATATTTGCCTTTTAGACTATAATATAGTTTTGATTGAATCTCTATTATATAGAGATTTTTTTATATTATCGATAGAGACATTATTGTAGTCAATGATAGTATCTGCATTATAGCATCCATAGATGTTTTATAAAAGTCACGATATACAAAGTACTACAGCTTTGATAGGGATTATATTAAATTACTGAAAAGGATTTAATTGTAGTCCAGATAAAACTACATTAAAGTCTCAATAGCCACTTTATTGTAGTCAATGACTTTATTCTATTATCGGTAGAGGTTTATTGTAATCTCTATGGAGTCTGTATTAAGATTAAAAGATGGTCGGTACAAAGACTTAACTACAGCCCCCGTTGGGATTATATTAAAGTCTCGAGTAAAGAGTATATTTTAGTCTCTATGAGGAATACATTATAATGTCAATAATGATCATAATATTCTCGGTTAAAATGTTGTTGTCTCCATAATAACTTTATTTCACTCAATGAAAACCAACTTTTTATAGACTATTATATTCACTATAAAGACTTTATTTTGTTCCTTGTAATTTATAGACTACAACATTCTAGTCACAATATGAAAATTATAGTTTTGATGTAGAATTAATTAAAGATTCATAAAGATATTGACTTCGTTATGGGTCTCACGAACATAGATTAAATTTCATATATTATAGTATTATTGTACATTATATTATAATCTCGATATAGACTATATTATAGCCATGGTCTGGTCTATATTATAATCTTTATACTTCAATTTTGATATTGACTTTGTTATAGCCCCGAAAGAGCTGTTTAATGTTTCAATCAAAACTAAATATATCAAATATTTTTTGTTTCTTTTTCCAAAATTATAATTTTATCTTGCAATCACACATAATATTCTATTTCATATTTGTGTCGCGTCGAAAAAAATTCTAATTTTCCCATTACAACTTCATTAGCTTCCGTTTTAATTTGCAAAACATAAAATTGCTAAAATCAATAACATCGATCTTAAAATTTCGCTACAAATTAACAATTTGTTAAACACACACACATACATACGTATGAGTCTAAAATATTACAATTCAAATTGTAATTGAAATCTAAATGTATATTTTTTATAACCTCCACCAACACATCTGGGGAAGAGGGTATATAAACCTTGTCATTCCGTGTGTAACGCTAAGAAGGAATCATTTTAAAATCCATAAAGTATATATATATTCTTGCATCGAATCCAAACCAGAGTCGATTTAGATATGTCTGTCTGTCTATCCGTATGTCTGTTGTTGGCACGCTCGTATCCACAAAAATTGACAAAGCTTAATGAAATTTGGTCTAAGTATTTGCTATAGACCTGCGAAGTTTCTTATTTAAAACTAGCAAATTCGGTTTAGTTTATTAAAAAATATAAACCGATATTTGAGACAACATCTTAGTATAAGCAAAGAACTTTCGTAAATTTTTTTAATATTATAATATGTTATGTACATAATTATACCAAGAATGATCAAAATCGGTTCAGTCGAAAAAAAATTATAAGTGTTCCTGTTTATATATTTTATACCAACACGAGTATATGTGTGTATGAAACATAACATATTTACATCCCTCACATTTGTGTTGTAGGATATTGAAGATTCGGCACAGTCGGATATAGCATTCTTACATGTTTTCTATTTCAATTTTCATTTAACTAAAAATATCACAAACTTTGCTAAATGTAGCAGAAAAGTATAAAAACAAAAACTAATTTAAAATTCAGAAAAAGAGAAAAAAAAAAACACAATTTAAATTATAATTATCTTATCTAATGTTTAAACAATCACACTTGCTAACATACAATGCACATAGTTAGTTTGTCACTCAGTCATTTAAATACACACACGCCCATCAACAACATCTGCACACACATACACACGCCAACAAACAAACAGCCACTTCAATTTATTTATTTTCAATATAAAATGACAAAATAATTTACTAAATTAACTTTACATGTTCTGAAAAATACAACAACAACAGCAATAAGATGACACGCAAATATATCAAGAGTGTGTTGTAGCAACAATAATATAATGACAATAAGTGAACAAATATTGCAACAAGTTGCACTTGAATGGAAATTTATTTTAGTAGTTTGTTTTTTTTCATTAACTAATAAAAACTATTTTTTTCTCCCGATCAAGGTTGGCAATTGATTTCATTTCAAATAAAGTATTATTTGAGATTGTAATAAAGTCGTTTCCGAGACTATTATATAGTCCATCACGGGGTTGTATTAAAGTCTTTATCGAGGCTATATTATAGTCTCTATTTAGACAAAAATAGAGACCCTATTTCGAGGCGCTAAATTAGTCTATATTAAGACTGTAAAAAGTCTCTACCGAGACGATAATAAGAAGACTATAATATAATATCCATCGAGACTATAATGTTGTATCTATCGATACTATAAAAAATTCTCTACCGAGACAATAATATCAATAACATAGTCTTTATCGACACTATAATAAAGTATCTTTCTAGAATATAATATCAATATCAAAATAGTGTATCTATCGAGACTATAACTTGATATCTACACAGATTACAACATAGTCTCTATTAAGACTTTAACATGGAACTACAATATTGTCTCTATAGAGACTATAATATTGCCTCCACCCAGACTAAACTACGGTCCCTTTTGAGACAATATCGACTATAATGCAGTCTATCGAAACTATGAAAAAGCCCCTATAAAGCTATAGCTTCTATTTTAGATAATTGCAAGATCGCTTTGTAGACTCAAATATAATCTCTCTCGATCCTGGTGTATAGCATCTTTTTTAAACTGTAATATAATCTTAAACGATACTATAATAAAATAATATAATATAATATAATATAATATAATATAATATAATATAATATAATATAATATAATATAATATAATATAATATAATATAATATAATATAATAATATAATATAATATAATATAATATAATATAATATATATAATATAATATAATATAATATAATATAATAATATAATATAATATAATATAATATAATATAATATAATATAATATAATATAATATAATATAATATAATATAATATAATATAATAATATAATATAATATAATATAATATAATATAATATAATATAATATAATATAATATAATATAATATAATATAATATAATATAATATAATATAATATAATATAATATAATATAATATAATATAATATAATATAATATAATATAATATAATATAATATAATATAATATAATATAATATAATAATATAATATAATATAATATAATATAATATAATATATAATATAATATAATATAATATAATATAATATAATGGTGTATATAGTCTTTGTATATAATATCTATCGGCGCTATAATATAGCCGCTATCTAAAATATAATCTACTCTATTTAGAGTAGAGATCTCTTTGGAGGCTAAAATGTAGTCTTATCCGAGCATGTTGTATATTTATTTTTAAAAACTATTGGTTGTTTCCCCCTCATAAAACTGAAACGTTGTTTATTTTCCTATTAAAATCACTTAATATTATAAATAGTTTTCCTTAAAACTGTTATACTAAGAAATCTAGCAAAATGCTTTAAGAATATTAATTACAAACTCATATAAACAAATATATTTACTTATTAAAAATTTGCACATCTGTCTATTCAATTATTCTTCTAACGTTTAAAATAACTACAATATTTCTTCTCATCTAACAGCATTAATATAGTTTTTTATAACACTGAACAAACTGTTATATATATATTCAAATTATTACACAATCTAATTAAATATTGTAACAATAACATTTTTATTTCGTTTTTTGTGTTTTTTAATTTGCAAATTTTATTTCTTACCTTCTTTTGCATAGAAATGCGAGGGGAGGTGGTAAAGAATACGACTTAACAAGTTTAAAAAAATTACGTGCTGCCAAAGAAAAAACCGAACATTTATTCAGACATACCTGTAAATATATAAAAGAAAAGAAATAAAATCGTTAAATATTAAATTAGTTAAATAATTTTAGTTGGTATAAAATTTAAATATGTTTAAATTGTTGTTGTTACTTTTGCTTCTCTTAATGCATAAATGTCACTGCTTTCAAAATTAGTCACGTGATAAAATAACAACCACAAGCAGTAAGAGAAGAAAAATAAAATTGTACGTATTGCAATACAATAAGTTTTCAGAAAGGAGGAAAATAAAAGAATTGTAAGAAAAATATATTTTTGTATACAAAAATGTTTTTGTTTAAGCAGGTGAAAATGTTATAGTTGGTCATAATGAATATGGTTGCACCTATTGAAATTATTTATAATATGCAGACAGAGGGTTATAGGCTAAGCCAAGTATGGAATTTACTAGATAAAGAAGAAAAAAATTGGAAAGCGTTTAAATAAGTTTAGTACTCCAATGTACCCCTATAACCCCGCCCATGTAAGGGTTACACACTTTGCTATCATTATGTTGAATTTCATAAAAATTCCAAGTTACAGATATATTTCAAGAAACAAAATAAATTCTGCTCTAAATTTCAAATGAACAAGTTAATTTATAGTTCCTTATTAAATCCGATTTTGATCATGCGCAAATCACCCTGAAAGAATATCAAATGTTTCGTCTAATATTTAAGTATATATGAAAAATTTGAACAAAAACTATTTCATTCAAAATATAAACATCTACACATATGTTAGCGGTTCAAGCGGATAATTCATTAAGTAGTGTTGTTCAACGAACATATTTATACCAACTTTACGTACAAAAAAAAATTACCTACAAACACATTGCAATATACATGTTTTATATAACATATCAAAACAACGGACAAGTTGCATAGAAGATAATGCAAATGTCAACACACATGTTTTGTTAGAGAGCTGAGTAAAGGTCAAGTTGCATATAAGATAAAGCAGATATCTACATTTTTGGACTTGTTATTGAATCATTATGAAACCCTCTAAGACCCCACAAAGTAGGTATATTCTTGCATCACATCAAAAACTGTGTCGATGTAGCCATATCTGTCTGTCCGTCAGTTGGAAACATTCTCACGTCTGCAGTTATAAACCGATTCTAACGAAACGGTATTGATAGTAACCATTTTCATTTTGATATTTAAAACCGGCAATATCGTTGCAGTAGGACAAAAGTTATAGACCGATATCTGTAGCAAGCTCAAAATTCAGATTTACACAGAATTCGTACCAAGAATCAACCAAATCAGATGAGTAGAAACAGTGTTTTGAGATAAAATATGCCAAATTTTGATAAGACTCAAAATAGATGTGCCATAAATTTTAAAGATGATTTTCTAGAATTTCCCTACATACACATATTTTGATATAATAGAATATTAGTACAAATGAAATTGCGCTGGTGCCACTATTTGTTCCTTTCATGGAAAATGGGTTTAAACAAAATTTGAACCAATTCCTTTGGAAATTCGGCAATTTCTAATATATATTACTAATATGACGAATATCGGTCACTATTTTGCAATAGCTCCCATATAAGGCATTCCCCGCAAAGAAGTGTTTGATTTGAATAAAATCTTAAATTCAAACCTATTTTATTGAAAGCAATGTTGCTTTTCTGATTGAATGAATATCGGTCCATATTTAATTATAGCTCACACATAACCCCTCTTTCTAGAATATGGTTTTAAACCTACAAAACTCCTAAATCTACATTAATTCGAATGAAATTTGGCAGTTACTTTTTTTCTGGTGCGAATTAATATTGCTTATATGACCAGTTAAGGCCTCATCCCGGAAAAGTATTTCAAGATGTTAAAATTTTTAAATATTTGTTTAATTTGGCATAATTATTTATTTATATATCTAAAATATGTACATCCAGTTTGATAGTATGTTTATGACCACAAATAAGTATGAGAGACATTCCATTATCAGGTATTATCAGGTTTAATGTGTATATCTTTGAAATTATAGCTGTAAAAATTTAAAAACCTTAAACTGCTTTGTTGGCATAGATTGTGGATTTTTAATATACAAATTAAAATTTGTATACTGTTGTAACAATTACTTTTAAACAGATAGTGGAGAAGGGTATTTTTGATTCGATACAGCCGTTTATAACATTCATAAATAATTTTATTTTTTAACTTAAAACAATTTCAAGAAGTTCTTTATAATATTTTAAGATTTAACTTTAAAAAATCGACTTAAGATCTTACAAAAATATCTGTGATACTGTATGAGATAACTTAAACTTGTGAGTGTATTTTTAAGGCCTCTTTAAGCGCTACAAGATGGTAAAATATTTCGAAATGAAAAAAAAAACAAATTTGGGAAATCGTTTAAAAAATTACGTTTCTCACTCTGAATTCTTATCATTTCATCATATTTCATGCAAATCTATCCCGCCGATCCAACGGTAGAGTTCTGTTTAAAAAAATCGATTCTGTCCAACAATATAAATGTTTTCCCCAAAACAAACTCAGTGTATTATGATTGAACCAATTCCTAAATTATAAAATCTTAAACAAGTTTTTCTTTACGTTACATAAGGATTGCTAGACTTTTTTACTATTCTTTATTGCTTGTGATAGTGAAGGGTATATGAAAGGAAATGTTGTATAGAGTGAATGAACAACAACGGCAACAACATTTGAATTCACGTTTTGCATAATAAAATATATTTTTATGTGTACGAAATTTATTTTTTATTTATTGTAAAAGGCGGCATTTTATTTAATTTTCCACTCTTGCAAATACTTTTTTTCAACTTGTCGAAACTTTTTGCTACAAATGAAGACATATTAAAACTGTTTGACTGATTTTATGGGATTTTTTCTAAAGAGGAAAAAATATAAGTATTTTATTATTTTACTTATATGTTTGTTAAGTCAAAAAAGGGTGATAGGAGGAAATTAGCTATAATTTGTAATAAATTTATTATAGAAAATATCATGTCAAGTTATTAGAAGGTATTTTAAATTTAGACATTGAAAACAATATTTTTAGTGGCGATAGCAATCATTTTAGTTGTGATAATAATATTTTAGTGACGATAAAAATAACTATTTTTATTAATAAAAAATCACAATGCGAATAAACAAATGTTTTAGTTACGTTAACATTATCTGATAACAATAGTACATTACTTCTCATTTATCACAAACATATTTTTTCTCTGCGTGTAGAAGCATGATCCCTTACAAGTGGTATTTTAGGTCTTCATAATTTCTACACCACTTAAGTTTTTGTTTTTTTTTTGGAAAAAACTATGTAACTTTTGGACTGCTAGAGATATATTAAATAAGTAGTTTAGTAGTAGTTGTTTACACCATTGGTGAAAATTTAAAATAAATTTGGGTCCTTCCAGCCAAATTTTGCTATTTTCTACACATTTACTTGTAAACAAATAAAAATGTTATAGTCGGTCAAGCCTGACTATTTAATATCCTACACCACAATGTTATTTGCAAATGTTTGTAATGTTAATGTCTTCTTAACTACACTCGTATAATTTGCTTTTCTTATTATGCTTATGTATTCAATTTATTATTATGATACTCACTGTGAAATTATGAAAAAATTTGTAAAATTTTTTTATGGGAATTAGAAAAAATTATGGGCCGATCATCGTTTAATTTCGCACAGTGGTTTTAGTTTATATCTATCTTTTATTTTACTTAATATTTTTACGATATCCACTTTTATATGTGATTTAAGAGTTTCAAAGTGATATTTGGAAGGATGATTGTATGGGACCTATAAGAAATAATGGACCGCTCCTCGTACTATTTGACATATCGTTTTAGAATATAACAAAACTTAGTTTTGCAAAATTGGTTTTAAATCGTTTTATATTAAGTAATTTTATGGGCCTAAAACCCCAATCCGGGGGATATTTGTATGGGACCTACAATAGATCGATCATAACCAATAAATATTGTACTTGCCAAATTTCATTGAGATAGTTTCTAAACTGCGACCTGTACTTTGCGAACAAGCTTTACATAAACAGCCATCCGGACGGTCATGCCTAAATCGACGCAGGTAGTGATTATGAGTCGAACGGTATACTTAAAAGTGGTAGTAAGACTATTTTTTTCTGCTTATTACAAACATCTACACTAACGCATAATACCTCCACATAAAACGATAGTCCACACTGTAACGTATGTATTATTGATTATGGACTGATCCTCAAAGAATTTGTTTCAATGACTTTCTTTTTATTTAAAATATTTTTGTGATTCTTATATAAATGGTTGTCATAGCGAAATCCACAATTTCTTCGCTGTACATAACACTTTCATCAGCGAAGTTAATAGCAACACTTTTCAGCATCTGGACTAGGGAGACAAATTAAAAAATTTAGTCGACTAACAACCACCAAAGATTTTAAGAGCTAAATATAGCTCTTAGCCGGATAGCCGGATTACTTCTTTAGTTCATGAGACTGCAATCATGCATAAAATCTGGAGTAGGAATATGGTCTTCTTAGCACGAGCCGGAAGTGTATGGGCTTATCAGCTACTTACAATACGCTTAAGCAATGAATTATGGTGCTTCAGTGCAGATTCTTCTTACAGATTAAGAAACACAATAACATAATAACATAACAGTAAACAGTTCCTTTTAAATACAATATCACATAATTGGAATGTTTTACGAAGTTTATTGCAAAAGAATTTCGAATATACGTACAAAATGTAATCAAGTAAGTGCAAACTCCTTTTGACCGTACATGATATCTTTAAACGATATTCACAGAGACACCACAACATCCGCGTTATCTTCAAGTTACCTTACGAATGTCGTGCTTCGAGGCTGCACTCCGTTTATTGGACGCATTAAACAGAATCTTGTGCGGTTTACAAAAGTACTTACGACCAACTTAGATCGGGATGAAGCAATGCCAACTGGTTCCAAATTGACTGTAGGGTTTCAAACCTACATCCTACATTTGAGCAAGGACCACATGATATAGGGCATTTGGGTAAATGTTATGTCAATCGTACCTCAATCTAAAAAATTTATGAACTCCACCAATAGAAGTTATACAATTTCTTAACAAACTTGATTTTTTATAGCTGTTACAACAACAATGGATGGACATCTTTGAATTAACTGAAAAAATAATTTGGAATCGCTGGAAAATACTAAACATAACGTATAATACCTCATCCAACTATGGTGGCGTATGGTTAAAATTAAGAGGATTGTTGTAATAGAGACGATAGCTGTTATATGCGACGCTTTTTCTAAAATTCTTTTCCACCTTTCATTTAGAAGCGTTGTTAGTAGCATGAGATAATTTGTGTAATAATGATTCATAAATCTAGAAAACTTTGTTTTAAATTTCACAACGACCGACCGATAATTTCCAATACCAATATAAGATCCACTAGGAAAAATCAACCTCTTGTAGGCGTAACTATAATGATAATATTCAGTAGAAATAAGTTTAAAGAAGTACAAAACACAGGACAAAATTCAACGAGGATCATAATTTGTCATAGCTGCCATGTTAATATTAATTTAAAAACCCAATAAACATTTCAAATGTTATCTAATTAATTTTCCCAATCTTTAAAATGTTCTCTGGGTTATTTGAATACAAAATCTACACTTGTTTAATAATTCAAATACAAGTGTCACCCTCTGAATACTTAATGAATTTTTCTTAAAAAAAAAATTAAAATTTGTTTAACAATTTATTTGTTAAATTTACTTTATAAATCACACCAGCAACAAAGTGTTATACAAATTTTGTATATAATTTGTTGTTTGTTGTGTGTTTGAGTGTGCATTTGGCATCGAAAAACAATAAAAATTAAATAAACATGTTAAATAATTTTATGGCAAAACATAAAGAGGGATTAATTATGCATCGTTATTTTCAAAAAAAATGTTTATTAGAAAAAAAATTATTATTATTTCAGTTTCTAAAATAATAATAAAAAAATAACATTAAGCGGCACGCGTTTGAAATTAGATTTGCAAAATAAAAATATACAAGTTAAAATGCTAGATTCGGCTATGCCGAATCTTCAATACCCTTCACTAATAATTGTTCCGATTTTCAATAGAAATGTTTCAAATTTAAAAATTTAAACTGTTTTAAGTTTTTTTTTAGAACGAGACTAAAATGGCGTCTGTAGTAAAACATAAACCGATATTCGCCCAATAAGTTCTATATATTCGAGACATTTGGACAAATAATCGTGAGAATTTTAAATTTAAATGGTTCATATTTATATAATAGTTTAATAAGCATAAATGCATTTTTTGGAAAGGAAAACTGGAACTATAGAAGAATTTGGTCCGATATTGGTCAGCTTAGGGACATATATTCAAAACAGTTAGAAGATTAATTAAGCCGAATTTAAACAGAATTAGTTTTATAAGATCCAGAATGTTTTCGGGAAGCCCTTATATGGCAGCAACAGCTATATATGGACCGAGATTGGTATATTAAAGACAGTTAGAAAAAGATTGTGTCAAATTTCAGCAGAATTAGTCATTATTTACTAGTTTTATAAGCTTAAAATATTATCCAGGACCGAGATTATTCATATTATTAATATACATATAAGAAATTTAGAAAAATTATTGTGCCGAATTCCAAATTTTTATTTAAATGTTTTATAAGCTCAAATTCGTTTTTCAGGAAGGGTCCTTATATGGGAGTTATATCCGTTATTAATTAATCATATATATTTATGACAGTTAGTAAATTAATTGTGCCAAATTTCAATAGAATTGGTTAAAGTTTTATATTCCGGGAAGGGACGTTATATGAGAGCAAGGTCAAAGAATGACCCCAGCACAATCTTGTTTCTGTGGGTTTATAATTGTATCGAAATAAATATAATGCAAATTTCCATGCAAGTTATCTTAAAACTTGCAACCCATATGGCACACAGATTTTTGGGGTGTATCAAAATTTTGGATATTTCAGCCTATAACTTTTTTAATGATTCCATTTTGATAAATTTTTGTAAAATGATGAAAAACATGTAATTGTAAGTTTAAGTTTAATTTTTGTTTAAATCCATTTACATTTTGCTGTTTTAAAAACTAGAGGTTGTCTCAGATATTTGTCTATAACTTTTTGGTGATGAATCGATATAGCAGGTTTTAAATAGGAGACTGCTAAGGAAAACAACAAATAATGTGGATGAATTTCATAAAATTATCTAAGCGTGAGAATGTTTCCAGACAAACGGACATAATTAAATCGACTCAGATTTTGATTTTATGAAGAAATATACACTATGGGATCTGAGATGATTTCTTCTTAGCATAACACATCGAATGACAAATTTAATATAACCTCTTCAACACATGTGGTGGTATAGTGTATAAAAATATACAATAATGAATAAAATTTATTTGAAATCATATGAAAAAGAGTTTAATACGTGTGAAGGAACTCATTAGAATCCAATAGAAATAAAAATAAATCAGTAATAAAATAAACAATTTAAATAAATTAAAAAGTAATAAATCTTATAAAATAGACAAGTTGTTTACATTAGACTAGACATTATAAATCTTATTAATAGCATTTACACCCAATACTAGTGATTATTTTAATAACTCATTTAATAGAAAAAATAATAACAATTATTGATTTTAGAATATTAACTGCTGTTCATTTTCATAAGGGAACTGAAAATTTGCTAAAGTGGAAAAGAATCTCCAAAAATACCTTTTTTAGAGATGTAAATGTATAATGGGTGTCCTTTCTTCCCATCATTCTATTTTTTTAAAGAATATGTTTACAGTATTTCACCTTTCAATACGTTTTACAATTAATTCTCTTGGGTCTTACACGGGAAGATCTAGCGATAACCGAAAAAAGAGGAACGAAATTGTTATACCTTCTATCCACTATTAAGCGATTGTGTTAAAGTTGTAACGGATAGAAAAAGCTGTGCTACTATAATTTCTAAGTATACCGTTCGACTCATATTCACTTTCTAAGTCGATTCAACGACATCCTTCTATCTGGCTGGTTGTCCATATAAACATCATGAATAAAATGCAGGTCATGGACGATGCCAATTGAAATTGGTGATGATGGGTACATTATTTCACATCATCCCTGTGAAAAGTCCTAAATGTCATGAATAAGTCTTATGATATTCTAAAATGATGTTCCACATTATATATGAATCCATTACCAACCCTCCTCTTAATATCACTTTGAAGATTTCTTATTCATGATTATTTTTGAACTAAAATGAATAATGAATGAATGAATCTGTCGATTTGTAATTGAAAAATTTACAAAAGTTTTCGCTTGATTCCACATCTTTCAATTCTTTTAACCGGTTTTTCTGATTTTAAATATGGACATTCTTATGACAACAACAAATAATCCGTTCAAATTTCACTTAACTCAAATAATAAGTTAAGATTTAAGTATCACAATTTGAAAAGTTAGGAAAGTTCTTTACTTGAATTAAGAGGTTATCTCAAATATCGTTCTATACCTTTTAATCTATTAAACGATTTTGTTGCTTTTACAAATTTCACAATTTCACAGTGCTCGAACTATTAGATATAATATGAGCTGCCATATCAAAAGACGGACATAGCTAAATCGATTTTGAAAGGGAAACCACGAGGGTCAGTTTATTTTTTGAAAGTCCAAACCCCATTTGAAAATCTTTTTGTATGAATTTCCGAATGACTCGAACAAGAAAATAATCGAACTAATTTGAGTCTGTTTGTAGGTCTGTTGTATAACTTATATTCATATTCAAAACTTTATTTGGTAAAACTTTACTGTGGTTGAGAATGTGATGTTTTTCTTCATATCTAAACTGCGCTTAGTAAATAGATTCTATAAATCAAAGAATCCGACCTGATAATATCAACACTGAGTATATCTGAAAGATATAGGTAATTACTAGAATGCTTCCCATTACACCACCGTTGTTGTTTGGCGTATTATGCGTTTTTACAGATGTTTGTAACATACAGAAAAAATGGTGTTAGACCCAGCTTTAAGTATATCGTTCAACTCAGAATCACTTTCTGTCCGTCCGTCCGCCTGTCTGTCCATGTAAACATTGCGAATATGTTGCAATTTGCGATATATCTCGAAAAAATTTGGTACATATCGTTATTTCGAACTATTCAGGTACCTCCCATACATATATTCCTCTCGGAATGGGGTTTTAATAAATAATAAGGTAGAATATGCGAGGGTCGGTAAATCATTTCTCATAAGTCCCATATAAATCCTCTTTTAATATCACTTTACGTTGGTATCGTAAAAGCAATTCAATTTAAGATAAATATAAGCAAAAAACGAGGTGCAGTTCATAATTAGTTCGTAGTTCCCATATAACCGACTAGAAAAAAAATAATTTTAAAACTTTTAAATTAAACATAGATGTTAGTTTCGCAATAATGTACAAATTATACGTAACTACCATTTTTAACCAACAATATAGTGTAGTCTATAAGATTGTCGGGCTTAAACGACCATACATTCATATGTCAATGGCTTTCAACAGTCAGTCAAGGTTCCAAAGATAGATGAAAATTCAAGGAGTAAGTGAAAATGCCTGGAAATCTTTTGTCGAGCAATAGGGTTACCCAGGGTATGATCAGATTTCCCATTGACAGGTTAGAAATCATTGTCAGGTATTTCACTCCTAAATTTCATAAATTCTTCAATATTATCATAATAAAATAATCAGGGATAATTCTCTTCAAAGCGTAAGTGATTTCAATGACATTTCCCTTTTCTGTTGATTGAATTGCTCGGAAAAATGGACAGCTTGAAGGTGGTTTAGTATGGCGAACTTTCTTTTGACTTCTTTCCATGAATTTGCTAATAAAGAATCGGCATAAAGGACGTCAGCAAAGGGACGATCAGCACTAAAGATCAGATGTCAGATGTAAGTATTTGACAAATTGATCAGCACTAAAGATCAGATGTCAATTTAACCGGAAGAAAGCTAAATAATAGCACCGGATGTTGTTTTGAAGTCAAACTGGGGTTTTTAGTTTATGGGAATAACATTAAGCTGTAAATGTAAATCATCTCCAGTACTATACTTTCGCAACACTACCTCCGATTATTAAGTGTCAGATTCTATAATGTGTTCTGTCTGATTAGCGGTAATTGTCGGATGAACAATTTTATCCAAACAATATTCAAACTGTCTGTCATTTTCAAAAGTAGTAACTGGATTTTCTTTAAATCTGCTATAATTCTAATTACCAGTACTTAGCTAAAATAACATAGACACAGAAAAAGAAATATGAAGCAAAATCCACGTTGAGCATAGTTGATATGTGGTGAAATAATACTGTACATATTAAAATCTTTCCATATCAATACAGGAAAATATACAACGATAAATTTTCAAAATTACTTTTAAGTAGTAAAATTTCAAGAATATTCTCCAGAAACTATATTTACTGTAAAACAATGTTGAATTAACTTTTTATATCTATAAAGCAAAATCATAATTGGAAAAAAGTTTTATTTTAATTAATTTTCCATTGATTATTTTCTGTGTGTATTTTTGAAAAATCTTCTAAAAAAATCTCAATTATTCTAATCCCTGCAAATCATTCAAATCTAAATCGCAACTGTAAACCATTTGAAATTGCTGCCAATCATATTCAAATTTCTTACTTTTTTTGTATTTTTATTCTGATATTTCAGCTATTTAGAATTAAAAAAAAATTAAAATGCCAAAAAAATTAGCAAACAAAAAATCCATAGCAAAATATAAACAGATTGGCCAAATAGTTTTGACCATTAATCGCTAACAATTTTAAGCCGATCAATTTATTTCAAATGTCCATAAGCTTAACTAACGGTTAAACATTTATGCAGTCAGTTAAACAATCGACGTTTAAATGCAATTTTATATGCTAAACTAGAAGAAAACATTAAGAGCAGCATGTGGACAATTACAATTTATAATATAAACTAACATCTACCCGGTGCGCTTTGCTGCACAAAATTTCTACTCAGTTCCAGATCTCGAAAGAAATTTTACAAATCACGAATGTATTAAAAGAATTCACGTAATTTTTTCAAATTCAACTGACCCTGCTCGTTTAAAAATTTTCCAATAACATTGTTTCACAGGAAAGTGACAAAACCGTCCTACAAGTCCTTGAGAAAGTAATTGGAACCAAATTTTTAAATTCTTCCTGTTATAGTTCTTTAGAAATTTCATAATAAATATTTGTTTTGTATGGTGAGCTATCACTCCCCCTGATCCTATTCGTCCTATATTTTGTCCAGAAAAACAATTTCTTGGGAAAGTGATTGAAAAATTCTCGCTGTTATAGTTCTTTAGATATTTCATAATCAATATTTGCTTAGTATGAGGGGTATCCCTGAACATGGTCCCATCGCAATTTCTTATAGCCCATAATCCTTTCGGGTATATTGGGATTATTGTGTGAAAATCGGTCCAAACTTAAGCTGTCTATAAGTACCAAACAAACAAATAGACAAATAAACACAGATTCACTTTTATATATCTATGGACATTTAGTTGTATGTGTTGAATGCAAAATAATAATATAAACCAGATTGAATGCGATTTCAATGTTATAGACAAAAACGCAAAAAAAAACTATAACTAATAAATTTATTAAAGATTTTTTGCTATGTATTGTAACTATAAAAATTATATATTTATTGGCCGGTAGTTTGGTTGGTTTCTTGCTTTTTTAGTTCGCTGGCAACATGTCTTTCATACAGGAAGTTTATAGTTTTTATTGTAAACCATAATGTTGTTGTATTATGTTGAATTTCGATAAAAATCTTGACTAAATTGTTACATGGTATGGACTTTGACTATATTTTGTTAGAATTTTGTTCAGATATTTTGTTTGTTAGATACTTTGTATTAGTTAAGACCAAGTTAGCTTTAAGTTAAATAGTGTCAGCTTAAGATTAAAGTTTCAGATAGGAAAGTTAAAAAAAAAGATGATGGAAAAATAAAAATAAAATTAAATATAAAAATAAACAGAAAAATTGTAATAAGGGACGTTTTTAAGAACATGTAAGAGTATAATAGTCGATTATATGATACCTTACACATGGCGCATGAGAACTTTTGTAGCCGACCCTGTTAGAAATTCATTTTATGATTTATTTTTGTATAAACGTTATTTTTTAAAATATTATCATGATAATCACATTTGTGTGACCATAAGTGAATTTTGGAAGTGGGTTAAATGATAAATCAATCCTGGCAAATATATTTTAAATATTTTTATAGCTATTTATGTGGAAGCTATCTGAAAAATTGCTTTCTGAATTGAAATCGTAGAGGGCTGTATCCAGTCATCATTTATTTCATCTTCTTCAAAATACGATTCTTAAAAGAGCGATTAATAATGCGAGAGGGAAATATCAAGCTTTGTCGCCTGAAAAATTAAGGGATTGGATGAGAATACCATTAATCACTAAAATAAGTCATGGCAATCATTTGAACGTTTAAGTAATATCTATATAGAAATCACTACCCTTATCGTTCACTTTTGGACCCTCGTGATGTGCAAAGGAAAAAAATACATAGAGCAATTTTTACCCGAAAATAATTGGCCAACAAATCCTAGCGATTAAATGAAAAGTATCAGATAGTATTAGATGAAAGACTAATGACTATACTGGAATTACCATAGACTGGAACACACAAATGCGAAGTAATCAAACTGGGACACTAGCTCAAATAGATTTGTATATATTCGTTTATTTTATCTTCGGAATCTTGGGGAAATAAAAATTAGAAGTAAAAAAAGAATCTTATTCCAGAGCTGATGATTTGTTGATCAGTGAAATTATTATACAAATCCAATGAAGGCACTCTATTCTGAAGTGGAGCATATAAGGCAGAAGGTCTGAGCTATAAGGCAGTTGTGCTAAAAATTCTCATCCATTAGCTTAAGCTATTTTGCAGCATATTTTGATCAAATATTCTGAAAACTATTCATTGAAAACTCTACGTTTTTTGAAAATAATCCATTGGTGCGTATTTTAGTTAGAGTTTCCAGGATTAATTCGTATTCAGAAAAGTCGAGGTCTGAAGAATTCTTATCAACTGTTTTTAAAACAGATTTTACCGAACATGCCGTAAGTGTCATTGTGTTCCGTCAAATATTCTGAAAGCTTTTTATCTATTGCTTCCTTTAAAATATTAAGTTTTCTTCGATACGGATCCCCTCTTATAGCCCAACTGATCCCAACAACTCATAATACAAAATAACCTATTGATCCAAGTAATCATGGTGTCATGGATATTCGGCTTCAACTATAGAAACAAAATTATACATTTTTATCTTGTATACGATGCATAAATGACTTCTTTTTGCATCATTCACATTCCTCGGCTTCGAGCTATATTTGATCCACTTTTCTTTTATTAGAAGGTATATTACGTTTAAATGAACGGAAAATGCTTGTTTAGAAACAGGTTATGAAAATGCAAGTTCTTTTTACACCTGACAACAATTCTTCATCTTCAGACATGTTCGACTGATCAGAATTCTCCTTGTCTTCTGCATTAAAATCAACAATTCTGAAATATGGAAAACATAACACTCAATGTATTTAAGTTGCGACGGACTGTATTTATTTATTGATGACTTTGACGATATTGATAAGTTGCAGTAGCCGATTTTTTAGCGAAACAAGGTTATCAGACTTTTCCACAGAAAATCTTTTTATGCATAAAATTCTTCACTATTATAACGATTATAAAAAACTGTACGGTTTTTCGAATACTGAATGATGGATGCATATCTTCGAAAACAATATACTATTATTTATATAATCCGTGTACACTGAACGAAAAAGTTTATAGAATTGAAGAAAATTAGGTTAAATATCAGCTAACAAAACCTTTATTGATCATAACGAAAATTTTCGTTAATTTTTCGTAAATTCTTCAAATTGACGAAAAATTATCAATTCGACTGAATAAATATATTAATTGAATAACATATTATTCAAATTGACAAAAAAGTTCTTCAAATTAACGAATATTATTCATATTATTTAGTAACAAATTTAAGTTAAATTTACAACAATTTAGATGAATTGAGGAAGGAATTACGTTAAATTGTTATAATAACTTATAATAACAAATATTGATAATAGAATATCTTAAGAACTGTATCCCAATGACTTCCTTAAGGTATTGTTTTACTGGAAAAATATAAGTCGGTTACGATCAGGGAAGAAATAGCCACCATACAAACCAAATTATCGAATATCTAATGATCTACTTCAGCGAGAATTTGGTCTCAATTACTGTTTTTAATATACGTCGATTTATGAAATTTCTTTCAAGATCTAGGACTTAGGAACATATTTGTGCAGCAAAGCGCACCAGGTAAAATCTAGTTTTAAATAGTAATGAAATAGAGTAAAAAAGTAATAAACAACTAAAAATAGTGCAATATAAATAGGGCGGGAGTGAGCCGACCGGCTTGTATTTTTGATGAAAAATTGCTTACATGTTTGATGATCAGCAGATCTGCCTTCATTTAATTTCAATCACATTAATAAGAATTTTCTATTAAATATTTTCCTCCTTAGATTTCTATATTCTGTAAAATATACAAACTGTTTTGACGAAAAATATAGTTAAATTAACAAAAATTATGCTCAAATTTACTTCCTTTTAGTATACTAAAAATATATCTTTTGATATGGACTAAATTTTTTTAGTGAATTTAAAGAAAATAAAAATTAGAATAAAAATCTGTTTATTTAACACCTTTTTTCGCTAAAGTTCTACGAAAATGTTTCGTTAATATTACCTTCAACATTTGGCTGAGTGTATGATGATAAAATCAATAGTTAAATTACCTTTGTATTTAATATAGTGTAACTTTTTCGTTGTCCTCGACTGTAGATCATCATATAATCCGGTTTGATTATTATTTCAAAAAAAATTATCTACTTATAACGATTCATATTTATTCACATTTATTTTAATTTACTTCATTTTTATTTACTTCTCATTTCAGTTAAAACTGCAGAGGAAATTTAACAATCGTAATCCCTTCATATTTTAGTGGTATCCATGTCATTTAATCTTGGCACGTGTCATATACGAATAAAAAACGAGAACCCAACTTTTATGCAGAATTTTTAACTTGAAGTCATTAAAATTAAAAAAAAAAGATTAAATGTTTATTTTTTTAATATTTTTTTGTTTGGACAATAAAAGTAAACAAAATAAGACTTATAAATTTTATTAATATTTTGTGTGTGTGTGTTTTTGGTATTGTAAACTGTATTTATTTACAATAAACAATTTGTTTTACATGACAGTTAAAGTCATATTATAAATTTACTTAAAAATTGTGAAGAAGGGGAAGAGTGAAATACGAGGTAGAGACTAAGAATTTAACGATTAATTAGGCAGCTAAAGGAAGTGATCAATATATCACTATTTCAGATTATAGCAAATGCTATAAATAGCACATAATATTGTAGTCACGCAGTGCTTCCAAATTGACTTCTTTGGAAATAATTCTGTAAAGGTTGAAGCATTTAGGATATTTTAAATGTATTTTACAAATGTATGCATTCGTTGACCTGATGGTGATAATATGTTCCTCAAAACAACTCGAAAATATCTCCTCTATCACTGTGTTTAAAAATAACAGACTTATTTCTAAATATTGTCTTGAAACCACTGTGTGCCATACTAGCGATGAAATTTTGAACCTTTTTCAGAAACCCTTTCATTGACGTTTTTATTGTACTTCCCTTTATTTTGCATGAACAGGTGGTCCATCTCCGTTTAACATTTAACACACTTTTGGACACCTTTTTTCGAGCCCTACAATTCTCTTTTAACAAGAACCCATTTGTCTTAGCTCTGGGCAGTTTGAAGGATTTGCTACTCTTGGTACAAATATCACATTATTGTTCTTGTACCACTCATGGGCTTGATAACCATTATGACAGGAAACCAACTTTGGCCAATTATAAATGGACACATTATGAAGTCTTATAAATGGAAGCAGCACACTTTTTTAGAAAATATTTCTTCATTAAAATTTCGGTATTTATAGAGCCTCTTGTAATAAATGTCGTTTTCTTTTTTGCCGTTTTGGGTTCTACACTTTTCTCCTCGAGCATAAGCAAAATAAAATTTTTCAATTGGAAGAAAAATCTGCCAGAATATACTTCTCTTCCATTATGCAGCAAGGACATTTTCTAGAAAACAGGACCATTTCCGTAATGTCTTTTAGCAGTGTTTCTGTCAGAAAATGTTTGAGCATTGTTCCCCACAGTCCGAGCACTGAGCTATCCGACCTGCTTTCATATCGGATGTGTTCTTTTGAAAATGCTTTTTATTTTTTGGCTATAGAAGCATTATAGGGATCATCCTTCTACCAGGTTTCCTATCAAGGGACAGGTACTCCCGGTACTATATTATAACATTTGAAATAGTTTGACGGTTGAAGCTTGAAAGCTTGGCCAACCAAGTTGGGTTTTGTTGAAAAATATTTAATAAGTTTGCCCTTATTTAGTAGCAGTTTTAAACATTTCTATGACCCGAGCTGTCCAAATTAGGGATCCTGTGGAATGGCCACCATTAGTATCACAAACTCTATAATAAAAACTCGAATTTACTTACACCTCTGTTATTGTAGAAACCAATATGTCCATTTCGCTTTTCATTTGAAACACTGTGCAATGGTTCTAAATTTACAAGAGGTACTTTTAAAATATCGTTTTGGAACCACTGTGTGCCTTATCGATATGATATTAACACTACCTCCAGTAGCTTCCAAACACATACAAACATTCTTTTGCTACCAACTTAAATATTTTCCTTTGTAGGCTTCCATAACACTTCATTTCCTCCATAAACTTCATGCTAAATATTTTAGACCACTTGAATTCAAGTGAAAATACAATTAAATAACAAGATTACATGATTAATGTCAAAATCTTGTTTTATACTCAAAATTCTACTTAAAATTAAATTCTTACAAATAATAAACAAAAAATCTTGTCTTTATTTATAATTTTAAGAAGGTTTTTTTTAATAATTTTCAACAATTTCAACTGCTCTTTTTCAGAAAAAAAAACTTACAATTAAAATGTGTCCGAACAAAAAAAAACAACATTTTTTATTTAAGTTCATAATCTTGTTAAATGTAAATTTGTACGTTAAATAATTGTAAAATATTTTGTAGTTATTTGTTTTTTAGGAAGCGAAAAATTTAATTACATTGTTTATGTAAATGACAGCTGTCAAAATATTTCAAGTCGTTTATTTTATTATGGCTGGTAAATTATTTGGGAATAGTGATTGTTTTTTTTTGAGGACATATTAAAACTAAAAATAAATAAAAAACAGTATTGCAGTTGACTTGAAATTTTATTTTATTTCAATTACGATTTTTTCAAAAGTTTATTCTTGAATTATGTCAAATGTCACTTGGGTAATTGGACTTAAAGTAATATAGACATCTTTATCAGCTTTAACTGAGGAAAATAGGTTAACGTTAAGTATTAAATTTAGGATTGAGATAGAAAAATATCTTAACACACATTTTTCATTCAAACTTTTAAAACAAATATTTTTTGATCCCACTTTTAATCAAATTATCTTTGTCAGTTGAATATATTGTTAATCTGATAAAAGTGATTGAACAGAAAAAACTGAAAATCCAACTTCATACCACAAAAAGTTGCCCAAGCATTTAAAGGTCTACCATATTATTAAACAGTACCAGGAGAACTTGTCTATGAACAGGGAATTTTGTTTAAGTGATGTTTCAAAAGCCAAACCTAAAAAAACATTTTCTACGAAGCTTCCAACACATCCGGAAGAAAACACATTCAGTGCTCGGGCTATTTGCTATGAAAAGTTAAAGCTAATGCGATTTTAAAAACACACAAGGCTCAAAAAGTTCCTAACTGGAACACTGGTAAAAATATAGAGTCCAAATTACAGCACGCAAATTAATATCAAAGTTTTCTAAGAAAATATTCTTGCTACATAATGAACGACGAATCATTTGCTCTGGTTAATTTTTCTGGTCAAAAATTGTATGTTGCTAATGCTCGAGGGAATGTTGAAGGAGCGTTTACAAACCAAAACCAGTCAAAATATCCCAAAAAGTTTTTGGTGTGGGAACCAACATGCTGTAGTGGCATAAGAAGAAAAGGCTGCTTCATAATATGTCCACTTATTTTGGCAAGGCTAAGTATCCTATCTTTGCACTAAACAAGCCCTTGAGTGGCATAGGAACAATTTGGTATTTGAACCAAGAGAGACATATCCTCAAAACTACTAAGGCCAGTGGAGAGATATTGGGCTCTTGTTAAATAAGAATTTAAGAGAAAAAAATATATCTTAACATATGGAAGATTTAAAACGGACGTAAAGTTAATATTCGATCAAAGAGCCAGAAAACACTATAAAAAAGTTAATGCAAGTGTTTCCGACAATGGTTCATAGTTTCATCACTAAACTGAACCAAATGTCACAGGTAATATTAACGAAAAATTTTCATAGAAATGTAGTGAAGAAAGGTGTTAAATAAATAAATTTTTATTCTAATTTACATAATTTTTCTTCAAATTGAAGAAGTTTCTTTAAATATATTAAAGAAAATGTTATCAAAATATTTTTAGTAAAAGATGTTAGATTGAATAAAATTTCGTAAAAAAAATTAATAAAAAATATGTTAAATCAACAGATATTTAGTAAAAACGGCAGTAATGTATCGTAAGTATAATAACACACAAATTTATTCAATGCAACGTAATTTGAATAAAATTTTTGTTAATTTAACTATTTTTTTCGTCAAATATTTTTTGTATATTTTCTGGCAAAAAAAATTTGCATAAATACAAACAGAAAATCAGCTGATCAACGAAAATGTAGGTAACTTTTCATCAGAAATAAAAGTCAGTCGGTTCACGTCCGTCCTTTGACATTGCGCTATTTTTAGTTTTCTATTACATTTTCTACAGTCCTACAGAAATTTCACAAATCGACGTGAACTAAAAAGAAGTTATTGATATTCGATAATTTGCTTTGTTTGGTAGATACTTCTTTCTTGATCCTATCCGTCTTGCATTTTGTCCACTTAAACTGTTCCTCGAATAAGTCATTGGGACCAAATGAACAATAATCATCAATATAAATAATTTTTTTTGTCAATTTGAATAATATTTCCTCAAATTAAGCGCATTTTTATTAACGAATTTAAATAGTTATATTAACGAATTTTTGTCAATTTGAAGAATTTACGTAAAATTAAAGAAAATTTAGTTATGATGAATAAAGATTTCGTTGGCTGATATTTAACCTGTTCTTTTCAATTCTTCAGCCTTTTTCATTATATTTAATACCTTTTTTGGTTCAGTGTAGTGATTATATAACCACATAAGTATGTTGAGAATTTTTCGATCTCAGTGCTTTTTTCACCGGAACTGTGGAATAAGAGTATCTGTGCAATGTTGACACCTGAAATGGAATCCATAACTTTACCTGACAACTCTACATAGATGACAAGTAGTATTTTGATTTCAAATGAAAACTGGACGACCAGAAATCTTAGAGGGTGGACTTGGTAAACCTCAGCATATCTCACATTCAATCAGGCACAAATAAATAAGGTCATCAAAGCGTAAGATGTCAGGGTTTAAGATATGGGTAAAGAAACTCTATTAGCTACAAATGAAACGATTGACCGATTTGTGGTGAATTATAAAGTTATCTACGCAGTTATCTACATTGCCAGTCAGTGTAGTTTGAACTTAACAGGATAAAAATTTTGATTCTACAAAGAAAATATGGGTCATATAATCATAATATTATTTCATTACAATGGTGGTAAAAAAGACGATTTCTCTTCGCGGAAAGTTTTCTCTTAAAGAAAGAAAAATTTGGACATTTATACAAAAGTATTTTGCATCATTCTATCTTAAATCCTAGAATTTTAGATCTCATTAACTTGAGTAATAAATTAATTCTATATTGTATCCATTAATTTATTCTTATTTTCATTTTGTTAAGACTTAATGAAGATTTCCTCCACCATCTGGTGGTCTATTTTTATTACAAATATTTTTTTTCCATTTTTTTTGTTTTGACGTAACTGTCATGCCAATTTATCTGTCTGGAATCTGTGTATATTTGTATACAATCTTCCCACAATATTTGTTATTACATCAACTGTTACAGATATTTTTGTAATTTTATTTTTTTTACATAAATATTATTTTTATAGTTTGTTTTTCTATTTCGCTAAACAAAGAATTTCTTTGTCACTTGTTTTATGAACTTTATTTACTTTTTATGCACTCTACTAAAAAAACAGGTAAATAAGACTTTGTTGTTTCGAAAGTAACGCTTGTATTCAAAAAAGTTCTCATGATACTGGAAATTTAAGAAAATTGACAGTAATTTTAAAAAGGCATAGAAAAAAACTTTCCGCTTCGCTTAAAGCTAAAGGACATGCAGCACTTAAAACTTGTCAATTCCAAAAAGTTCCTGAGATAAATGCTACATATCTGGAAGAGGATAATACAGCACATGGTAAGCAACATACTGGACTTTTATGTTGTTTTTCGTAACTTTCTGATCAACATTTTCTGAAAATATGTGATCAATTCAGTGTTTTGTAATGGCTCAGTAACTCTTTTTCATGTTTGCATCGTCCCACGTTTAGCTTCCATACAGTAGGGTAGAATTCAAGTTTGCATTAGAGATCTTAGCGTTCATGTGTAATAAAGAAGATGGTATTTCCCAAATTGGATTTAAATAAAGATAAGATCTCTAATTTCTTGATAATATGCTACATATATAACACAATTTACTAAGTTTTGAAAACGACACATGGTAATGTAGAAAAATCTAGGTGGCACTGTTTGTATAAATAGCCGTGAACAACTCCTATCTAAGTCAATCTTTTGCAATATATCATGTATTTAGGTTGATCTTAAAAGTAGTCTCTGAGTATACGAATCGGATTGAAAACGTAAGTACATAATATGATACGGTTTTATTAAAAACGCCCGCCTGTCTTTCTCGTGTGCCGTTCGGTCATGCTAATAATCTGAATAAAATAATGTATCTCTAAGTCATTTTTTGCAGCAAATTTATGGTTCGTACAATAACAAAAAATAATGAAGACCGTTAATCTATCCCCCATCAAATTCTGAGTCAAATAAACTATGTCAATCTGTCCGTGTGTCACATTCACATTTAAACGATTTTTTCGAACACAATAAATTTTGATACGTATTGCTGCTTAATAAAAGTTTCAAGGGAAATATGTTTCCAAGGTCTTTGGTGGAGTCTCTGCTGAGATATTAAAATGTAATCACACTCTAGCGTGGACATTATTATGCCTACAATTCGGTTATTCTGGAAATGTGAGAATCTGGAAAATGAGCTTGTCAAAGTAGTAACGAAAATGTAAAAGAGAAGGCCGCTCTCACAAACCTTAATAACACTAAAAACATGGCATTATACTGTTTTGCGTAGGTAGACAAAATTATCAGAAGGATAACTAACGAAGTATTCCAATTCGAAAGGCAGAAGCAGCTCGATTCAGTCTCTATAAGTCCACTATTGATCAGATAAAAAGTCTATGATTTATTTTCTTTAAACACTTCGAAGTAGTCTTTGAGCACAATGTGATTTGGATCGTATTGAGATGTAGGAAAATCCTCTCGAAGTACTAAAACCGCAATGCCTTTTGTAGGATTAAACACGGAAAATGCTTCAGCGGACAAGTGGAAGTTGTAAAAAGTATGATATTTTATCCCATCAGGACTTCTATGAAATATTGTTTTGGATACTACAAGTATAATATAGAGACCACAGTTAGTCAGATCTGCGAACTTACAAAGCGTAACGACGAAAAATTAAAGGCTTTCGATTCAGTTATTTGCAATCGGAGTAATTTTGGGAGTATAACATCAAGAAATAAGAAAACTTTTGTCCATTTAAATCCAATTTGGAAAACACATGAAAGCTGTGACCTACAATGCAAAGGTGAATTCTACCCTTCTGAATGGAAACGAATCATAGGGCGCTGCAACTCGGGAATGAAAAAGTTGCAGGTGTTCGTAAACCATTTGTTTTGCAATTTATTTAATGTAATCAGACCAATAAAGATATGCAGTAATACCATCTAGGAAATAACTAACCAAGAAATCACACCCAAAGGGCAGACTATCGACATAACTGTACTTATATATTATTATTCTATCTGTCTTTACAATATCTTATGTGCCAGGAATACAATGATATGTTGAGGCTTTTTGCTTCAACTTTTGGAAGGAACAGGGGAAATATATATGAAGAAATCTAAGAGATTCTGAATAATTAATAACTTTTTGAAAAAATAATAAGAAATAATCTACTGTATCGGCTTTACCGATATAGAGCCAATCAATTTCTTATCTCAAGGTATTGGTTGAGAACCTTTAATAATGACCTTTTAATTCCCTATGATGCTCTGATACAAATTCAAGGGTGAAATGGTTTCAAGTGATAGTGACTTACAGATGTCTTTTTGCACTTGAGGTTGGTTCAGTTATTTCGCAATTGTTCCCAGTAGAGAGTTTAACTTCCAATGCGAACTAATTATTCTCAGTTGTTTATCTTATATTTCTTCCACATCTCCCAGTGCTCATTTACAAATATTACAAATTTTTTTGCTCTTTTTTCCATTTCTTATTTTTTCATTAATTTTATGAAAAAAATACACTTTTGTATATAAAGAAATAACAAAAACTTGTTCCACATTTTTTTTTTCATCTTTAGTCTAGTCCCTTACTCCCCAACCCCGCTTAAATGATTTTCTTTTAATTTCAGGCCGATAAGAACTAAAATGAAAAGAAGACATGTAATTCTTGAAGAAAAAAAGATCCAGAACAACAACAAAAAATTGACAACATTTAAGCATTTTATTTTCTTACAATATTCTGCTGTTCCATTCCAACCAATTCATACCATACAACATGTTTTGTCGCCATTGAATTTTCAATGTCAATGTCAAGTTTAAGGCTGTCATGACAATTGTCAATGTTGTTTTTATTGTTGTTGTGGTATTTTTTTTTTTTTCATTTTAATTTTGAAAAGTATTCAATTGAGTTTCTTTTTTTATGATATTTAATGTTTTTTTCGCTGTATTTACACCCTACACTACCATAGGTGTGTTTGATACTGAGTAGATCGCATGCCACTTAGTTCGTTCGGCTGGTTGTCCATTTAAAGCATGTTCGCAAAGAACAGGTCGCAGTTTTGATGATATCTTAATGAAATTTGACACACACCATTGTCTTGGCCCAATGACTATGACATATTATATTCTAAAACGATGTGTCGAGTAATATGAGGATCGGTACATTATTGCTCATAAGTATCATATAACTACCCTTTCAAATATCACTTTAAAACTCAAAAATCCACCATAAGTGGGCCGGGTTGGTCCGTCCATAATTTCCTCTAACCACTTCAGAAAAATCCTTTTACAAACGTATAACTTTCACATAAATATTACTGTCATAATAATCTATTGCACACATAAGCATAAATAGAAAAAATGCGAGGGTTGATCATAAATTTTTCGTAGCAGTTACTTATAACCAACAATGTGTTATAAGGTATTAAATAGTCGGGCTTGATCGACTATAACATTTTTACTTCTTTCGTATCACCGTTTTCAGTGTTTTTAATTTCTGTTTATCTTACAACATGGTTCCACAATTGTTCGCCTACTTTACTCAAGTGTTATATGCGAACTAAGTCCACACTATTTTTTGTGGAATTGTTGTTTTTCAATTTCAGGGTTTTTGTCATTTAAAGTTTAATAACAGCAGAAAAAACGTCATCGATTGTACTTAAACGGTTTTTGGTAGTATATGGGGTTAATACAATAATCAAACAAGTGACTTGCAATGGGACACACTTATCGAGTCTTAAATTTCGATTAATTACTTGGAAGAATTTAAAAGAAATATGGAAAGAATATGATCGAAATAACGTGACATGAATAATTCAATTCTGATTTTGTATTTGATAAATTCATTTCAGTTTAAAATATACACTGGTGCATATTCCTGTAATTTCCTATTTCACCGCGATATAAGTCCCAATAGGAGAACATGAAATAACTCCCAATATTGAGGGGTTTTAATATTAAAAAAATAAACAATGAAAAATATTATAGTCAGTCAAGCTCGACTATGTAATACCCTACACCACATTGTTGGTTGTAAATGACTGAAACGAAAATTTTTGTACGACCCTCGTATAATTTGTCTTTATTATTTATGCTTATGTGTGCAATACATTTCTAAGATTGTAATATCGATGTGAAATTTATGCGTTTGCAAATGAATTTTTTCTGGAGAGTTATATGGGAGTTATAAAAAATATGGACCGGACCTATATTTATCTAAATAATATTATATATTCTAAATATTCTTCCAATACTCACGTATATGTACGATTTATGAATATCAAGATGATATTTGGAAGGGTGGTTGTATGAGGCCTATGAAAAATAATGTATCGATCCACATATAATTTGGCACATCGTTGTAGAGTATAATAAGACTTTTTTGCCAAATTTGATTGACATCGTTTTTTGTTTAGGAATTTAATGGACTAAAGATCCCATTCCGGGGGGGACATTTATATAGGACCTATATGAAATAATAGGCCGGTCTTAATCAATTTTAATAGACATCGTCCTTGAGCAAAAATAATAGTACGTGCCGAATTTCTTTAAAATGGCTTCAAAACTGCGAGCTATACTTTGCGAACAAATTTTACATGGTCAGCCAGCCGGACGGACGGACATGCTTAAATCGACTCAGAAAGTGATTCTGATTCGAACGGTGTTCTTAAAAGTGGTGTAAGGACCATTATTTCTGTTTGTTACAAGAATCTGCACAAACCCATAATACCACCACCACCTATGGTGGTGTAAGATATAAAAATAGCAAAGCTTGCTTTTTAAAGCTCCGCAGATTAGAAAACCTTTTAGTCCTGTTACACAGAAAAAGTTATTTTAGTGAAAACTTAGTTCTTAATATTTCTTTTATTTGGGAGTTATTTCAATAAGAAATAACTTCCAAAACTAATTGAGAAAAGGTTCAAAACTATTGGGTCTGAATTTGTAATGCGATAAAACCCAATTTGTATAGGTAAAATGGGAATAATTTCATGTATTCCGTTGGAACTTTTTTCGTGGTGCCTGTCGATTTCGTGTATTCTCATGGGAATTTTAGACGATTTTCTCTATTCAGACTTTCTGTAAATTTGCTAGCACTTTGCCTCCTTCCATTTTGTGATTTCATATCTTGGTAAAATGTGAGCAACCTATTTGCAAGCTTCAGGAAGATTAATTTTGTTCTTTATTTGTGTAGAATTCAATCTGTTACGGGTTAATACTTGTTTTATAAGATTATTTTGTCTTTTTGTTAATTTTGTATTCACTTTGGTAGGTTTCCTAATACCTTATTCGGAACATTTAATTTTACGACCAAGTTCTCTTTAGGAATATCCTCCACTGAACCAAATATCGTAATATTGCAATATTACAAAAAAAATTCGTATAACTTTAAGGAAAAAAGTGTTTAATAAACAGATTTTTATTCTTGTTAACGTAATTTTTCTTCAGATTGAAGAATTTTTTTCAAGTTCACTTACAGAAATTTAATTAAAACAATTAAATTAAAGAAAAATACGTAAAATCCACAGATGTTTATTAAAAATGGAAAAAACGCATAATAAGTAAAATGACAGAAAAATTTATTTAATTTGACATACTTAAATAATGTTAATTTTAATACATTTTTCGTTAATTTTACTATTTTTTTCGTCAAATAATTTTGTATATTTTCTTCGTAATATTAAATATAAAATTAAAACAACTAAACTTTAAACTTAATATAGATATACATACAGGAGGAAAATATTTTAAAGAACATTCTAATTAATATGATTGAAAGTAAAGGAATATTTTGCATGAATTCATGAAAATGCAGCTGAATGATCAGCTGATCAACAAACATGTAAGTAAGTTTTCATTAGAAATACAAGACGGTCCGCTCACCACCGTCCTATTGATAATGCACTAATTTTAATTGTCTAATACGTTCTCTACACTATTTTATTATTATCTTTAACTGGTTTCTGTCCGGTGCGCTTTGCTGCACAACAATTCTCCTCAGTCCTAGATCTTGAGAGAAATTTCACAAAATCACAAATCGCTGTGTATTAAAAAAATAATTGGGACCAAATTTTTGCTGTAGTAGATCTATAGAAAGCCGGTATTCAATATTTGCTCTGTGTGGAGGCTACTTCTCCCTTAATCCTGTCCTTCTTATAGTTCCTTGTGGAAGTCATTGGGACAAAATTTGAAAATTATCGCTGTTACAGTTCTTAAGATATTATATAATCAGTATTTGGTTTTTGTGGGTAGTATTCTTTAACCTGGCCCTTAATAGTTTATGTATTAATTTATTACAACAATTTACCGTAATTCTTTGCTCAGTTCAACTAAAATTTCGTAAATTTAACTTAAATATGGTAGTAATAATGCTATTCATCAATTTTTGACAATTTGAATAATTTATTATTCAAATTGAATAATTTTTATTCAAATCAACCTTATTTTTATTAACGAATTCAAATAGTGACACTATAAATTTTTCCCCAATTAGAAGAATTTACGAAAAATTAACGAAAATTTTCGTTATGATGAATAAACGTTTCGTAGGCTGATCTCTAACCTACTTTTCAATTCTACACCGTTTTTCGTTAAATTTACTACCTTGTTTGGTTCAGTGTTTGCATAAAAAATTTTGTTTGCATCATTTCGTAATCGCACTTCATTTGGACATCTTTAAACGTTATGTAGTTTACCGATTAAATTAGCAAATTCAGCAGTAAAATTTAGATCTTGTCATTAAAAACATACTTTTATTTATAAGAAACATTTATTCATAAGATTTTATTATTGGAAATTTTTTTGAAATCAGTTTTCACGTCTTCATTTATAGTAATATTCTACATGAAAAATCACCTAGAACATTTGAGCACATGAATAAAGCAACCAAGGAGACTAAGAAAAAATCTTGTTTACTTTAAAAAGTACCGTTAAGTTGCCTCCAACTGAAAAACATTAACTTTTCTCTTGGAAGTGAACAGCAAAAATTAAACAAAAATAGTGAAAATATGTATAGGAATATGTATCAGTGTATTCCGTTTACTAATCTCTCGACTAGAAATTTGAATATAGTTAAACTTTGGAAGGTAACATATTTTCACTTCTGTAAACTACTCACGATAACTTATACTTAGTAATATTGTGCTCCAGGGGACGTGTGTCTGCACACGCCTACTCCCGTAAATACCTTTTGTAAAGGTAGGTCCTTATGATACTTTTGGTGGCGATAAAGGGTATTGTTGGAACTAAAACATGTATTTTTTTTCTCGTCGGGTGACGATGAAGTGCTTGAACGCCTAAGGGTGTTCTATTCCATACAGTGGGCAAACAATTATGTTGAGTGTAGTCTTCTAAAGAGCTATCGGCTCCTTTTTGGATCCACATATTTCCCTTAATTTCATATTTTCTTCATAATAACTACATAATAACTACAGTGTGTCAAATCTTGTAGGAACATTCTAAAAAAATAAAAACGGCCCCTTTTGAATTAAAAAATGCAAGTCTACTATTGCTATGTGAAATTTATTATGTTAATCCATCATCCCAAGCAATTTTTTTTATATAATTAAAATAATACTTTTTAATTTGCAAAACTTTAATTTAATAAAAAACTAATTTTCAATAATCTTATTAAAACTTTTTACAACATTTCACAATTTCCATCACACCCTTTTCCTCCTTTCAAAATACAAAACTCCCCATAAACCGCCTAATAACAAGCTGTAAATTTTATTATTTGAAAACCGCCTTAAGTTATGCAATTACCATAATTTAATTTAAACTTTAAATAAAAATCAAATTGACTTTTTCGAATATTTAATAAAAAAATTATATTTATATATTGTAACTGCAAAATAATTGTATTTAATTATTTAATTTATATTACAAATATTTACAAATATTTTTTTGACTTTAATAACTTATTTATGAGAATATACCAGCCATAAAATATAAAAATAAGAAAAAGTTTATACCCTCCATCAGCACTAGCGGTAAAGAGGGTATATTAACTTTATCATTTCGAGCGTAACGCTAAAAAGGAATCATCTCTCTCTCTTCATAATGTATAGATATTCTTGCAACAAATCAAAATCTGAGTCGATTTAGCTATGCCCGTCTGTTGTTGGGCTCCAGCATTACCGTTGAGATTTTTCGAAAAATCACATCTAAAAGGCGATTTGTGATACAAAAGTCGCCATAAGTTTAATTCACCAGAAATTAACATTTTAAATTATGAATTTGCACTCTTTCCCGTTTAATGTTGAAATAATTTTGAATATTAACTGAGCTTTTTCTTAAATTGGTCACTATGATTTGTGAAATGAATTTTTAGGATTTTAGCGTTCATAATTCAATTTTTTTCACCCATGATTTATATAAAATTTCTTGATATGTTCTTTTTGAACCAAATTAATGAAAATTGGAGTTTTATGCCGAAAATCCGAATTATAAAAAAAGAGGACAAAAAGGGGGAAATTTGAAAAGTACACTTGAAAAAGTCGAAATTTGCGACTAAAGGCGCACCAATAGTAATACTGGTTGGCAAGCTCACATGGCCTGAGTATTTGCGCTGTAGAGGAAATTTCCTATTTAAAACCAGCCATATCGGGTAAGTGTATTAAAAGAACTGAGACAACCTCTTAGCTTAAGCCAAAATCTTCAATTAAGAAAAATTATCGACAAAATTATACATCGACAAATTAGAATGAAATTTTAAGTTATATATACTTTATTAAATGATCAAAAATTGGTTATATCCAAAAATATATCACATTCTATGATACATTAATTGTTCCCAGTGGGTGTATGTTGGAGAGTATAGTGTATGAAACATAACGTTTTTACTTGAGGGTATTAAAGATTCGGCATAGCTGCATATAACATTTCTTAAGATTTTATCATTCAGCGTCATTTTGAATTATTTTTTTTCCGTATTTTCTACTGAATTTTAAAACGATTTATTATGTAATTAAGAAGACAACAAAAAATAACAAAAATTTACTAAATAACGATTGATGGAGGCGATGAAGAAATAACAAATCGTGACTTATATTTATCTCGAAGGCAATTGTTATGAATTATTTTTAAATAAGAGTTTTTCTGTTTTGCAAACAAATATAAATTGTCTCAATTTAGTTGCAATTGTTTTATTAGGAATTTGCACAAAAAAGTGGCATAGATTTTTAATGTAATTCTAATGAAAACTACAGAGCTTAAAGCTTGAATAAAGTCAAAGCTGCCTTTAAGATGGCTAAATTTAATTAATCTATTATTAAGAAAACTAAGAAAAGCTTATTAAGCTAAGAAAAGCTTAAAGCTTTAATATTATAAAGCATAACAGAACATTCTACAACAATTCAACAAGCTGAAATTCAATAGTAAGAAAATAATGATTTAAGAAAATCACTTAAATAAAATTGCATCTTATAAATAACAAAAAGCTTAGAATCACAATTCTCTTTAAGAGAGTACTAAAGAGAAGAAAATTTTGCAAAAAATATCTCGTGCATGAATTTATTCTTTTTAAAATAGTAAAAATTGTAGAAAACAATTTCGGGTGATTTTCTTCAAAGTTCTGAAAAGCCTAAAGCTTTAACAGTACAAAAGCTTTACACAATAAAAATAATATAAATGTATGAGGTTTCAAGATTAGAAACCTTGTAAATTATTTTATTATATAAATATATTTTTAAGAAAACATTGAAACAAAAAAGCTCCAAGCTTTGTTGTTGCAAAAGCTATATAAAGATTGAGTACATCAATTAAAGACTATAAATAATTATACAAGTATTCACAAAAACTTTCATTGCACCTTGATTTTAAAAGGAAAATGGAAATAAACACTTAAAAGCTTTATGTGCTTTAATTTAATATTTAGCCACAAATCAACAAAGGAATTCATTACAATTATATAGAACTAAAGAACTTTAACAACGAAAGCTTTAATAATCTGTTAAATAATTTTTAAGCCTTAAAATAACTATTTTTATGTAAAATGCTAAAATACTTACAAAATTCGTTGGTTATGGCACTTTGTAGAATTTAATAAAAAAAAAGCTTTAAGTATAAATATTACTAAAACTTTAGCTTGAAAACTACAATATCAATTCAAGAAATTAGACTGATTAAGCATAAGAAAATCCTTGATGAATTATGGTTAAAGTTCATTTAATTTTATTAATGTGAACAGTTTTTAAAGCTTTTTCTAAAGGTTTACTGGTGTTTGTACAAAACAAATCCAAATTGAGAAAAAATTATCCAATTTTATTCCAAAAAATGGCAACGGTGTAAGCTTGCAATGTAAGAACTTTTTCTCTGCTTTATTGTTTCTTGCTGTCGCCTGCAGTTTGTCGCTTTAATTCCATTGCTTTCATAAAGCTTCTCAACTTAATACAACTCTTTTAAAATTTTTGTTTGTTTATTTATTTACTTTTAAATTTAATTTAATACTTTTAAAGTTTAACATTTATGTATATATTTTTCTTTCTCATCTTACAAAATATTTGTTTTAGGAATTTCTCAGTATTTATGTTTTATCTTAAAAAAAGCTATGTTTATTTGTTTGTTCAAAAAGTTATCGCAAAAAACGCGAAGTCTTTAGGAAAAAAAAACTATGTGACCTACATTTTCAACTAGTGGGTTGATATATTTGTTATGATTGTTTTTTTCGCTTTTTTGGTCTTGTGGGAAAACGTCATTCTTTTGATGAACAAAAAATTCAAAAATTTACTTTAAACAATCGATATTTAAAAACAGGAACAACATTTAAGTGTGACAATAAGAACTGAAAGAATTGATTCTTTGAAAAGGTTAAACTGGATTCATTAATAGAAAAAGCGAAATTAATGGACTGCATAGAAATAAAAATAGAAAAAAATTCTTGAAGAAGGAAACGAATTAGCTGAAGTATGTAGTTATGTATTTATATACTCAATTCAGTCTCAGGGGACCATGAGTAAGGAGATATTGGCTTGTTCATCTGATTTAGAAAACTATTCATACAACATTGTTTCGACCATACTAGAGGAGGAGGGATCAAGTCCAGGAAGCTTTCCTTATTCCTTTTCGTAAAACGGGGATAAAGTCAATTCAGACAGGAACAAGAAATCGAGTGCAGATCTTTCATGCAAGAAAGCGATTAACAATTACTATTTAGGGTACCCAAATAGAAAGGTGTGATTGCTGATGAAAATGGGAAATATGTAGTCCTTCATAACCCAATCAGTGCTCCCAAGGATTAAGGCGGCTCGTAACACTCTGTATAATATTGAAATATAAGCTAAATTTGCTAAGATAATTTGGGGAGATCTAAGTTGTAGAAAATTCCAAATGATTAAATTATAATCGCATGAATACCCGAACAAAAAGATAATGGAGTAGCAAAGGTTGAGTGTTACAGAATATAAGCTTCGAAAACCCAATGCCTCTTAGATTTCTAAAAGACAAGCCTTAAGATTGGTCGGCTGATAAAAGTTGGTGGAATAAACAAACATTTGGTAAAATTACATGCTATGAGATCGGAATTATGCGACACACAAAACTCTCCAGAATTGTAAAACTGTAAGTAAGATAAATAAGATGCATTGAAGCGATCCAAATGGATGGATGGTAAACTTCCTACATCACTTTCTATATTCCAACTTTCGTACATACGAAATTTCTATCATTGCAATGAAGCCAAATAAGGGCGCTAGTAGTCTCCTGCCACTAAACCTATTTACCTTATTCTCTAATGAAACAATTCTTAATCACACTATGATCATGGAAGAAAATTGCCAACAAAGCGCAGCTCTAATTTCCAAGTGAACTATATTCAATCCATCCAGATTCCAAGAATAAACTGCCAAAACTTTTTTGTGAGGTGACAATAAATAAATTGATATCGCGTTCATGTTTTTAATCCAAAAAAGGCTGCAAATTCATAATTCAGGTAAATTAAGCTTTGTAAGAATGTTGTCACATCAATGTTTTTCGCAAATCAAAGTAAGATATCATTAAGAGATATTATATATTAGCGTTTGTCTTTAAACGACTCTGAATCACCTTTTTATTTGATTTAACGATATCCGTCCGTCTGTCTGTCCGGCTTATTACCCAACGTTGTAAACACTCTGTCACAATTTTAAAAATAAGTTGACACATTTTGACAATTATATTATGTTGGACCACAGACGAAAATAGTAAATCCACTCCTGGAGTTAAAATACATTAAACACACCAATATTAAGGAAATTTGATTATTTGGCGCAAATAAATTTTGTGTCAGATCAAATCCAGATACCAAATTCAACAAATAATCGTAGCACAGACAATTTGGACTGAAAATACATTTATTCGAAAAATAATTCAGTGATGAAATTTTTGTCAAATTCGGCAAATAATAAAAATATTGTTATGCTGATCCTAAAATGCGATGTGCATGATATGTGATTTGAATAAAATTAATATGTTTTAAAGGACTTGAATATAAAATGATAAAATTTGCCGTCCTTATAAAGAGGGTGGTACCCCTCACCATCCGTCCTACATTTTGGCCAGTAGAAAAGGTCTTTTGAAAAAGTAATTGGGTCGAATTTTAGAACTTTTGCTGTAAAAGTTCATCGATAATCAATATTTTCTTTGTATGGGGGACACTTCTCCTCATGATCCTATTTATTCTTCATTCCGTCCAGCGAAAGAGTTACTTGAAAATTTTTTGGGACCAAATTTTAAAACTCTCGGTGTAGTGGTTCTATCCGCACCACATTTTGTCTTGTAAAATAGTTCCTTGGAAAAGTTACTGGGACCAAGTTTGAAAATTGTCGATGAAATGTTTTTTTTAATATTCGACAATCCATATTTCCTTTGAATGATGGTGGCTCTTCTACCCCTTATACTATTTTCGGGTATATTAGGATTATTTTGTAAAAATTTCAGCAAAATCGGGCCAGTAGTTAAGCTTTATAAGTCACAAATAGGCATACAAACAAACAGGGTTATATTTATAAATATTTTTATTGATATTAACAATTGATAAACATTTTATATGATCCTTTTACAAGAGATAAGAAATTTGATATATATTTATTTCTCCGATATTTCCACTTGGTTTTATGAAAGTTATGATCATTTACAACAATTAACGTGGATCTATAAACGCCCTTTTGTAATGATCATAAAAAATATCCCGCAGAGAATTTTTAATTTTAATGATAAATGAAAGACAACTTAAATTAGTTATAATTAATTAAATTATAAATATGAGATTTATCATTCCGATCTCTTATGTTAATAACACCACTTTATGTTTAAATCCATATGTACAAATATTTCCCTGCTATTAGGTCTATGATTGATTTATTTGTTGTATTTTGAACTTTTTTTTATTTTTAAATGTTTCTTTTCTTCATTTTTCTTTTCTATATATATAAAATCCATCGGGCACGCTTTTAACAGCTTTAAGCTATAAATATTTCACAGTTTTGAGTTTGAGTTACAACAAAAAATGAGAATGAAAAAGATCAATGCCGCCAGAAGCAGATTATAAATCATTGATACCACACAATTTTGAAAAAACTTCACGCTAAGTTGTGATACACTTCAAAATGTTGGTCTTTCTTTTTGAAAAAAAAAAATTATTTCTTTTAAAAGTGTAAATAATTAAAAAAAATGATAAAAAAGAGATATAAACACGAACGTAAAGGTATTTTTTATGAAATACTTTTTTAATGATATTCCACCACGGAGTTATAATGATGTGTTTTAATAATGTCAGACGACGACATTATAATGATATTAAGCAGCTCATAAGTTATAATAATGACAAACAAAATGTTAATTATTATAATTATAAATATAATTATGTTTGTTATGGTTATGTTTATGATAATGATGATGTTAATGTTGATGTTGATGACGATCATCAACATTATTAAATCAAAGTTACAAACCAAAAAATATCAACAAAGAAATGAAGCAAAATCTAAACCAAGTAAAAATCTTACAGTCGATCAAGCCAGTCCATGTAATACCTTACACCACATTTTTGGTAGCGATTGACTGCTACAAAAAAATTATGCAAATTATGAGCTTTAATAAAATCGTTTTATATTTAGGATTTTTATAGCCCCCATTCCGGGGGCACATGATCATAACCAATTTCGATAGATCTCATTTTTGGGCCAAAGTAAAAGTGTCTGCTAAAATTCATTTAGATATCAAAACTGTGACCTATACTTTGCGAACAAGCTTTGTATAGACAGTCAACTGGACGGACATGGTCTAATCGATTTAGGAAGTGATCATGTATAAACTCATAATACCTCTCCTACAGTGTTGTTGGTTTAATGAGGTGAAATCTAACAAGTTAAAATATTAAATTCAGCTATACCGAATCTTCAATACCCTCCACCATAAATGCATGTTAAGTAAGTACGTTATGTTTCGTACCTACGTACTTTTTGCTACTGAACCGATTTTAACTAGAGATTGTCTCAGATATCGGTCTATAATATACTAAAGCAATTTTTCTGCTTTTAAATATGAAATTTCTCAGGACTATAACAAAACATTCAGCTCAAATTGTATTGAGTCCTGGCAATTAATGTGGATGGGAGCGTGCCAACAACAGATAGACGAACAGATGGACAGACAGATCAGACATAGCTTAATCAACACAGATTTTGATTTGAAGCAAAAATATTTATATACATTTTGGAGTCTGAGATGATTCCTTTCTAACGTTACACACGAAATAACAAAGTTAATATACCCTATTCTCTACTTTTGATTGTGTAGGGTATAAAGACGCTAAATAATTTTAGACATTGAATTTGAACATCAAATAAATTTTTTAAGAATTAAAAGAAACAACAATGAAAATAAATCATGTTAAAAAAAACAATAATAAAAATGACTTATAATTATTTTGGCATTTATTTCTGTGAGTGTGTATGTATGCTGTCTTGTCTGCCAATATTTTACATTAGTGTATTTTTACACACATTAAAGGGAAACAAGAGTCAGGAGCGTGATTTATTTTAAAGAAAGGGAATTAGGGGTTACAAATTTCTTGGTTTAAAACTTTATATTGTTAACTTTTATAATGTTTTATATTCATACTATGAATAAATAACATGTGTATGATCATAATCATACATACATATATTAATGAATAATGTCATTATTCAATGAGAATACGAGAGATGTTCAATAAAAAATAAAATCATGCAAGAAAATACAGAATCGAGGAAAAGCATATTTCAGTATTTCAGTGAAATTTTCTCAGAATAATTCCAATATTTTGAAGGCTCCTAAGGCAGAGTTAAAATATCTTTTAGGCTTATGGTTGACTGTGGCATCCTAAAGGCCGAAATCACTGTCATGAAGAGGGCAGCCATATGACTAAGGTATAATCATAAATCGGGATATATCCCATCTATAGCAGATGTTGATAAAGCATCGATATTAACGGCTGAATACCGGATATTTTTGAACCAAAGGACGATAAATTAGGTGGTTTGTCATGAAGAGGGCAGCCATATGACTAAGGTATAATCATAAATCGGGATATATCCCATCTATAGCAGATGTTGATAAAGCATCGATATTAACGGCTGAATACCGGATATTTTTGAACCAAAGGACGAGAAATTAGGTGGTTTGTCATGAAGAGGGCAGCCATATGACTAAGGTATAATCATAAATCGGGATATATCCCATCTATAGCAGATGTTGATAAAGCATCGATATTAACGGCTGAATATCGGATATTTTTGAACTAAAGGGCGAGAAATTAGGTGGTTTGGTTGATTTGGATTCCTGGTCAAAGTAATTGTTTCTGAAATAATCTTGCAGATGGCGCGGGTAAATATGGCCTTAAGGAGGTGCTTGACGATAGCGCAGAGGAGATGGTTAACTGAGTTAGCATATCGAAGTTTGCGCGTTATTTGTCCTAGGCTCAACATCCAAAGTACTATGTAGTTATACACATTTAATAGAAAACATACAAGGACATTTTGTTCTGATAGTACATGCGAAAAGGATGAGTCTGTCTAGCACTTAAAGAACTAAGGATTATCGGGTTCTTTCCTTTTAGGTCTATTTTGGAGAAGCTAATACCAGACCGGCGAACAGGAGATGACTGTTCTTTTGGGGTAATACAACGATATCAAATATAAGTAAACACAAGAGAGATCACTGCAGGATACTGTCTCAATAACTTTTCTATTTAACCCTTAACTGGAGGAGTTGGAGTTACCTCCTATATAAAACGCAAATAAAAGTTACCGTTTTATTAAAAAAAAAAATAGGCAGCTAGAATTGTGGAAAAATAACTATTACAGCTATAGTCTAAAAATGGTACTAATTATTTGGAAAAAATTACGAGGTGAAGACCACAGGGAGATTTACCCCATAAAAACTAATTTTTATTGGTCAGTCTAAGGATACTTTGCTCTCTTTTCCTTAGAAGGTAGGAAAATAGAGAAACTTTTTTATAAGCGTTCTCCGCATTCATTTCAAGGCGTTTTGGCAAGCTTTTTTTCCAATGTTTTTAATATTTCAGAGAATTGTATTCATGGTTTTTACTTGACGTTGATTGATCCTGTTTTGTTGACAAACAGGTTAACTACTACACCACACCGTTCTCAAATAAGTTAGCTTAAAGGCATAATAAAAAATTAGTTTCCAAATATTTAGAAATCCTTGTGGATTATATGAATTATATTTATACTTCTAAACAAACCCCGCTTAATTGATTTTTATTTCAATTTTACGTTTTTGGTTGTCAATATGACAACAAATGTTGTCACATTCACAACATTTTTATATCTTGAACCCTTAAATTCTTTGTCTAATTAATATTTATAAAAACCATCCTCGTATTTAAATTTAATTTTCTTTAAAATTTAATTGACAGAAAGTCTATCACGGCGAAAAAAGAAAATATTCCAGCTTAAAAAGTAACTTTGGTGATAATAAAGATATTTTATATCTTTTTTTATTGCTGTTGTTGTTCTACTACAACTAAGACAACATTTGAAGTTCACTGAAGCTTATGTTATGATATTTATGTAAAAGTGTGTGTATTTGTCTGTATGTCTTTATAGCTTTTGCAATATATTTGACTAAAGCTATTTTTTATACACTACGGACCTGTTTCCACGTAAAACCATTAACATTTTTGTTTTGCTACATTTTAGGTTATATGTGCATATAAAAATATTTGTAGATTTTCATATAGTCTAAAGACCTACTAAGTCTTAATAGTTTAGTTTATCATTCTATAGGTAACACTGAGGAAGGCTTTTTTCGAAAACAAAGTCGAAGCTATAGTCTAATCTATAAAAGAGTATATAGGCAAATAGGGTGACTAATATAGTACGAATATAAACGCTAATTTACAGTATTTGCTACAGACTTATGTTAAGTCTATTTTAAAAATAGTTTATAGACTACTTTCTTGTCTGTTTTATAGACAAGTTTTTAGTCTTTTTTATAAACTGGTCTACTTTATTGTCGAGTTTCTGCTCTATTTTGGTTAAGTTTCTGTTTATTTTATAGACTAGTTTCTAGTCTGTTTTTGGACTAGTTTCTAGTCAATTTAAAGTCTAAAAAATAGAGTAGTTAATGAAATAACTACTCTATTTATGAGACTAGTATTTCGTTTTTTTATAGATTAATATCCCGTCTTCTCTATATGCTAGGATCTCGTCTATTTTGTAGACTAGTATCTAGTCTATTTTATAGAATAATACCTAGTATATTTTTTAGACTAGATACCAGTATATTTTGTAGACGAGTTTCTTGCTTGTTATAAAGACTTGTTTCTAATTCATCGCCTATTTTCTAGTCTTTTCCATAGTCTAGTTTCAAGTCTATTTTATACTCTTTTTTGTAGTATATTCTATAGACTAGTTTTAGTCTATTCTAAAGAGAGTTGACTATTTTATAAATTACAGACTAGTTTCTAGTCTATTCTATAGTATAGTTTTTAGTCACTTCTATAAACAATTTTCAAGTCTTCCTTTAGTCTATTCTATAGACTAGTTTCTTGACTTTTTTAGTCCTTTGACTGAAATTACTTTATTGGAGTGTACTTCTGATTCGTCCTAACAGGTTCTGCTACACTCATTTGTTTTTTTTAATGTGTCTGTGCATATTAAATGTACGTACGTATGGATATGTGTTTGGTGTTGTTTCTTCTTAACCAAGATTTATTTTTATTTACGTTGATGAAATAATTCAAGTGGTAAATTACTTAAGAAACTCTTTTTTTCTTCTTTCTGTTCAGGTTATATGACGTTATTTCTTGTTTTCAGCGACTTCTCTACTGAGTTGATCTCTCCGAATGTTCTACAATGATGTGCAGCAGCAAAAAAGCCTTAAGCAATAATCATCTTCTTCTTCTTCATGTTTTCAGTCATTCTTCATGAATTTTGTTCCATTTTTGGGGGTATTTTTTTGTTCTCCCTTTCAGTTCTATAGACATTTTTTTAAAGAAAATAAACATTAAACAAAAATAAAAAACCAGCAGCGTTTTATAGTAAAAATATAAGAATGTGAAGAACAATAACAACATTTTTGCAGACATGTGTTAAAATAAATTCACTGGAAATTCACATTAAATGTCACCACATATAACACAATTTCTGTTCTGAAGGTAAAGAAGAAATCATGTCATTAAAAAAATAAAAAAAACACACATATTCACATTATATGATTTACGTGTCAACATGTAAGTAAGTCTTATGCAAGTTTAAATATTAAACAGTGGGCGAAAGAAGTAATTAATGAAAAATGGGATTCGTTATAAACTGATGGGGAAGGGGTTGGAGAAAATTAAATTGAAAAATCAAAGCAAATAAATGAAAAAATAATTAATTTTGAAAAAAGAGAAGACTGTATTTAAAAGTCATTAGGGGTTAAATAAGTGAAGGAGATTTAATTAAGACAAATATTTATGAAATGAAGGAATATTCTTGCTCCCTAAACATTTCTTATACCCTACAAGACCTTAGTGGAATTTTGGCGTATACTATTATTTTGGTTCAAGGATGATACCTATTCAAATTGGTATGGATTATTTCGCAAATGTCCCCCGGAATGGGGTTTTTAGCCTAAAGCGACAAACCAAATAAATGTAAAGTAAAAATTGGTCTTGTTGTATTATAAACCGATGCGCCAAATTATTGGAGGATCGGCCAAAAAAACCAAACCATATAACAACATAACTTAAACGACTAAAACATTCCGTATTTTTGAAACTACTGACACTTGGAAGATGTGTTACAATTGCAGATAGGCGGTAGACCTCAATGGCATTTTCGCCAAATTTTATTTATGATTGATTGATTGATTGTTAAAATTTTAAATGCAAAAGAAAACCTTACAATTCTCTACTAAATGAAATGTTGACCTATTTTCAGTCATTACCTTCTTTAGTCCTTTTAGGTTGGTAGTCTTATTTAAAAATATTTGGATATTTTGGAATCAAAAGCTGGGAATTTCATAAGAGTCCTGTATTGAAGACAATTTTTAAAATTTTATGCTAAAACTCATAACAGTAGCTTTAATTATTTATCCCTCCGTCTGGGGAACAACTTTACAATTTCATAAGAGGATGTAGGTGCAATTAAAGGTCGCATAATTTTGACCAAGGTGAATACCCAGCTTATGACTATCCTGAAAAGTAAAATTGCCATCAGTTAATACTCCAATTTAAGATGAGTTCACATAATTTTGGGCATTAAGTAGTTATTTGGAATGAGGAGGCAAACAATTTGGCAGTGATTGCTAGAGTACTCTAAGATATAAGGCTACGGCATTTAATTCCTACATGATACGAAATTCTACTGCGTATATGGTATGCGACGCTTTTCCACAAGGGGAGTGCACACAAAGCCGAAACACCTGCTTAGGTGTATGAGAACCGTTATAAGGCATCCTTATGGGATTTGGTGTCCTCTCTTTAATTTGATCTTACATAACCTAATAAAACATTATTACTAATGGGTAGAAGATCCTCCATTGAGTTTAAGACCAGACATTGAGTGTAAGACCGCCAGTCCAACAAAGTTATGCTGTGTTAGTTGCACTGTGATTTAGACTGATTTAAAGCAAGCACTACGGCATTATCTTGCTGGAATATGCAATATTGATCTCTTTTTCATCCATAATAGAGAGATGAATATCTTCCACCATTAATACCATTTTTCTGTATGTTATAAACATCATGTAGAACATAAATAGAGAAACAATTCAACGCGGTTATAAGAATATGTATCCGTGTATTTCAATGATAAATAATTTATAGCTTTTTTAAATAATCTTATATAATTTTCAAACCGATAACTATTTTTCTATGTGATTTAATATATTTATGATCTAACTATTTAGCCAGTGATTTGAACAAGTAAAAACTTCTGGTTGGTAGAACTTCCTAAACACAGAGCTTTCAATTCCAAAAGTTGTAGAACAGTAACTTTTCTAGTTGAATTAAAAAATTCTTAACATAAATTTAATTATCTTAAAAATATAATCAAAGAAAAATAATTTTGTGCTTTTACTTTTACCTCCCACTGTGGCTACAGCTATTCATCTTTAAACTATATTTTTTGTTTATTTTTACATGTTTCTTAATAATGTTTAGTGTATCAAAATTCATTTCAAGGTGTTAGATTCTTCCAAGCCACAAACATTATTATAATAGCAACAAAAACTAAAAAAAAATCACCTTCAAATTTCGGTCTGGCGGTCTATCTTCACTGACACATCTGTGAGAATTAGTAAAATATCGTACAAAGTGTCACTTTTTTTAAATGAAAACCTAAACAAATGTTATCTAATACAACTTGTTAAAAAATTATAAAAAATATAAATATTTTTTCTAAAAAAACATTATTTTATTTGACATTTTATTATTAAATTTCTTAATGCAACATTAGACTCAGAAAAGCAAAAAATAGTAATAATACTACATTCGACTATGCCGAATCTTAAATACCCTCCACAACTAACATTATTGAACAATTAGCACGAGTTTAATATATTTAAGATGCCGATTACAGAAAAAGGCCCTATAAAAATTGAACTAAACTTCTAAACATTATGATAAATATGGACTTATATTGTTCAGATTTAAAACATATATAAAAGACATCAAAATAATTGAGACGAACTTCACTTAATTGATCATTATTTATTTAAACCTTCTTTCCGGGAAGATATGGACCGTGATCAGTCATTCCGGGAAGGGACCTTATATTGGGAGCTACAGCCAAATATGGACTGAGATTATTGAAATAAACAATATATATTAAAGACAGTTAAAAAATGCTAAATTTCAATTAAATTGGTCTCTATTTAAGCGTTTTATAAAGTTAAATATGTTTTCCGGGATGGGGAGTTATATGGGAGCTATGGCAAAATATGGACCGATATTGTTTAAATTAATAACTTATATTAAGGAGAGCTAGAAAATTAATTGTGTCGAATTTCATTATGATTGTCTTATTTTATATTTTTTAGCTGAAACCCGATTTCCGCGAAGGACCGTTATATGGGTGCTATAGTAAAATATGGACCGACATTAATAAAGTTAATAGCATATATTTCAGACCATTAGGAAAATAAGTGTGTAAAATTTTAACAGAATCGGTTTATATTAAAGAGTTTTATTATTTATAAACCATTTTCCGGAGAGGGACCTAATATGGGGACTAAGTCAAATAATGAGTCCAGCACAATCTAGTTTCCTTGAGTATATTATTGTATAAAAATAAATATATATGGAAAATTAAAAAATTATCTTTAAATTTGCGACCTACAGAATTTGGGGTGTATCAAAATTTTGCATATTTCAGCCTATAACCTTTTTTTCTATTGACCCTATTTTGATGATTTTTTGTGATGATAAAAAATTAAACCGTATATTAAAGTTAAAGTTTTGTTTAAATCCAGTCCCTTTATGTTGAAAAGATTAGAAAAGTGCTTTTTTCGAAATTTTGAGGTTATATCAGATATCGGTCTATATTTTTTACTAAAAAAGGTATATAGCTGGGTTTAAAAGGAAGTATAAAACTGCTTTGGACAACAAGAAACAATGTGGCCAAATTTAATTGAATTCGGATAATTATTCTAGGCGTGAGAATGTTTCCAACAGACAGAGGGACAGAGAGATCGACAGACAAATATACAGACATGGCTAAATCAACTCAGATGTTGATTTGCTGCAAGATTATAAATACTTTATAGGGTCTAACGTGATTCGTTCTTGGCGTTACACATGGAATGACAAAATTAATATAACTTCATAACCACTTGTTGTGGTGGAGGGTATAAAAACACTTGAAACTTTTTAAAAAAAAGTCATTTCCAGATGAAGTCATTTTTTGCTGGAGTTATGATTAAACCATTTGACAATCAAAATGTAATGACTAAAATGCATTTAAGATATTGAAAAAGCAACAATATCATTTAAGTGTAAAAAATGACACTAATTTGTTGAGGTTTTTAAATGACTCAAATTTTTATTAAAAAAAAACGAAAACGTTAAAAATCTAAGACACTTGTATTTCTCAAATAGCGTTGAGAACCTTGAAAGCAATTAAGTCATAAATGTAAATTTATTATTAATTTTTTTCTAAATTTAAAAGCTTAATTAAACAATCAATTGATTCAATTTTTAATTACATCATTTGATGATAAAATTTTTAATTAAGTTAATTAAGTTGCAATTCAAATATTTTCAAACTACTTACAGGTGTTGATTGTTATAATTATTTGAAGATTTAATATAATGAAGACATACCTGGAATGATATAAGAAATGAGATGAAAAGTTAGTTAAATAATTCTTACATTTATTATTTTTATTTGATTAAAGTTATTATTCCAATCTACAAAAATAATATTTTTATAGTTTTAATCACATGTGATGAAATTTTGGACCTGATTCGGAAGCCTTTCCAGAAACGCTTTTGAAGTTAATTATTGTGATTCAAGTTTTGGTTTAACTCCAGACTAAGAAATTGTGCCACTTCAATAGGATGAGTTTATAGATCTTCTGGACTAAGATTGTTGAATTGACGTGGCAGTTAAACAAATGTTGTGTTTCATGCGGTCCGTGGCCACATGCAGGACTAATATTGGGGACGACATGGTCAATACGAGACCAGTAGGCATTGAGCCTGTTGCTCCATCCCGAACGTAGTTGCGCCATGGAAGATTTATTTTCAAGTCTGCGCTGGGAGAAAGGCTGCATCCAAGTACGACATTCATATGGTAACTTCAAACCGTGAAATATGTTCATATATTCAAAGATCTTTTCTAACATGCCTCCAGCGTAACTCCAATTGTGCTACATTGAATTAAGAGGATGCATCTGATGATGAAAAAATGGACCCATCATCACCAATTTTTCGACATTTTCCTTAGGCCATAATAATGCAAAATTTAATTTAGATATCTTTAAAACTGCGGCCCGCATTCTGTTCACGAAATTACGAGCCAGCAGTCCAGCCGACCAGACGGACGAACGGACGGACATAGTTTATAAGACTCAGAAAGTCATCGAAACTTTAGTAGATACTTTTGGGTCTGGTGTTCAATAATCTTGATTACAAATTCTTTCATAAATAATCATGAAATTTGCCGTGATTGCTCCACTTTTTTCTTGATGTAACAAACAGAATTAACGATAGGTCAAGAGTCCAGGCCCTACAGATTCGACTGTTTATGAAACGTTTCGAACTTATTTTAATTAAGTTATTTTTCCTTAAAAGAAATGTATATTTTATACCATACACCACCACAGGTCGTGATGAGGTTGTAACACTCCTTCTCGGAAAAATATTTTATCTTATAAAAAGCTTAAATAAAGAATTGTTCCATTGAAATTTGGCACAATGTTTTTTAACTGCCTTTAATATTTATTGTTAATTTGAACAATATAAGACCATATTTTTCTTTAGCTCCCATATAAGTCCCCTTCCTGGAGTGGCCGATCTTGATCCTTATCTTGCGGCAAATCAGGTTTAAGCTTATAAAACAAGTAAATAACGATCCGTTCTATTAAAATTCGGCTATTTTGTTTTTCTAACTATCATCAATATGTTATTAATCTGACCAATATCGGTCCATATTTGTTACAGCTTCCACATACGTATCTAATTTCTTCTCCTTACGATTGTTCTTTATTAAAATCGATAGCTTAGTATTGTAGTTTTTATCGGCATTTAAGCTGATGAAGGAATAAGTTTTCTGGTGCAATATCTTCATCTCATGCTACTATTAGTGGAGGATATTTATTCGGCACCGCCGAATAAACCATTCTTTTACTTGTTCTTATTTTCTTATGCCTTTCTCAAAGTCATTTTTAATAAAACAATATTTTTTTTGTTTTATAATTCCAAATATTTTTTTCTCTACCTGCAGTTTATCTATAACAAATATCTCAAATAGAATAATATTAAAAATTGTAGTTTATAACTTAAATCACCAAATTATTTATAAATATCATGTTATTATATCTACTTCTCCATAATTATTCGCTCATTACATCAAGATATACAAAATAGAAAAAAGAGTGAAATACTCGTTCACCAGCAGAGGAATTGTCAACAACAGTAAATTAATGAAGTCATGACAGAAACAGCAACACAACCAACTATAGTTGGTTATTGTTTATTGTTGTTGTTAAAAATGTCACCCAGGCAATGAGTTGTGTCAGCTTCAGTTTCAGTCAGCCCGTTTTAACAATTCAATGACTGACGATTTCTATAGACAGTTTTTTTGGGAGGGATTTTCAAACTATATTTTTGAATTAGTTCCTTTTCGGCAATAAGAAAATAAATTGAAACTATATTTTAGATATTATGACAGCAACAACAACAATACAATAATAACGACAGTAGGAAAAAGGCATAACATATTTGTTATAACTCCTGTATAAGGCATCCCCCGGTAAGCAGTTTTAAACTTATACACCAATTCTGTTGAAATTTTTCTGACTGTCTTGATTATATGTTAGTAATTTGATCACTCTGGGTCCAAATTTTGTTATATTTTCCATATAAGGCCCCTCTCCGGACCACAGTTTTTAGTTAATAAAATTCTTAAACATTAATTAATTGTATTGAAATTCGGCACAATTATAGTTCAAATTTCTTGAAATTTAAGGTCCATTCCTGACAAAGGGTTTTAGCCTTTGTGACCTTAAATTTTAGCGAACTTTGATATGACTTTGTTTTAAATTAATATTGATATTTTAATTAAAATTAACAATTATCGGAGCAGATTTTGGTTATAACTTACTTATAATCCTACTTTCCGAGAAAGTGTTTTATTCTCAATAGATTACTAAATATGGAACAGTGTCATCGTAATTCATCTAAATGTTTTCACTATATGGTACGAGTATTTATGGGAAATTTTAAAAATATTGTTTTAACGAGGACCTATTTGGGAAATATCTGATTCTGATGAAATATCTTCAACTCATTCCAATGTTTGCCTAATGTAAGTTGCGGAGGGTTTTTAAGATTCGACACAATCGCATATAGCATTCTTACTAGTTGGTAATAACCTTTTTAGTGATCCGATTTTCTTAAACAAATTTTTTTAGAAAAGTACTCAAGAGAACAACTTGGTTAAATTTTCTTTATCTGGAGGATTAAGTTAGAAATGAGTATGCCAACAACGGATGTAGGTAAAAGGCTAAATCGGTTTAGAGTTTTAAATCTCTTTTTGGTGTTACATACGGTATGATAAACTTAATATACCTGCATTAAGCGCCTGCTATAGTGGAGGAAATAATTATGAATGAGATGAGAAACAATTTGAGGAAACTTACATTGTGTTCAAAGTTATTATAATTCTAACCCACTGTGCAATGATGCGGCAAAAGTAACACAAATAAAATTATTTTATTGTGTATTTTTCAAGTTTTTTTTAGGTTTTTTCTCTCCGTGTAGTTTGACAACAATTTCAAGTGTTTATGAATTGCTTTTTAACTAGAATTAAGAGTTTTTTCTCGTGTTTTTTTTTCTAGAAAATAAAGTTGAAAATTTTTTACAAAAAATCACCAGAAGTACTTGACAACTTTAAGTTGTGCACAGAAGTAGAGAAGGAGGAGGAGGCAAAAAAAGTTAAGAAAAATATTGAATAAAAATAATTAAAAGTTGGCAATTTTTTTGTGTTTTTAATTTAAAAACTTTTTTTATTGTTTGGTAAAAAGTAAAATTTTTGTAAAAGTTTTGAAATTATTTAGATAAAAGAAATAATTACTGGACTATGGGCAAGAAAAAAATGCAATGAATTATTTCAGTTTTAAAGGGTATTATTTTCGGTGTAATTAAATGTAAATAATTTGGAAAGAATTTAAAAATTGTATTTTTACTTTTCTTGTATTTTTAAAAATATAATTAAAATTTTAATTTTTATAAGAAACTAGTTTTTACCCGGTGAGACTTGCTGCATAAAAATTCTTCTCAGGGGATTCTCCAAATCCCCCTGACATTAGAATTTATGTTCAGTAGAATTTCTTATCTTGAAAAAACTTCCTCAGATATTTTCAAATCCACTAAACGGTACCGTTAGAAATAGTCCGTTGATAGAAAACCTGGTTCAGGTAGAAGAAATCGTCCATATGATTTTTCTAAAGTTATTAAAATATAAAGCATTTGCAAAAGAGCTCCTAATGCAGCCGGTTAAATAACAACCCAGTTAGCTCAGTACTCGGACTATAAGATATGATAGCTAAAGTTAATGAAGGCTTAAAATATACAAGTCTCAAAAAGTTCCTAACAGAAACGCTGCTAAAAATTTAGAGACTTAAAACAAACATTTGATACTGTTGATGCTCCCGGGAATGTTAAAGAAAAGTTTAGGATACAAAACCAGTCAACATTTCCCAAGAAGTCCAATATTTGCTACAACGGTCTTCGTAAATACTAAAATTTGCATTGAGGAATATTTCAAAAAGGTTAGTTCCATTATTTTTGGCCTATACGCGGTGTCCTGTCACTTTGGTAAACAAGCCTTTGGGTTGTACAAAAACAATAATTTGATATTTGTACCAAGAGAGTCAAATCTAAACTGCCCGAAACTAAAGCCAGTAAAAAATATCGGGCTCTTGTTAAAAAGAGAATTAAAAAGAGAACTAAAAGGGTGTCCAAAAATATGATAGATTTAAAACGGAGATGGACTACCCGTCCGAGCAAAGTGACAGAATGCGTTAATGGAAGGTTTTCCGAAAAAGATTCTAAATAGTGATTAAAATTATAAAAATATTATTTCAAAACATATATGTATGATAAAGATTTTCGTTCTCACTCCTTATGTAGACCTTTTTGTATACCAAGTATTAGAGCTTCCCAAATAATTGATATACAAGAGTGGGAGTTTCACATACAAAATAATTATTTTATATATTTTTTTCCTACACCTTCCAATCTTTTAAGTCTCATAAACTATAAATTTTTACAAAAAGTACATCAAATATAATATGAAAGCAGGTTAATGACTTTAAGTATTTTTACATTATTTTGAAGTGTCAGCTAAAAAATTTAAGTTTTTTTCAAAAATTACTTTATTATGATGGCTGAGCAAATACAACAAACGTGTTGAGTTGAAAAAAGTATAATATTTTCCAAGCGGAACGTAAATTTTTAAGAGACAATAGGTTCCCATATAAATTAATTAAAGTATAGAAAAATAAAAATATTAGATTTTATGAAATTAAAACCTTCTTTTAAGAAATATGAGAGAGAATCGAGATTGGACTAAGGAAAATCATTGTAAACCTGATGATTTGCACCTGAAACAACCTTGAAAAAATAAATAAATCATATATTAATTTCCGGGGATAAATCTGATCTGAAGGTCAAAAAATTACCTACAGCCGAGCGAAAGGTGAGAAATGGATTCAAAAAACAATAATTAAGTGTAAATGAAATTTGATAGAAGAAGTGTGACTGATATTTAGAGTGACTATTTTTGCGATGCTCAACTATTTATTAGTTAATTCGCTAACCAGACATTTGTACTTTAACTTGCGATCAGGCTTGATAAAAGTACCGGGTATGCTACTATTTTGAAAATAAGGTACTATAATAGTAACAGGTTGTACTTCATGTTGCCTTTTATTGGTATATACTTCACATCAAGTCTGATTCATTTACTCACAGACTAATACTAAATGAATTCAGTACATAAAGGGAAACTTACTAGTTAAAGAACTTTTATATATAGAACTCATATATTATTAACTAAAAACTATAAACCCTATTATGGCCCTTTTTAACTGCATTACAAAAACTCAAACATAATCAGCTCTTAACGGTATAATTTAACACAAAATTGGAGCGTTAACATTGGAGTGGTCAGAGCAATATGATATCCATTAGAATACATAAGATAAAAACATAATACCCTTATGAACCCCGTTCCAAAACATCATTTGGATAATGTTTCTTTGAAACACTTAAAGCATAATTGGTGCATTTTGTAAGAGCTTTCAAATAAGTGAACAACACTTAATATTTGTTGCCCATTCTCCACGCTCTATGTATTGTCGCTACGAGATAGGATAATTAAATTTAGAGAATCACTTTCTTTGTTTTCAAAGTTTCTAAAAAAATTGTCTATATTGATAGAAGTTTCTTGATCTATAATTTCAAGTAGGCATCTTAAACTTTTCCCTCTTATCTAATATGATACATCCTGTCCTCTTCCTTTCAGGCTCTGGAATTTCCAAATTGTTAATAGTTATAACAAATTTATTCTTTTATCTGATACGTCTTCCTTATTTTCTCTCAATCTAGAGACTTTCAGAAGTCAATCCTGAAGATTCCTTAATTTTTTTCAACATCCTCCCATCCATTTAGATAATTAAAAGCCAAGGTGGCCATTACAAGTTCAATAAAATATTGAAAGACTTTAAAATTTAAATAATAACCCATTTAATTATAAAAATATTAATTAGGGAAAAATAACTTTAAGGCAGGAATATATAAGATTCTAGCGATCTGTGTATTATATGCCGTAAATATTTTCCTATTGTTTCTGAAGGAAGCATAAAGTCTCAAAACAGCTTTTAAAAATATCTGTATTCTGTGTAATACCCTTTCCCCGGCTCATGCCAGCTCTTCCAACATCCGACTTAATGTCCCTTCTAGATAACACTTTTCTTTTATTTCCCTGCGGATTCCAGTCTATAACAATTCCTGTTATGTCAGTGATCTGTCTTCTTAGAGTGTAGTCAATCCATTGTCATTCTCACGTCTGTATTTCAATTGATATTGTTCGAAAAGAGCGAGAATACTCGTTAAATATTTGAAACACAGCGTTTTCGAATACATGTCTTAAGCGGCCATGTTTCAAGTTTTTAATTCATATGTATGGGTTGATTTCACATTAGCGTTGAAAATTGCAAACTTTGTGCGAAATGATAAAAAAATCGCACCCGATCCACAATTATTGATATTACGCAGCCAAGGTAAAAGAATTGACTTACATGTTCTATTTCACTTGCTCTGATTATAAATGAGTCTTGACAAGTTGTACTGGTGCGTAAATTTTTCGTTCGAGATTTTAGTAACTGTGGGTCAGTTTTCTAATTAATTGTCTAAAATTTTGTTAACTTACATTTTTCCATTCAATAAGGGATCCTACGACATGTCAGTACGCTCAAAGTCATACTGTTTTGGAGTTTTTCAAAAGTTTTTTTCAAAGTCTTTAAAGCACATACGATACTCCAGTATGACACAAATCAATGAAGTATAGTCTCCGATAGCTACAAGATAATAGGGAAAGAGGTTATCGCTTTATTTATTTTTGTTTAAACAAACTGTTTTTGATTTTGCCTTCTATCACCACAAGTGTTAAAAAAATGAATATAAATTTAATAAAGTATCTACATGCATGAACCAAAATAGACGATTAAACAGATGAACATATTGTTGAAGATATTCTTAGGTCCAAAACAGTTCTCTGCTTAAAACAAGTTTTATTGTTTTAATAACAAAAATTTTATAGACCGTTATTTGGGAACATGGAACTATTATTTATCAAACCGAGACATTGATTAAATAAATTCCGGAATTAAAATAATTAAATCTACAAATTCCATTCTAAAAAATAAATCTTTCACTCAACCATATAATTGATAGATGTAAATTTACACAAATTTTGATATTTCTTTAGATTTATGACATTATTGCCAATGTTACATGCAATCATTAGATCTTGTCAATAAACCTACAAAAGTACATAAATTTGTGCACCCCAGGAAATGTCTCTTCACATTAGTGTATACCAATATGTTTCCATATATTTGGGTGTAGAAAGAGAGAGGGAAAGAGCGATAGACCATTGTGTACTTGTCTATCTGTATGTGAACATATTTATGTCAAAATAGCTTTATTGTAACGAAACTACAATGCAACATTGCAAAGTCATATTTTCACTGGAATATACAACTTACAACACAGTAACAGCAACAACAACAGGAGCAGCAACAACATTAAATGTCAAGCATTAGAAATGACACTGCACAAACAAAATGAACATAAACTTATAGATACAAAAAACACACACACATATATATACTCACAGACAAACACATGCACATTTGCATAATGAGTTGAAGTTTTAAATATGTTGAATAATTGACAGTTACACAAAAGTGTATTTGAAATTTTAGCAAGAAGTTAGAAAAGTTTTGAAATAAATTTAAGATTTATATTCATAATAAACATTAAACGTTATGAAAATGTTTTAATAACTTTTAGAATTTCCCTCGTTACATTTTGTTACTTTTATTTATGTGTCTTCGAGTGCTCAAGTGTGTGAGTGCGTGTGTGTATGAGAGCGTGCGTATGAAAGTTATTAGCACAATAAGGTTACAAGTGCACTTGCTGCATTACATGAGTGTAAGTTATTATTATGAATAAACATATACACACACGCACATATATATAAACACATATATAGAATTACTAACTTGTCCATAATTTACCTGTAGGTAATTACAAACCAAATTAGGACAAAATTAACATTTAAAACAAACTTAACAACGTTAAAAACAAAAACCAAATATTTTGATGCGTGTTTTAGGTAAAGTATCTTTTGGATTCACCCTTATTTTGTAGATAAACTGAAGCTATTTAAAATACTAACAAAATAATGCTAATAAGGAAAATAAGTAATTAAGCTTATTTTTACAAATTTATGGCAAATTATCAAATACCCGAAATGCTTAGCTGACACTTACAGTTCTTACCCTTCAGTTTCTAATTCGCCAACATTTTTTAGAGTTAAGCGATAAAGTAAGAGTTGGATGCGATCAATCCCAATGATAGCATTTGTATAGACATCGAAGACTTCAAAGGATTATGAACATATGTATGTTATCAAGATGTCATAAAACTGCGACCGGTAGAGTGGTTGCAACGTTTACATGGACATCTTGTTGGACTTAAAAAGCAATTCAAAGTCGATCAGTATAAAAGACTATGAAAAAATAATTACGAAATGGTTTCCTACAGGATAAGACTGAATTAAGGGATAATAGATTAACTACAAACTAAATTGCGATATTCGAATCGTAATCTCCAACTTATAGGGTACTGTCTAGTGCCTTTTCTCTGTAGGAAATTTTTCTAAACCAATTCCACATTTGAGCATTTCCTTCAATGAACAATTCCTTTGTGGAATTCATAGTCGCGAAACGCAGACTTCATTAACTGGCGGATTCTATCTACCTTGGTTCTGATGGTGGCTCTTTGATTACTTTTCTTCTTTTCTCCGTGGGTTGTCGTTCGAATGCGATTGATTCCATTTAAAGTGTTCAGGAGACTATAAACTATAACTAAGTTTAGGAAAATTTCAAATTCTTCGTCACGCTCAAGAGAACACATAAAATAATGCAATCTAACCATAACATGTTTAAAGGTCAACTATGTTTTGTTGTACCACAATCATATTTTGTTGTCTCACAACAACATTATGGTCAGCGTTCACAACCACAATATTGGTATGAGTTATCTCAATCACAATGGGGTTTTGGAACATTGGTCCATATTTTGTAGTTAACTATAATATGTTGCCTCTCGATTATGTGAACCATTACTTCCTGTGCTTGTAGACATAACACATTTAATGAAAACGCAGCCCTCTACTTTGGGACTCTCAGAAGTTAGGCTGCACGTTTGAGATCTCTTTCTCTAACCATATATGATCGCGATAGGTATAAGACTGACATTTTCAGAATTTGTATATCTATTGGATCAGAATCACTTCCTCTAAACTTTGTGGTCACAGAACAAAAAGAAAATTTAGATCTGGATAGATGATGAACAGATGAATCCCATGGGGGATGGTGATAATCGGTTCAATACTCCATGTCGCCACCAAGCAAATTCTCTTCGGAATGGAGGTTCATATATGAACATATTTTTGTTAACACAAATAAATTGTCTTTTAGTTCAAATTTTAGGAGCAGAATGCCACAAATGATTGTAGCTTCTTTTCAATGTATTTGTAAAAAATACCGTATAATTTCTTCTTGAAGTCACACCGAATCTCTCATGAATGCGATTTTTGAAAATTTCTTAATTCTAAGCAACGCTTAGATGAGGAAGTGCATAATTTTTGTGCCTTCCAAATGGCATATATGTTCATTGACGTTGAAGCTAGAGGGAGTTGCTAAGTGTTGAAATTCGAATCTACGTTATTTTGCAAAAACAACTGCAATTAAGAGTTTTGGTGAAAAAAATGGTATTATTTCTTTTAGAATTATGTAACTATTCTCCTACATTTATTACTGTAATTATTTACAAATCCCAATTTCCCCACATTTTTAATTTTAATCCAAGTTAAAGACAACTTTCAACTAAGTCCCATCAAATATTTTACACAATTAAACATTTTCTAAAGAAGAAAAAAGTTGCAAAAGAACAAAATGAAAAATAAACATTTTGCCAAAGAACGAAAAAAGAAATAAAACTGAAAAAATAGCACTTTTGTTCTGTTAATTTAAGTCTCTTAGGAGAATTTCAATTTATTTGTACAATTTCAGCCAAAGAAAAAGAAATAAACTCAAAACATACAGAAAAAAGAACAACACTATTGGAACACAAGACGTAGACAAAGTGGCAACGTTTGCACCTACTCAAGGGTAAATGAGACTTTAGCATTAAATGGGAAATATTTTTTTTGGGACACTTTAAATGAGAACAACAACAGCAGTAGCAAAAGTGATCAGCAGCATGATTTTTAAATGCCACAGAGTTTAGAAACATTTTCAAAGGGGGCCCTTGGAATTGTAGTCATGTATTAAGAAGTAGCAATGTAAAGCTCGTAAATAAAGTGGAACAAATAGCTGTTAAGAGCTTTTACTTCAAATTTTTTCTAGATTGATACTAAAGGGAATTTAATTATTAAAAAAGTCATTTTTATATTTTAAATTTGAAAACTTTTCGTGCTGCTTAATGAGAAGAAAACTTTCATATAAATTAAAATGTTATTAACACAGATTTAATGGCGCTGTAATTAAAAGTATATAATTTTGAAATAATAACTTAATTATAATTTAATAAACATTAAAATGAAATGAAAAAAAATTTATGAATATTTTGAAGTGAAAACTTTTTCATATCAGCAAAAATTTAAAACATTTAGTTTTTGTTTATAAAATATGTGATTTACCAGTTTTAAATGTAAAAATGTATAAAATAACTTTTTGCGTCTTATAACTTTGGGTAAAAGTTTGGACGGTCTCTAAAACAAGTATAGTATGTAACTATGTCCAGTTTTACTTTAATTTTAGTTCAGTTCTAGTTCAGTTCCAGTTCAGTTCAGTTCTAGTTCAGTTCTAGTTCAATTCTACTTTAGTTCTAGCTCAGTTCTAGTTTGGTTCCAGTTCAGTTCTAGATCAGTTCCACTTCAGTTCCAGTTCAGTTCTAATTCAGTTCAAGTTAAGTTCCAGTTCATTTCTAATTCGAATTCAGTTCCAGTTCGAGTTCAGTTCTTCTTCAGCTTAAGTTCAGTGCTAGTTCTTTTCTAGTACTTTTCTAGTTCAGTTCTAGTTCAGTTCTAATTCAGTTCTAATTCAGTTCTAATTCAGTTCTAGTTCAGTTCTAGTTCAATTCTAGTTCAGTTCTAGCTCGGTTTTAGTTCAGTTCTAGTTCAGTTCTAGTTCAGTTCTAGTTCAATTCTAGTTCAATTCTACTGAAATTTAGTCCTAATTTAGGATCTGGTTCAGTTTTTAGTTCAATTCAAAAAAGTAATTATATCAAGTTTTCTTTTACATGTATTAGTCGATATACTTTTCTATGAGGTAGAAACCGATTTAAAAGAAATATTTCGAATAAGGGACTTGTATATGGTACAGAAATAAGGACGAAATCTTATCAATGTTACATTCTTGACCACCCAAGCCCTAGACAAACTGCCATTAAATTATCATTATATTTTAAAGAATCCGATAAGATCTGTTTGCAGTCATGAATTATTAAGCAGATATTTGCGAAATTTTAAATCGAGTCTTCAACAAATAAACTATACCCAAGTTTGTGGAAACAAAATTTAGTAAACAAAAGAATTTCAAAAAAATTGCCTTTAGTGAAGGTAAAAGGAGATTGAAATTTCTTGTTTTAATATTTATAATAAAACTTATGGTTTGAATTACTTTGAGGTTAATAGTCCACATTTTCATTTGCCAAATTTAAAATTTCACGGCCGATCAAAAACAGAAAATTCTCGATGTACGTGTTAAGGGTGCCTCAAAACATTTTAAAAATTATGTTTGAATTTTTTTTTTAATAAAATTTATTCAAAATATTTTTCATTGAAATGTCAAGGAAAATCAATATTAAATTTTATTTGAAATTATTTATTTTCTTTTGATTTCCTGTAAATATTTCTTGACGTAATTTGGTTTATTTAACCGAAATTCTGTGAATGTTATTTTTTCTCAATAAATTTTCAATTTATTGCACTTAAATTTTAGAATAAGTACGAAATGCATTTTTAAAATTTTACAAATTCCTTTTCAAATAAATTGAAATAAAACAAAGAGAAAAAATATCTCAATCAAGGTTATTTTTATTATTTTTTGTCTTGAATTAAAATTATTTACTCATCATCAGCAGCAGCAGCAAAGTAATCAGCCACGTTTCTATAAAATTACGTTTATTGTACCCTACACTATCACTAGAGAGTATATTAACTTTGTCATTCCGGGTGTAACGCTAAAAAGGAATCACATCAGACCCTATGACAAACCAAATTTTTAGGGCGTTGCCGACATTAGTGATGTATTATCATACGATTTAAATGGATTCATAGTAATGTAAATTTGCCTTGTTTTGGGAAATACCTCCCCCTGATCCTAGCGGCCCTATATTTTTTAGTAATGGTGTCTCACAGTATCATAATTGCTTCAAAATTTTAAGATTCTCGCTGTTATAGCTCTTTAGTGGCCTTATCGTCCGAATTTGTTGCCAAGTAAAACAGTTTCTTAAGGAGGCAGTTGGGAACAAGTTTGAAAACTATCGCTGTTAAGATATTTGAAAATAGATATTTTCTTTGTGAAGGGGATACCCCTCCCCCTGGCCTTATCTATCAAGTAAAACAGTTTCTTAAGGAGGCAGTTGGGAACAAGTTTGAAAACTATCGCTGTTAAGATATTTGAAAATAGATATTTTCTTTGTGAAGGGGATACCCCTCCCCTGGCCTTATCTATCAAACTTTTTGTCAGGTAAAACAGTTTGTTAAGGAGGCAGTTCTGACCAAATTTGAGAACTTTTGCTATTATAGTTCTTTAAATATTTGAAAATCATAATAACTTTGTGAAGGGGATACCCCTCCCCTGTTCCTATCCATCCTACAGTTCTTTGAGTCATTGGTACCAAATTTGATCACTCTCGCTATTTTAGTTCTTTAAATATTCGGTAATCAATATTGTCAATATTGGTTTGTGTGGCCGGTATCCCTTCCTCAGGTCCTATCGGAAATATTTAAAGCTTATCTTACTTTTAAGTATATTGGGATCATTCTGCGCCAAATTTTATTTTTATTTAAATACATACATACATACATACATACATACATACATACATACATACATACATACATTAATACACACATCCTATTTTAAATATATAAATCTTGCGTCAAATCAAATTCTGTGTGGATTTAGATATGTCAGTTTTTCTGTTGTTGGCACGCTCAAAATCGGTCCACTTAAAAAAATTATAGCCAAAATCTATAACTAATTCTCTGACACTTTAAGTGATCCTGTGTTATATTAAAAAAAAAAAAAACTTAAATATATTGTATACAATTGTAAGTATATGTGTGAGTGTGTATGTACGACACATAACGTGTTTACTTCACATGCATTTGTGGTGTAGGGTATTGAAGAAGCGACATAGCCGAATATAACATTCTCAGTTGTTTTTCTATTTTATTATTTCTGGTATCTGGCATTTCAGGAATTTTTTTCTTCAAGATTTTTTTTATTTTTTATTAAATTTTTGCATTATTTTGTTTATTTTAGATTTATTTTGTTTAAATACTTATAAAATCATTGTTTATGACTTAAAAAAGATTAAAATAAAAAATACTTCATAGTTGAGTGTATTTTTTAAAAAAATTTGTAGTATTTTTAGTGTAAATGAAAATTTTCTTGAGTGGCTGCATTTTTGTTTATTTTATAGCAAAAAGGAAGTTAATAAAATTAAGTGATTTTTAAATAAAAGTAAGTAGTTAAAAACACAAATGTGTGTATTTATATACTTTTAGCCAATAATGAAATATTATCTACTAAAAGCACACTTGAAGTTGAATATTTTTTTTAGATTGGGTGCACTTTTTATTTCATAACGCACAATGGTCCTGAAATATCTTTTTTGTAACAATTCTGCAAATTCGGAACTCCTGTATATTTTATAAAGAAAATTAAATTGGATGTTTTAGAGGTGTTTTACAATTGTTTAATAGGTGAACATGCTTCCAGTATTTCGAGGATATGGAAAGTGGACCTGTAAAGAAAGTAACCTTGGGTACGAAAATTTTAAAACATTATTGACAACATTTTAATTCTGATTTAATTGAAAATAATTTTACATACACCCATGCATAAAAGTCATCGTCATTAAACATATGCAATGTTCAAAAGCTCCCAATGCTCAGAAAATAATTAACAATGTTTAACTTGTATAAAGGGTATATTTTATTCAAATATTATTTCAGTTAAAACAACTCCATTTTTCTGTATTTATACCTATGAGAAATAATGGACTGATCCTCGCATAATTTTACACACCATTTTAGAATAACTTAAGACTTATTTTTACCGAATTCTATTAAAATTGCTATATATAGGACTTTTATGACTTTAATGTCCGGAAGGACATTTATATAGGTAGTACCTGAAATATTGGAGCAAATTTGGCCAGTTTTAGTAGACCATATTCGCTCCAATATTTCAAAAAATGCGACCTGTTCACAATGTTAACATGGACAGTAAGCAGGACAACCAGCCGGACAGACGGACGGACGTAATTAAATCAAATGATTCTGAGTAAAACCTCAACCTCCTGCGGTAGTGTAGGATATAAAAACCTAATTTAATTTACTTATTGGAAACAATACATATTACTCGACGATATGATACTAAAATTAATGTAAAATGCAGGCCTTTTTAAGGGAATTTCCGTAGGTTTATATGGGAATTAGAAAAAATTATATACCGACTCTCGTTTAATTTCACACAGCTTTGACTTAAACTTATCTCCCATATGATTGAATATTTTACAATTCCCACGTATATGTGTGATTAGTTTCAAATGATATTTGGAAGGTTGGTTATACGGGACCTATAAGAAATAATTAACCGCCCCTTATTTAATTTGGCACATCGTTTTAGAGACTTAGTTTTGCAAAATTTGGTAAAATTGTTTTATATTTAGGAATTTTATGGTCTTAAAACCATAAAATGATGGACCGATAATCAACAATTTCAATAGGCATCGTCCCTGGACCAAAATAATAGTAAGTGCCAAATTTCATTAAGATATCTTCAAAACTGCGATATGTACTGTGCGAACAAACTTTACATGGACAGCCAGCCGGAAGGACGGAAGGACGGAAGGACGGATATGCTTTAATCGACTCAGGAAGTGATTCTGAGTTGAACGGTATACTTAAAAGTAGTAAATTTGGCAAAAATAGCATTCCGAATATTCTAATTGTATTTTTTAAGGTTTATAATCTTTAAAGTGATTTTCAAAAGATGATCTCTACGGCAGTTACGTCAATTTGAAAATGAATGTATCTGAGCTTAAAACCGTATTCCGGCTGTGAGTCCGCTTTCCTTGTCTTTAGTTTAAAAAATTATTCCATAACAAATTTCACCGATAAATCATTAAAATAGTCAGCCAGACGGACATCGTGATTGACTTTAAAATTTAAAACTTCAATATAAACGTAAAAATATTATAATTTATATAAATTATAAACCTTCTATGAGGATTATGTTAAATTAAAGCGTATCTAAATTGTGTTTAATCCCAAAGGATGTAAATCCAAAACCAACGGATTTTAGGTCCATATGACTTAAGAAACAAACCTTGTTGCGATTGCCATAATCGAAGAAACAATATAATGATTATGCCAATAATAAAGTGAACGTGTACCACAAACATAACCATAATATGGTTGTGGTGCAATTAAACTTTTTTTAATTGATAAGCACAACTATAATTTCTGTAGGGACGATTCCACCTAATTTGTTATTATTTCTGGAACTTTTTTAAATTGCGATATTTAATACAGGTTCCTTTTCTAATATCGATGTTACACAAATGCTTATGAGTGGATATATTAAAAATAGATTGTACTGTATAGATTATACAGCAGTGACATCAGGAGATTTAGATTTATATTTTAGATCACTTAAAAGCTTTCGCAGGGATACAAAACTTTGTGTAATGCCGTGAAATGAAGTTGTCTTGCTGTAGCACATTAATATTCTATTCAAAATCCAATGCGAAAGAAAATATATTTAATATAAATAAGTTCAATATTAAAACTATATACAGATCGTTGTCGATCGACAAGTATTCCAGAATACTTAGTTTATTGTATTTCTAAATTTCTGCACTAACCAAAAATCTCTACGATTTTCAACTACTTTATACAAAATTCCATCACCTTTCGTATTGCGATATTTTCACTAAAATTATTACAGGCGAAAACTAATATCTTGAAATTATAAGGAAAGATTTTCAAATCATTCAAACACATTTGAATAGTTTGGAAGACATAATTTGAATGCCTTCCTTTGCAAGGAATATTCACCAACAGATGAGTTAAATCGTCATTGATTAGGAATGAGATCAATCGATGTGTATTTTATCGAACAGAGTCATATATGGATTTTAGATATTTCCAATAAAAACAAATAACTAGAGCGACTCATAACAGTTTCATGTAAATGCATCCAAATTCTCACTGACTTACTTATATAACTTCATAATATAACCCATAAAAATTGAACCAAAAAAACTGTAAATATTTATGCAAGTAAATATTCACTTCTCTCTTTACTAACACAAACAATCTGATTGTAATGTAGTTAAATCCTTTATTTACACGTGTAAACACACAAATAGAGGTAAATAGAGTAGAGATAGAGCAGAGTATTGTAGTACAAATAAAAACGTATTTAATTTTTATATTATGTTGTTGCATAATAACAGTAATACGAGTATAATAAATGTGGATTTTGGTTTACACGACAGACAGACAGACATATAGCAGCAGCAACATGTTGTTTGTATGATGGTGGCAACTAACATAACAACTAGTGTCAATATATGTAATTAACACATTAAATGACAAAATGTAAATATTGATTTTATTATTTACATAACTATTTAGTAATAGTTATTAACAGTAATATAAAAAGTAATAACAACTAAGAATATTATATTCGGTTGTGCCGAATCTTAAATACCCTCCACTATTAACATTATGAGTTGAAGATATTGTACCAAAAGGCTTTTTACTCTTTCATCAGCTTAAACACTGAATACAGAAAGGACCTCTATAAAAATAGCTGTGAAATATGGTAACATAAATATAAAACCATTTTCTGGGCACGAGCCTCAAATGGGAACTATAAGAAATATGTTCTTATTTTCGTTAAAATTAAATTAAAAAAATATATTAATGATAGTAAGAATAATAATTGAACCGAATTTCAATAGAATTGTTCTTTAATTAAGAGTTTTATAAGCTTAAATCCGTTCTCCGGGAAGGGGTCTAATATGGAAGATATGGCAAAACATGGATTGGTAAAATGAGTAATAGTTATTGAAGATAGTTAGAAACGTCATCGTGATTAATTTCAAAAGAAGTGGTATTTATTTAAGAGTTTTATAAGCTCAATGGGAGCTGGATTAAATAATAACCACAGCACAATCTAGTATCTTTAGGTTTATTTTTCTGTCAAAATAAATATGAGGAAGCATATATGACTTTATATAATGGTTATATTTTTGTTTAAATCCAGTTACGTTTTGTAAAAAAAATAGAAAAGATATCGGTCTATAACTTTGTGACCAAATTTCTTTGAATTCAGACAATTATTCTGGGCGTGATAATGTTTCCAACAAATAGATGGACATAGCAAAATCGATTCAGATTTTGATTTGATGCAAGAATATATATACACTATGGGTCTAAGAAGATTGCTTCTTAGCATTACACGTGGAATGACAAAGTTAACATACCCTCTTTAGCACTTGTGCTGGTGAAGGGTATAAAAAAGGGATTTAAATTATTTTAATATTTTCTAGTTATAAAAGTAAATGAAATAAATATTTATTTGGATTTAAGTACGAAAATTTTTATCAATTAAATTATATGAATTGGGAATTAAATAGTTTTTGTTTGGTTTATTATGAGTTTTAAATTAAATAAATATTTGGAATAAAATATTTGTATATTTTTGGGTCCAAAAAAATTATTTTAATTATTTATAGTGCGAAATTTAGATAAACATTTTGCTCATGTAATTAATAAATTAATTGAAATGTTTATTTAGTATTAAGAAAAAATACATTTTCTTGGAAAAAAATTATACATCATGAAAAAAATCTATTATTTAAAATAACGGTACTATTTATATTTACTGCAACCACAATAGGTGGTTGTTCCCCTCAGGGTGGTTTTAAGCTTTTGAAAGTCTTAATACTAATTTGGCACGAAAAATCTTAATATATTTTAAAATGATCTATTCATTCTCAAAGTCCACTTCTGGATATAACTTTGATAAGTATTAATATCACGTTGGGTTTCATATAATCATTTTAAACATATAAGAAGGCTATATTTGGATATGTCATTATCTATAAAATCATCCACCACTTGCATATATGTAGGAAGTTGCAACAATGTTAAGTAACACAGAAACAAACACACATATTAATAACAACAAGTAAGAATGTTACATTCGGCTGTGCCGAATCTTATGTTTTACAAACATTTGTATTAGTTGAAGATATTGCACCAAAAACTATTTATTTGTCAGATCTGAGTAAACACCGATTCCGAAAAAAGTCTCTGTAAAAACTTCAGTGATGCATGGTGACATATTCTTAAAATCACCTATAAATATCGGTACCGAGCCATATATTTTTATGGTCGATTTTATTTTAAGTAGTAATAAAGAAAGGAATTTTCTACATGAGATGCAATACCTATATGAGATGAGATAAGTATTATAAAAGAAGGGAAGTAGAGAATTGAAGCTATATCAAATTCCGGGAAGTAGAGAATTAAAGCTACATCAAATTATGGACTGATATTAGCAATATATATCCATGACAACTATAAAAATAACCTTATATAGGAGCTATATCAATATATGAACTAAAATTGGTCAGATTAATAACATTTAACAGTTATTGTTCTGAATTTCAATTTAAACTCTATTCCGAATATGAACAGATAATGAAAAAATTAATAACATTTATTCTTTACGGTTAGAAATGTAATTGCACCAAATTTCAATAGAATTTATTTACATTTTATAAGCTTAAAACTATATTCCGGAAGGAGGCCTGTCCATATGAAAGTTTAGAATAGCCTACAGGTCGCAGCCTATTGAAACTGACCATGTTCGGTAAAGTTTGGTACATATAATTATTTTGGATTAAGGACGAAGTCTATTGAAACTGGCCATATTCGGTGCAATATTTCAAGTACTTTCCATACATGTGTTCATCCTGGAATGAGGTTTTAAAGCCATAAAACCCCTAAGACAGAAGTAAATCTTTTTATATTCTAAAATAAATAAAAAATATGCGACGATCAGTGCATTATTTCTCATTGGTTCCATACAAACCCCCTTGTAATAATAATTGGTCAAATTAAGATAAATATAAACATACTTCGATGTGAAGGTTTTACGAGAGTCTGTTCAAAAATGTTTGTAGCTCTCATATAACTCTCCCAGATAAATTCATTTTAATATGCATAAATTTAACATAAATCTTAGTGTCGCAATAAAGTACAACACACTTAAGAATAAATCTGAAAATTTAATTGTACGAGGGTCGTTTGTTAATTTTTTGTAACTTTTATATTTTATCGATGATGTGGTGTAGGGTATAAAATAATTGGGCTTGACTTGTTTATTTACAGATTTAGATATTCGGTTTAAGAGTTGATTTGTTTTAAATCATCAGTCCTACGAATAAAGTGACAAAGGTGAACTTAAAAAAAAATTATACATAAAAATTTTCATTTAGATAGATCTGTGCAATTATTGGAATATGGCCCATTGTGTATTATGTTAACATTTATTTTAAACTGAACTATCCAAGCCTCCAAATCCTCTTCCAGAAACTATATTAAATCAGAAAATTCATTACCACAAACGTATTAAAGTAAAGAATATACTATTAACTTATAGAGCGAGCACAGTGGTCCTTCAGTAAATTCAGATATGCTGATATACTCCATTAATTTGGTCTATATCATCCATTTTATATGTCTGTTCACTTAAAAAAATTTAAATATGTATATGAAACGACTTTGAGTCATGTTTACATTATGTAATTTAAATGTGTAATTAATTTTTTGTATATAAAATTAAACTAATTTAAACATAATGACATGTGTAAATAATTAAGTAATTTATGTACACATTTCTTTGTTTATTCATTTGTTTTACAACTCATAATAAACAAATTGGGTAAAAATTGTGTAAACAATGTAAATAATTAATTTTTAACATTTTAATTAGTAATAACGTTCCTTTTTGGTAGTAAAATTAAGAACAAATATTTCATGTAGGATAAAGATTACTCGATTGTTTACATGAAGTAAACAATAATTAACACCTCAATAAAATGATTATTAATATTATTTTATTATTTAAAATAATAATTTAAAAGATTTACACAGAAAATATGTATATTGAATAAATTACTCTAATTTAACTTGAAAATATTAAAAATGCTTAAATCCTGTAAATTACATCGGTAAACAGTATGTAAAAATATATGAAATAATATCATGAGTAGTTAATAAATAAATTTGCATTATTTAAACATATTAAAAACACTTACATCATGTAAATTATATGATGTTATATTAGTAATTAATGTATATATTTCTTTGTGTATTCATTATCTGAGATAATAAACAAATTGGGTAAAAATAGTGTAAATAATGTAAATATTTAATTTTAACCAGACATTTTAATTAGCAATTACGTTCTATTTGATAGTAAATTTAAAAATAAATATTTCATATAAGATAAAGATTACACGATTGTTTACATGAAGTAAACAATTATTTACACCAAAATGAAATTATTATTTGCATTATTTTAAATAATAATTTAAAATGTTTACATAGAAAATAATTTGAATAAATTTCTCAAATTTAATTCAAACATATTAAAAATGCTTACATCATGTAAATTAAAGTGGTAAACAATATGTAGAAAATAGATAAAAAATAACGTGTGTAATTAATTAATAAATTTTCATATGTTTCTTGTTTGTTAATTGATAATTGGTAAAATATGTAAAAATTATGTAAATAGCACAATTAATTCGTAAAATTTTGTTTCTATTTGTAAGTAAAATTTAAATATGGTTAATACTTCATGTAAATTAAATGCAATTTAATTGTTTACAACAGGAAAATAATTATTAGAACAATTCAAAGAATGTTATTTATTAATAATTTTATAATGTAATGATGTTTATTACATTATTAAAATTCGATTAAAAAATTATAATTTTAAAATTCAAATGTAAATTAGTAGTGTAAAAATTGTGTAAATAATATTTTTTACCAAATATTTTAAGAGGTTAACATTTTAATGTACAATGAATACGTTAAATCATTTTTCTATTTGTAAATAATATTGAAACTTGAATAACACTTCATGTCAAGTAAGTTTAATTCAATTGTTTACATGAGGTATACAATTATTTAGATTACTCAGAGATGGTCATTAAATCATTCTTTAAGAAAGTAATAATGCTTGTTATTTTATAAACAAAATTCAATTATAGTTAACTCAAATTACCTAAAGCTATTGAAAAAAATTACATCATGTAAGTTACATAGGTAATTAATTTTAGGTATAGGAAATATGATAATGTATTGTAATAAGGAATTGTAATTGGAATCGTTTATTTAAAAGTTTTAACATTTTTTATTCTCTGTACATTTTTTGCGTTAGATTTAGAAAAGAAAATATTATGTAAACAATTGGTAAATAATGTAAACAATGTTTTGTATTTAATATATATAAATATATTGAAATGGGGCAAAATAAAAAATGTTTGTTTTATTTTCGAACTAAACATTGTTAAAATAATTTACTTGTGAATAAATTTACATCATATAAATTGTATAGGTAAATTATACATATGTAAAAAATTTCATTAATTTATTCATTTTTATTTTTCACCCATTTTTTGTATTAAAAATAAAAAAATAATGATGTAAAATATGGTAAATAAGGTAAACAAGAATTTTACTGAGAATGTAAATGTATAATTTTTTAAAATGTAGCAAAATCATAAGAAGAAACCTCTTTTTTGCAATGGAACTAAAATATTGCTAATGACTCATGTAAATTAATTACAAATACATTGTTTACTTAATGTAAACAATTATTCAAATTAAATTGGAATTAGTTTTAAAGCAATTTTTAGTATTTCAATAATAATTTTTATAAAAAAATTAAATAAAAAAATTAAATATCTCAATTTAATTTCGGTTAACCACAAGTTATTTAAAACTATTAAAGATTTTTTTAATATATTTTTTGTTTATTTTCTAAATAATTAAAAATTTTGTGATTGGAAAAAATTTTGCGGTTTTAGTTATTTTAAATTTGTATAATTAGGAGTGAGATCAAAAAAATTCTTAACACACGATTTTCAATAAGGCAAGTTAGCTTTCTAAAATATGTCAGTAACTGATTAAATTGGGGGACCACAAAAAATTTCGTACTAAAATTAATAATTATTTTCAACAAAACTCAATTTGGACCTTGAAAAGTTGGCCTCGCATTCAAAGGTCTACCGTCTAACTACTTTCAATGTTATTATGCAGTACCGGGAGAACCTGGTTCGGGAAGAAGGAGAGTACACATGTTGTTCTAAGAAAAAAAGAGCTCTCAATTCATCCAGTAGGAAATAGCTTGGTCAGTTCATTACTCTGGCTATTTGGTACGAAGAGTTAAAACTAATAAAGATTCTAAATAATCAAATTTCAAATGTCCTGACGGGACCACTGCTAAAAATTAAGAGCCAAAAAAATGCAAACTGAAGTCAAGTTTTCAAAAAAAAAAAAAATGTCATGCTGCATAATGGACGTCGAAGGAATATTTACAAATTACGATGCTTCCATTTATAATGTTTACACTTATTTTTGGCTTGATATGACATCCTGTTCTATGGTACTAAGATAAACAAATCATCTGTCCGGAATAAAATCAGGTAGAGAGATATTGTGCTCTTATTAAAAAGGAAGTAAAGAGTACAAAAACGGTTTTCGAAAGTGTGATAGATGTTAAACGCGCTATAGAAATGTTAACGGTTTCCGAAAAAGGTTCATCACTAGTGGTTAAAATTATAAATGTATTTTTTGTACATCGTAACCATAATCATAGTGCATGTGAAGTTAATGCGTTATGTTTGGCACATACATACTCCCACATACACTCAGAGACGTATAAAATATAGAATTTTTTTCTTAAATAAAACACAGAAAAACTTAATGAGTCAAAACATCAGTTGTATTTCTGGTTATACATTTTTGTCTACTGAATCGCTTTGGATCATTTTTAGAATGGTAATGAAGTACACATAACTTAATATTACGGCATAATTTCATTCTAATTTATCGATTTATAATTGATAATTTTACGAAAGTTCTTCGCTTGATTTTAGACGTTGCCTAACATATCGATCTATAACTTTTAATATACCAAACCAATTTTACTGATTTTAAATAAGAAACTTCTCAGGACTTTTACAAATATTTAGGTAACATTTTATTGAGGTCCGTAAGTTATTGTGAATGTGAGCAGTCTGACAGACAGAGGGACGGACGGACAGACAGACAGACGGAAAAATATATATACATTATGGGCACTGAAATGATTTCTTTTTTTGCGTTACATACGGGGTGACAAGGTAAATACAATATCTTCAGTACTTGTGGTAGTAGAGGATCTAAAATATAATCTATAAATTTATTGGTTTTATTATAACTTGTGATTATGTTAGTAACATACAGAAAAATGGGTGTAACAGCTTTTACTATACCGTTTGACTTAGAATCATTTGCTGAGTTGATTTAACGATTTACGTCCGTCGCACCGTCTTTCTGTCTGTCCGTCTGGCTGGCTGTTCATGAAAACGCTGTGAACACTCTACAAGTCGCAATTTTCGAGATGTCCTGATAAAATTTGGTGCGTGTTATTGATTTGGCAAGAGGACGAAGTCTATTTAAGTTGACGATGATTGGTTCAATATTTCAGGTACCTCTCATATAAATGTCCACCCGGAATGAGGACTTTAGCTCATAAAATGTAAAACGATTTTAACAAACTTTGGCAAAAATAAGTCTTATGGAATTCTAAAACGATAAGCCAAATTCTGCGAGGGTCGATCAGTTGTTTCTCATAGGTCCCATACAAGCCCACATACAAATATAACTTTGAAAAGAATTTATCTGACATGCACGTTGGTATTGTGCAAAATTTTACGAGGGTCTGTCCAAAATTATTTTTCAAGCGCATAAATGTTAGCATCACAATAAGGTACTGCACACTTAAGAATAAATCTTAAAATAAAGTTATACTTCATTAATTTTTTCTTAGATACCATTTTTAACCTACAATGTGGTGTAGGGTATTGCATAGCGAGGTTTGACCGACTATAACATTCTTACTTGTTTTTTATTAACAAATATTTATGTTAAGAATTTTTTGGTCCCACTCCTTATATTTTTTAAAAAACAGCAATTGTAGGTGTTAATTTCGTCTCTTATTCGCAATTAGTGTTAATCTTTTTTATTTAAATTCTGCGGTTTAAATCTCATTTATTTAACAAATATTAAAATTTTTGAATATTTTTTCAGCAAATAAGATGAAATTCTAGACGTTGTTGTTAATGCAATTTATTTTTTAAATAAATAAATTAAATAATTTCATTGTTATTTTTTAAGAATAAATTGAAAACGAAAACAAAACTGAAGTTGTCAAAAGCCAAAAGAGTTAAACAAAATATTGGCGCCGCCAATTATTGTTATTTTCATATGTTTTTTTTTTTTTTGTTGTTTCCCTATTAAGCTGGACTTTGTCATATTTTTTTGTATTTGTTTTTTTAATCATTTATTTGTTTACTTTTTAAATTTAATAATTTACTTAATTTTTCTGTTAATATATTTTTGTCATTTATTGATTTTTGCATTTGAATTGATTGTGTTGATTTATCTGCGCATAATTATTCATTTTCTAGTGACGTTAAATGAACGATTTTTTATAATAATGATTATGCAAATTTTTATTAAGCAATAAACAATTAAAAAAAAGTTATTTTTAAAATCAATAACAATTAGTGTTTTATTAAATTAAGATAAAAATAAGAAATGGGGGTTTTATAAGAAACAAATAGAATACACTGAAAGAAACATTAAATATTTGAATAATTTTTATAAAACTCGTCTGTCTGTCTCTCATGCCTAGAATAATTTTTCGACTTCAATAAAATTTGGCCACATGGTTTGCTGTTATCCTTTGTCATTTAAAACAAGCTAAATCCGTCGATTATCAAGAAAGTTAAAAACCAATATTTTAGACAACCTTTGAATTCCAAAGAAGAAATTTTCTACAACAACAAAAAATAACAGCATTCAAACAGTATTCAATCATAATATATGGCATCTCCCAAAAAAAGATCAGTTCAATAGAAAAAAGATATATGTTAAAATATACAAAATTTTGATACACTCAAAATCAGTTTTTCATATAGGTCGCAATTTTAAGGACAATTGTCTAAAAGAGTTATAAGCTTACAACGCTATGAAATTTGAAAAAAGGTCATAAAATTTTGTGCAAATTTTTATACCTTTCACCACCAAAAGTGAAGATGAGGGTATATTAAGTTTGTCATTCCGTGTGTAACGCCAAGAAGGAATCATCTCAGACCCTACAATGTATACATATATTATTGCATCAAATCAAAAACCGAGTCGATTTAGCTATGTCCGTCTGCCCGTCTGACTGTCTGTTGGAAACATTCTATAATAAAAACATTCTATAATAATTGTTTACTAAAACCTGTCAAATATACTTATTTTGATACAATAATAAATCCAAAGATGTCATATTGTTCTGGGATCATTAATTGACCCGGCTCCCACATAAAGCCCTTTCCCGGAATATGATTTATAGCTTATAAAACTCCTAAATTTGAACCAATTCTATTGAAATTTGGCACAATTATTTTTTACTATTTTAAATATAAGTTATAAACTTTATTATCATGGGTACACATTTTTATATAGCTCTCATATAACGCCCCTTCCCGGAAAACGGGTTTGAGCTTATAAAACAATTAAATTAAGACCAATCCCATTGGAACTCAGTACAATGAATTTTTTAGCTATTTTTAATGTATATTTTTAATTAGAAAAATCTCGGTCCATATTTTGATTAAGCTCCTATATCAGGCCCCTCACCGGAAACAGTGTTCAGCTCATAAAACGAGTAAATAAATACCAATTCTATTGAAATTCGACACAATTATATTGCTAACTGTTCTGAAGGTATTAAATTAATTTGCCCTATATCGGTCCAAAGTTTCCTATCGCTCCGTTATAACGGGATTTTCCGGAAAACGGCATTGAGTTTATAAAACATTTAAAGAAAGATCAATTCCATTAAAATTTAGGACAATGATAATAAAAGTATATTATAAATATGAACAATCTTAGTATAAATTTTGCTGTAGCATATTTTCTGCTTTTATACCCTCCACACTACAAATGATGAAAGGAGTATATTAATTTTGTCATTCTGTGTGTATCGCTAAGAATAAATTATTTCAGACCCCATAATGTATATATATTCTTGCTTCGAATCAATATCTCAGTCGATTTTTGTTAATCTTGAGCAGAGCTCAATGAAATTTGGCCTAGTAGAAAAAAAGCCAGTTCAGTAGAAAAAAAGTTATAACCAAAATTTTAACTAATTTTATGGCTTACAAAGTGTTTCTGTGTTATATAATATATACATTTGTGAGTGTATGTGTATATGCATATCTATGGAACCTAACGTATTAACTTTACACGAATTTGTGGTGGAGGGTATCAAAGATTTGGCATAGCCAAATATAGCATTCTTAATTGTTTTAACTGTAGTTAATATATACCTAATTTGAAAATTATTGTGACACAATCGGTTATGGCTCTCCCGGAATAGTGTTTAAGTCTTAAGAAGTTATAAAATACGGAACGATTTCATTTAAAACATGATGCATAACATGTCCTGTAAAATTGGAAATAGGAGCGCTACATTTAAAAAATAAAAAGGATTGCAATGTGGGAGTGGCAAAAAAGGTTTTCTAGTCTTTCTTTATTTTGGAGTTGATTAAGAAGACTTTAAGTTCGTTAGAGGTCCTTAGAGTAGTCAAAGGAGCATCAATGTTGGCTACCTCAGCCAAGTTGATTTTTAAAAATTCGCAAAAATTTCAATAATGAATGCAAACAAAAGGATTTTTTATATGGATTCACTGCAAATCTATTTTTTTGATTCAGATTTTTCCCATTTTTCTATTTTTTTCGTACATTTATATGACAAATGTGCTTGAGTGGGAGTCATGAACATCTACCCGATTTTATTCCGATCACTTGTTTCTACAAAAATTAACAGAAGTATTTTCAACTTCTTTATTTCTAAAATATATTATATGGAAGCTATACAAAATTATAAACCGAACCTTGTGCAAGGGGGATTGTATGGGAACTAGGAAAAATTATGAACTAATGTGCCAAATGCATTTATATTTCTATGTAAGCTGTAAGCTTCGTCCTCGTGTCTGAATCATAATATGTCTCAGATTTCTTCGAAATCTTTTAAACTTTGACTTTTGGTGAAATCAATTCAGGTAAATTTTTATACCACCATAAGTGGTAAAGAGGTAACGCTAAGAAAGAACCATCAAAGACCACACTACGTATTTTAGAATCAATTCAAATCTTAGTCTATTTAGCTACATCTGTCTGGCGAAGCTCAATGAAATGTGGACTTAGTATTTGATATTAGTTCATGCAGTGATCTGCATTAAAATTGTCAATTATAAATTTACCACCATCTAAAACAAAATTTTGCCATAATATGAAGTTATATGTACCCTATTGCCACTTAAAAAATTTATCAAAATCTGTTCAGAAGAAAAAAAGTTATAATCAAAAGTATAAGAAATTTTATGCCTCATTGACTATTCCTGTGTTATATTTATGATAAACTATTATATATTGCATTTTAGAGCGTGTACATTATGGATGTACGAAACAGAATGTATTTACTTAATAAGCATTTATGATGAAGGGTATTGAAGATTCGTCATGATATTATTACTTCTCTTCTATATATTTTTTATAATTTCTTTATGATAAGATCAGCGAAGCTCGCTTGGTATTTGCAAGTATATTAAAGACGATAAAAATATGGAAATTAAAAATATTACCGTAACTTTAGAATCTTGTAAGTTGAATCTGTAGCGGTGACAAATCTTACCTGGAAAAAAAAGAAAATTTTTTAATAAACAAATTTGTAAAAACAAAGAAGTAAAAGTGTTACATTTGGTCAAGCCCGATTATCTAATAACCTACACCACATTGTTTGTTGTAAATGTTTGCTACGAAAAATTTACGAACGACCCTCGAATCATTTTCTTTCACTATTTATACTTATGTGTGCAATATATTATTGTGATACATTCATGTGAAATTTATGCGTTTTAAAAGGATTTCACTTCTGGAGGGTTGTATGGGAATTAAGAAAAATTATGGACCGACCTTCGTAAAATTTCACACAGTGGTTTCAAAGTATGTGTACGATTTATGACAAAGTATGTGTACGATTTATGACTTTGAAAATGATATTTGGAAGGGTGCTTGTATGGAACCTATGAAAAATAATGAACCGAACCTCGTATAAATTGGCATATCATTTTATAATGTAATAAGATTTACTTGCGCACAATTTTGTCAAAATCGTTTTATATTTATCATAACCGATAATAACCAATTTCAATATGCACAGTCCTTGAGTCAAAATAATAGTACTTGCCAAATTTCGTTAAGATGGCTTCAAAACTGCGACCTGTACTTTGCGAATAAGCTTTGCATGGATAGCCATCCGGACAGACGGACATGCTTAAATCGGCTCAGGAAGGTATTCTGATTCGAACGGTATACTAAAAGGTGGTGGTTGTTCTATTTTTTTTGCCTGTTACAAACATCTGCACAAACACATAATATCCCCAACACCTATGGTATGTTTTTGCAAACGATGGCTCTTGTTGATTCCAAATTTTTATTAGTTCTCATTCTTTTACTAATAAATATATTGACAAAACAGATATTTCTCCTTAAATACAATATTTGCTATGATTGACTCAAACTTAACGTGATAGTCATGTAACACTTTGTTCAAATTAATGCTATTAAATCTTTTTGCTATGACCTCAATGGTAGTTTTATTATAATACCAAATCACCCTCGTACAATAAAAACTTATTCTTAATAAAACTATAAATACTTTGGCTACTAAACTTTTTTGCTTATTAATTAAAGTTATATTTCGAGAAACTGCTGATATTATAAAAAACTAGAAGTTGTAATAAGAAACCAAAATAAAATGCAAATTTCAACAAAAAAGATTTAATTAAAACTCCATAAAAATTCACTTTTTTTTTAAATTGCATATAAAAATAATAGTGTTTAATGACTTCTTAATCAAATGTCAGCGTACTCTGGCCAATGGACTTTGGACCCTGAAGAAAACAATAAAAATTAAATTTAAAAGAAATCAAAAAATGACTTTAATAGTTTTGCATGAAAAAAACAGAAAAGAACTTATATTGAAGCGCCTTTTTTATTTATAGTTTAAATTTAAATGAATAAAAATCAAATGAATAAAATGAAAAAGTAATAAATCAAACCAAAACTTTTAACTGGCAACTTGCTACTGTGTGGTGTATGTGAGTAAAACAGGAGCTGAAGAATAAATAAAAATATTTCAAATAAAAAAATAACTACAGGAAAGCAAGTGAGAATGATATAGTCGATCAAGCCCGACTATTTAATACCCTACACCACATTTTTGATTATAAATGTCTGCTATGAAAAATTTATGAACGACCCTCGTATAATTTTCTTTCTCTATTTGTTCTTATGTGTGTAAGAATTTATTAAAATACCAACATTTATGTGAAATTTAGGTTTTCTGTAAATTTATATGGGAATTAGAAAAAATTATGTACCGACCCTCGCTTAATTTCGCACAGCTGTTCTGGCTTATATTTATAGAGTAAATATTTTACAATACCCACGTATATGTGCTATTTAAGGCGCAAACATTTAGAATATATAATAACATTTGGTTATGTTACGACACGTTTTCGCTCTCGGCTGCGCTATACTCGCCGGTTCCAGTGGTTCGGTACAAAAATTTATTTTTGTGGGTATATGAAAATAAAGAGTGTATACAGACGTTTTAAAAACAATTTATAACGTTTATTTTTCTTCTACTATTCCCCAAGTGACTCTTTCAACAGATCGCGAGAGAGATCTCATCACAAATATTTTGTAAGCGGTCAAACTGCTAAAGAATCAATTTGGATGACAAACCGCCAGTGTATCAATAAGTAAAGGTACCGAAGCGGTATAACCACCAGGATCTCCAACTTCGCTGTAGCTCTAAATGTAGGGCAATAAATATTATTAGACAGGTACTACGAAGCAGTCTAACCACCAGAAGTACACTCTCTACTGTGCCGACAGTGTTTTGATTGGCTAGAACAATGAAGCGGAATAACCACCATACGATTTAGCTGGTCTTACCACCAAATGTTCTTACTTTACAAACTTCCACACTCTTAAATCAAATCAACTGAAGGCGGTCTAACCACCGAACAGTGATTTGGCTTATTGCCGTCAGTGCCTTAATAACTATATAGAACGAAGCGGTCTAAACACCAGATGAATCTGCTTCTTAAGAGCTCTGTGCGTAGCGCTTGTGAGTATTGTTTAGCGCTACAGACATCTGCACAACGCATAATACCCATAACAAGTGAGAATGCTACATTCAGCTATTCACATCTACAATGCGTGTGAAGTAAATACGTTTTGTTTCGTACATATACACTAACATATGCTCTCACAGACACACACCACAACATATAAAAGTTGTTCTTAAACACAACACAGAACATTTAATGATTCATAAAATTAGTAATATTTTTGACTATAACTTTTTTCTACTGAACCGATTTTGATGATTTTCGGAATGATAATCAAGTGTTAATATTGCAAAATTTTGTTCTTATTTGTCGATTTATAATTAAACATTTTACGAAAGTTTTTTTCTGACTTTAAATAAGAAACTTCTTAAGGTTATGGCAATTATTTTAGATTTGAGCGTGCAAACAACAGACAGACGGACATAACTAAATCAACTCAGATTTAGGGTATGTATATACATTATGAGGTCTGAATGATTTCTCCTTTGCGTTACACATGGAATGATAAAGTTAATATACCCACTTCACCTCTTGCGGTGCTGGAGGGTATAAAAACTTTATCAAAATATTGAAACCCTTTTTTTTAATCAAATAAAGTAAAACTGCAATAAATTATTAAAAATTGAAATACAACAGAAAAAATGTGTTAAAAAGGCAAACGTCAAAGGCGGTTTTGTTATGTTTTAGAAAATGCACTATGGATCAGGTTTGAATTATCTTTGAGAAGAATGACAGCTTATTTATAATTTTAGTTATATGAATTTTGAGCGTTAAGATGTTTGAAGTTTTTTTTTTTATGAAAACTGGCGTTCAAGTCAAGATTTTTTCTATGCACCTTATGATTTTTCGTAGAGCTAATGCGCAAAAATCGGTGGTCATCTCATACATTACTATACAGTTGTCTTTTTGTGGGCAAAGTTGCTAAAAAATTACATTGAATGAATGTTTAATGTTGTGTGCGTAAAGTAAGCACTATTTTTAATTTTAAACTTCTCAAGTCAGAAAATCTGTACTTTGGTACCTCTGGTCCAAATTTAATATAAATGTGCGAAATAGTAATGGATATAAATGCAGAACCATTTCTTTGATTGACTGTTTGGGTATTGCCACTTTAAGAGTCGTTTTAACAATGTTCCTCTATTCGTCTCAGTGCCTGTCCATCCGTCAGGACAAACGTTGTGAGTACTCTGCAAATCACAATATTTTTTAAATATTGATGATTAGTTCTATTGGTCCAAGTAGCTCCCATACAAATATCAATTACAGATGTGAAAATATGTCGTAAATATCGTATAAATATAAGCATCATGAAAATATTTTATACGAGTTCATTCACTTTCAAAAATACTTGTTATTTTCAATTAAATCACAATTTTATTTTATTTTTTTAACAAAAAAATAAATTTTAAAAAATTCGAATAAACTTTAATCTTAAGTTTTTAGTTAACTGTTTAGTTCTTTATTTTGCCGTACACCACCGAAGGTGGTTGAGGTATTATGCGTTTGTGCTGATTTTTGTAACATGTAGAAAAAATGGTGTTACACCCACCTTTAAGTATATCATTCGACTCAGAATCACTTTCTGAGTCGATTTAACGATGTCCGTATGTTCCTCTGTTTGTCTGTCCAGCTGGCTATTATGAACAGTTTACAGGTCGCAAATTTTTGAAATATCGCCATGAAATTTGATACATATTATTATTTTGGGCTAAGGACGAAACCTATTGAAATTGGCCATATTTGGTTCAACAGTTCTGGCTCCTTTCATACAAATGCTCTTCTCGGAATGGGATTTTAAGGTATTAAGAATCCTAAATACAAAGCGATTTATTTAATTTTACACAATTAAGTCATATACAATTCTAAAACAATGAGATGAAATATGCGTGGTTCGGTTCATTATTTCTCATTGGTCCCATACAACCCCTTTGCAAATATCAATTTTAAGGGCTTAAATCTCACATATTTCAATACCATGTATACCAATGTATTGTAATATTCGTTCTAATTAAGATAAATATAATAAAAAATTTATGTTTAAAATTATATTTTTTTGTAGCCCCATAAAGGCATACATTTAACATAAATCTTAGTGTCACTGTAATGTACTACGCACTTAAGAATAAATAAAAAAAAACAAATTATACGAGGGTCGTTCATTAATTTTTTGCAACCACCATTTTTAACCAACGATGTGGTTTAGGGTATTAAAAAGTCGGGCTTGACCGAATATACATTCTTATTTGTTATACCCTTCACCTGACTAGGTCAAAAGGATATATATAAGTTTATCATTTCGTTCCACATTTTTCCACTTAGACTTCATTTATATTCTGGATCGGTATGAAAGAAGAAATCGATTGAGCTATTTCCATCTATCCGTCCGTCATTAAGTCGATTGAAATCAAGTTTATGACGCCGACCTATAATTAATATATATGATATGTACATCAAACGATTGGAAATGCTTTCGAAATTTTGCTATATTTTGCTATAGCAAAATAGACTTTTTGAGCGTTCAAGCAAGATACATAATTTATATAATATAAATAATTGGGAGAATTTTTAAGTTGAAAACATTACAGTAATCGGTCTACAATTTTCCGAGTTATAGGCAACAACGCATTTTACGATATCCTGTGGGGAAAAATTATAAAATTTTGATGCAGATCAATAGCTAATTTTTTCTAAATTTTGATGTTTTTAAATTTCCGAAATCGGCCCATAAATAGCCGAGTTATTAATTACTCTTACATATTTATAATAGTATTGTTTTAGTGAAAGGGAAAACTGCTCGTGAATTAAATTTTGCATGCATATTGAATGCTCTAGAGAATCTATGTTGACTCATATAAATGCTAAAGTAATGACTGTCATTTTCTCTTTTTTCTAGAAGTGATGACGTTAAATTTTAAGTCCATTGTTAAAAAAAAAAAAAAAAAAAAAGAATTCCACATAAGCAATGGTGAAGGGTATAGAAAATTCGGCATGGCCAAATTTAACACTTTAACTTGTTTTATTCTTAGTTGATGTTTGTTTTTTCTTTCAACACTCTTACAATATAATAACTCAAGATATTTATTTATCTGTCTAACTTCATTTTTATGTGTATTTGGTTCATTCACTTGGTACCGATTTAAAGAAACATGAACCCGTCACAATCATCATGCGCGATAACCGATCTACAATCCGTATTATTTACCTTTAACAAAATGTGGGTTGTTATTTTTCCAATACTTTTTCGTCTCTTCTTTTAGTGTTTTGAAAGCCACGAAAAATTGAAACATTTTTAGAACAAAAAACAAAAAAAAAACAACACGATAAATTTATTTCGATTCCTAAAAACGCTTAAATAAAAATAAAAACGAGTGAAAAAAAATTAACTGTCAATTATGTGGCATTTTTCTAACATTTTAAAGGCCAATTAAATATTTCTTTTGAAATTTATCAACAATAATATTGTTGTTGTAGTCGAACAATAATATAGGATTTGTAGCAACAATAAATATTGTAATTGGGAAGGTTACTTAAGGGAGAGAGTTGATTTTTCGGAGATAAAAATAATTAAATTATATTGTTTATTTGAATAGATTTTTGTATATTTATAAGATCATTTTCAAAATGAACGGTCCAATACCCAAGTTCTATATCTTGGGAATCCTTTTCTCTTAAGACATTTCTCTTAACATTGCACACAATGGAATTTTTTAAAATCTTAGAGTAAAGAGAAAAATTAATGGTTCTCAGTGTTTTGCTAAATTTAGATCATTTCACTCCTTTAAATTCCGAGAGAAGACATCAGTTCAACTCAGGAAGCTTAAAGACCTGATGATACATATTTCGTTGCAAATAACCGATATTAGAATACATATTATATAGGAGACAGCTGATAACTTTCCATTCTATTAGAATAGAAAAGAGTCATACCGTTAATTCTCACGAATAGATGAACACATCAGAGCAGTCAACCTAAGTCCATTAGATAATGCATTTAGAACTTAAGGATTTTAATTATCCATCAGTTTGACCTTCTTTAATCTGGTTACTCATCCAACCGATGGATTTTTAAACACCGCAAATGCGAGTACCTCCAACTAAGAACTGAGCCGGCAAGATTCAGGATAAAATTGTCACAGGCTCAAACTTTTGATACTTTAGATCCTTGTCAGCGGAAGAATTCAATTTGTTATTTTTAATTTTGATGAGAAATTTGTGTGGAATATTCAACTGTATTTAATTATGCCGAATTTAGAAACTAGAATAAACTGCGAATTTTAAATTTAGTATGTTTTGATTTCGTCAGTATTAATTCAAATAATTTTAGGACAAAAATGATCTATTCGGCCAAATAGAAAGTACCTCGAAATAAACAAGTCTGGGAGTATTATAATAGAGTAACAGCACTAAGTTACCGTTTGTATGAAAACCTTCACAACACAACATTGTTGGGTTTTAGTAATACCTACAGACAACTTTGGAACGACCATCGAACAAATAAAGAATGAAAATCACTTTATATTTCCGAATTTAATAAGCTAAAAACTCCATTCCGAGAGGACATTTGTATGGAGCCTACACGAAATAAAAGGCTTCGTTCATGAGCCAAATAAATACGACCCAACACGTTTCATTAAAACATATTTAATAAAGCTGCTTAATATAGATATGGACAGCCGAGCGAACGAAGTTGCTGAAATTGTCTGATTGTATTTCGTTGTTATTTCTTGTGGAAATAAAGATGAATCAAGTCATTCCAGATAGGAGATCTAATTATTGTCAAAACGGGGCATTGTCGTGGAACAACAAGTCGCAGGTTACAGCTTTATTTTCATTTCATTTGAAACACTATGCGACGACACATATCATCAGAATCATGCACGAGAATGTCGTAATCCCATCAGTGTTTCCATTGGTACGAATTTAGTCGCGAATTCAACTTTTCAACTACCTGCGACTTTTTGCTTACTTTTTCAGATTGCGACTTTTCGAACCTTAAAATTATAATAATTAATACATTTTATATAAATTATAAAAAGTGAAATCTAGTTAATTTTGAAAACCATCCCAACAGATCCCAATAGATCCTTTTTATCAAGAAGTATTTTAGAATTGTATAATAAATATGAGAAAAATTCATCCATTAGTAAATAATTCATTCTGCAAACATATTTCAAATCACATCGTTCTAAAAAGGGGTAATGGAAAAATAGTTTTGACCAGCATTTGTAGATATATTTAAAGCCTTCTGATGTATCTAATGGATATATCTATCGATTTACAACCTAATTCTTGAAGTTTACAATAAGCTGTACTTCGAATGGGTCTGTCAAAGGACGTAAACTACCGAACAGTTTGAAGGGACACACAAAATTGTGGATCAATGCCCAATTAAATGGAGTTCACATTGTAGATATTTTTAGGGCTCGATTAAAGGTTAAATACATTATAATAAATATATAATCTGATCTGTAATTATGGCCGCGAAAAATACACTTGGGTTGATGAAAATGAATCTAAGACTTCACCAATACAATTTGTTTTTTATCTTGCGAATTAACTAGATGGATCAATCGAACCATCATGAAGTAGGTTTTATTCCAAGTTTCCTTTTGATGGTTTCTGGTAAAACGAATGACAAGAAGACTTAAGTTGAATCAGTTAAGGTTAAATCTTTGAAGTTTGAAGGAGTATCCGCCAGTTTTAGCGTTTATTTTGTTATTAACATTTTTTCTCATTACAAGTTTAAATTTATTCGTTCATTATTATCTTCTTTCATCCTCTAAATGTCACTTTTGCTCATCAATTGACTTTCAAGGTCTCTTTGAAAGTCTTGAGTCTACCCATAAAAAGCTTACATATGTTTCAACTTTTCTTTTCTTAACTTAATATTTATTACTTTTTCTTAATTTTTCTCTCTCTCTCTCTCTCTCTCTCTTTCTCTATCTAAAAATATCCTACTAAGTTTTCACAGTAGCTAAACTTTTCATGATTCATTTAATTTTTTTCTGTGCTTTTAGTTCCTTGAGAACTTATTTTCCTTTCATAAAGTTATCAAAATGAAATTATTTAATTTTTCTTCTCCAAATCCCCTATTAAAGTTCAAAAGAGAATAAAGAAAATATTTACTTGTACGAATGAATGAATGGATGACATTTGCATTAAATGCCAAAGTTGTTTGTTATTAAATTGAATAGCAAACGTCATCTCTATCATGACATCCTTCCTTATGTTTGTTTGTTTGTTTGTCTGATGTCGATGTCATTATTGTAACGGAATGAAACGTTCCATTTTACTAAGAATTTTTTAAAATTTCCTTTCCCTCTCTTTTTTATTCTGAATTAATAGTTGAGCAATTTTTTCGTTCTCAACATCCTGTTGTGGGTCTCAACCCACAAATAAATTCCGAAAAGGAGGTGCTGGAGGGTCAGCTGCTTGGGTTTTGTTGTTTGAATTGAATGCTTACTATTTGGTTTGATTGGTCTACTGTTGGGTTTTTGTTGTCGGTTTGACTGGCTATTATTGTCATAATAATCATTATTCGTCCTTCCGTACATCCTTAATGCATTTGTCATATGACCAGACTTAAGGCATGATGTTGTCGATCTTATGCTATATATTGTTGTCAATGTTGTTGGTGACTTTCATAAAGGGAATATGAAATAAACATTAAAAAGCATAAAAAAGTTTGTAAATGTTATTATGCACTCAAGTGTAATAAATGATAAAAAAAACTGTCATTATTCTTAGTATTTGGTGAATGTTGAGTTTTTTATGGACACTTTCAGTACATTTTGATATTTTGTCATTTGCCAGCTGTATTTTTGTTAAATCGAATTTATTAATATTTAATTTCTTTTTAAAGTTATTTTATGGATTTTTTTAAAAGAAAGTAGGTTTATCGGCCTGGAAGTATGATAAGGTAATTTGATTAAGTTATATAAAAAGTAATTGAATATTTTAAGAGATATTTTGAAAGAATCGTTGCTTTATTTAAAAGGTTTAAAAAACCATCAAAAAACAAATTATTTCCTTCCAGATTTATTAGAACTGTATATACGTGTTTGGACATAAGAAACATGCATTATCTTTAACTCTTTGTATCAAGTAGTCCATACACTAAGCAAACCTTTCTGCTTTCTTACCGGATGTGTTGGGAGCTCTTTTGAAAATGCTTTATATTATTTTTTGCCTTCTGAAACTTTAAGTGGATAATTCCCGGTACTGTTTAAAAACATTGGAAACTATTCGACAGCAGACCATTGAATGTTTGGCCAACTTTTTGTAGAATCAAGTTGGGTTTTGCTAAAAGTATTTAATAATTTTAAAACACAATAACTGACGTGTTTTGCAAAGGTAACTTAATCAAAAAAGTCAAATAATACTTGGGTTTAAAGTTTTATTGAAAAAGGTATGTTAAGAATTTTTCGCTTTGTCTCCCTACTCACCAAAAATTGTATGGTTAAATAAATCAATCTGCTAACTTTGGTCTATTGTTAATTGGTCAATGCTACCAGACTTAAAAAAGTTCATAAATGAACTGATTAGAAGTGATTTAAATCATCACGACTAATATGAGGATCCCCATAAAACTGACAAGCTAAATAGATGAGAGAAATTCTAGAAGTTGGAATCGATGTTCGATGTGGTTATTTTATGTTGTCGACACGTATCTTAGAAGATCACTATATATATAGAAAAGGAATAATACTCCAAACTCACTAATAATTAAACAACATTTTTCCAAACTTACGGCAAAGTTTTTGACAATCAAGATATGGTGCAATAAATACATTATTTAGGGATTCGCCAATTCTTCAAAATAAATCTAGACAAAGAAATTTTCGTGAGACTGCAGAAGATATTTCCCAGTAATATAATTTTATTCGATAATGGCAATAATGCGAATGATATAAAAACAAAAGCTTTTGGAAACATCAACCGATCGGACGAACAAACATGCTCGAAACTCACTCAATTATGTGCTGGATGGGAATCTCTTTCTAGCTTTTGAAGTTAAGTGTTTGTTAAGCGATTTGGATTGGCTTATACTCGCAGACTTACTCGAAAATTAAGGATGCAAACTTAATTTCTTTTGGGTCTTGACGATTTTTTGATGCATATTACAACAACCATCTTTGGAAATGTTACTCAATTACATTAAGATATAAACCTAGCGAAAGAGCACATCGGGAAGAAATTAGCATAATGCAATTTGAGTGATATAAAATTTTAAAGTTGATAATTTCTGTGGAGATTTTAAACTGTCAAGAAATTTTCGAACCTGCAACAGATTTAACTTTTCGTACCAAATAAAAAAAAAATGTCCTCATAAAAAAGTAAGATTTAAACCACACTGTCGGACAAGACTAAATCAACTCAGATGCAATGATGCCGATATTTCGTTGTTGTTTCCATATTAAAAAATACCAACTGAATAATATTTTTCCAAAACTCAACGTTTTTTTTTATTTCAGAGTTCGAGTTTTATTGCAAAAGGTCGGTAAAATTTTATCAATTTTAGGGAATTTTTTAAATATCTTGACTTTTCTAATTCAGCCATTCAGCAACACTAGTAACTGAAGTCTTAAATGCTCTATATATGAACTAATCTAATTTACATTAAATAATCTTATTTAATATTTTCTATATCACATATTATAATTATATTTTAATTTTAATTATTTATTAGTTAATTATGTCATTATAAAATAATTTTCAATGACCAATAACGTTGACATGAATATAATTATACCCTCCATCACCACAACTGGGGAAGAGGTTAAATTAACTTTGTTATTCCGCAAAACCAAGAAGGAATCACCTAACACTCCATAAAGTATATATATTCTTGCACCAAATAAAGATCTGAGTCAATTTAGCTTTGTCGGTCTAGCCATCTTTCTTTCCGTCTGGCTATTGTTGGCACGCTCACATCCACAAAAATAAACAGAATTAACATTGAAAATTAAATTCAATGAAATTTGGCATCTGTATTTGGTAAAGTCCTCTCTATTGAAAACCAGAAAAATCGGTTCGGTATATTCAAATATATAAACTGATATCTTAGCAAACCTCTAAGTTCAAACAAAGGTTTTTCGTTAAATTGTCAATTAAAATATCAATAAATTGTTATAGTAAAAATTTTAATAATAGATGAAATAAAAACAGCTGTACACTGTACAGCTGTACACTGTAAACTTTATATAGCTGGTCAACATTCCACTACTTATAAATAGAACATAAATGTGCAATAATTTCCAAGTTTTCACTTTCATTGTAGAGTGTATAAATTTCGTTTTCAATACATTTATCCATTGTTTATTTAAATATAAAACCATTGAGTACAAATTTATAAATTCTACAAATTGACATAAATACTCAAATTCAAAATAAAATTATAATTCAATTGTGATTGCAAAATCTAGTTAAAAACATTAAAAAAATTAAAAAAAAAACATTAATATCGAAAAAAAGTTTCTTATATAAAATAAGAAACCATTTAAAAATGTCAAAAATAAAGATTATTTTAATAATATGCCTTATAGCTTTAAGCTTTCAAGGACTTAATACTTTGGTAAGTTTGCAATAAGACTATGAAATTTCTTAGGACCTGTAACAATAATTGCTTTCAGCGCGTTTTTGATATTCGCTGGAGACGTGCTACATGTTCCTTGACTTCAAAAGTTTATCTGAGCTTTTTTAATTGCACGATTAACAAATTTCCAAGAAATCGTGGCAATTATATAACAGTTTTGATGAAATTTAAGCAAAAGATAGATAAAATTGCTTTAGACTTTAGAGTATCGATGCCGACGGAAGTTACTAATGATATGGAGTTGATTAAATTTCGTGCAGATGGTTGTTATATGACCAAACGTAAATCTACAAATCCAGTGGTAACGGCAACAGCGAAACAATTACTACAGGCAGGCAATTTTTCGGCAGAGTGTCCTCTGGCAGCAGTAAGTACTAAGAGAACTCAAAAACTCAAATTCGTGCCCTTAGCTTAGGTGTTAGTTCAGTTATATTCTAGTTTAAATAAGATCAAATTTTTATTCAGATCTTATTTCTCATTCAATTTCTAGTAGGGTTCCAGTTAAGATTGTAGTTCAAATAAAAGTTCTAATTATAGTTCTAGTTCAGATTATGATTTAGATTAGTTCTTAGATTCTGGTTCAAGTTATACTTAAAGCTCGAGTTCATGTTCCAGTTCCGATCCTAATTCAAAATTTAGTTCAGATTAGTTCTTGTTCAGGTTCTTGTTTTGATTCTAAAGTTTCTAGTTTAAGTCCAGCATACATCACATTCTATTTTTCAGTCTACTTCTTATGCTAACCAAGATTCCAGTGTAGTTCCAAATTTAGATTCAAACTTTAAGTCAAGTTATAATTCAGATTCCAATTTGTATTCTATATCAAATTTTAGTTCAAATTCTTGTACAGATTCTAGAACAGACTTTATAAGAGATTCCAGGTCATATTCTAGTTCAGATGCTATTTCAGTTCTAGAGTTCAGCACTATAGTTTAGTCCCAGATTTCAATTCTAAACTTCATTTCTAGAGTTCAGTTTCATTTCATTTCTAGTTGAGTTCTAGTTTTGTCTTTGTTCAGTGAAAGTTCAAGTTCTAATTCAGTTCTATTTTATTTTTAGTTCCGTTCTATTTCAGTTCTAACTCAGTTCTAGTTCAGTTCAAGTTAAGTTCAGGTTCAGTTCTAGTTAAGTTCCAGTTAAATTCCAGTTAAGTTCTTATTCAGTTCCCGTTCAGTTCAGTTCTAATTCAGTTCTAGTTAAGTTCTAGTTAAGTACAAGTTAAGTTCTAGTTAAGTTCTAGTTTATTTCTAGTTAAGTTCTAGTTCAAGTTCAGTTCTAATTCAGTTCAGTTCGTTTCTAGTTAAGTTCTAATTTAGTTCCAGTTCAGTTCAGTTCTAGTTAAGTTCTAGTTAAGTTTTAATTCAGTTCCAGTTCAGTTTTAGTTAAGTTCTAGTTAAGTACTAGTTAAGTTCTAGTTAAGTTCTAGTTTATTTCTAGTTAAGTTCTAGTTCAAGTTCAGTTCTAGTTCATTTCTAATTCAGTTCAGTTCGTTTCTAGTTAAGTTCTAATTTAGTTCCAGTTTAGTTCAGTTCAGTTCAATTTCAGTTCTAGTTAAGTTCTAGTTAAGTTTTAATTCAGTTCCAGTTCAGTTCCAGTTCAGTTCTACTTCAGTTCTATTTCAGTTATAGTTTAGTTCAGTTCTAGTTCTGCTTTTGTTTTAATTATTTATTTATTTGTATTTTCAGAACGTCACCTATGCAATTGAGCATTTAGCCTTAAATCCTGATTTCTTTCCAGGCTACACACCACAAATGAATTTCACTTTAAAAATTAACATGTTCGTGCATAAAGTACAAATACTGGCTGCAAGTGCGGTGGCGAGTGTTATGAAAAGGAAGAAATAGAGTTGAAAATACTCTTAATAATTGGAATAAACTGCTCTTAATAAGATTTAATGGAATATAATTTTTATTTAAGTGAATAAAATATTTTAGGAGCGAGTTTATGGAATCAAATTAACTATTTATTATTTCCTTGTTTGTCAAGAGTTTTGAAAATAGAAATTCTGAAATATTTTAATGCGGGTTCAAAGATCAAGAAGTTTATTAACACAACGTTTAATTGAAACTACAAAAATTTGTTTAAATTTAAATAATTTGATAAAAAAATATTATTACAACAAATAATTTTCCAGATAATTATAAAACTGTTTATTGATTCTAAACCAGACTAACAGACCCACATTTAGCTATAAAGAGCAATTAAAAATCAATTTAAAATCTAATAAATTTAAAACTCTAATAAACCTCACACATCAAACAGTTGATGAGTTTCCATTAAATAAAAAATTAAACCAAATTTGAACAGTCAATAATAATGACTTTATTTACATATTTGAGGTTAAGTGTAGTGATTATTTTTTATTTTCATTATACTCAATCCATGGTAAGTATGTGGGAAACGTTCTCTTTCCAAATTCCCTATGACTTTTTCATATTTATTTGCTTCAGCGTTCCTTTGACATACGTTGGCGCAGCGCCACCTGTTCTATACTTTCTAAGCCACATGTTGGATTTTTCAAATGTTCTATGCATGATTTGCCTCGTAATCGTGGCAATTATGGTTCGGTTGAAGTGCAATTCTCTCAAGATATCGAACGTATCTTATTGGATTTTAAAGTTTCTATGCCGGGTAGAGGTAAAAGAGATATGGATTTAATCAAATTTCGTTCAGATGGCTGTCGTATGTCTAAATATAATTCAGCTAATCCGGTAATTTCTGCACTGTTTAAACAGTTATATCAATCGGCAAATTTTCCCAGCGCTTGTCCTTTAAAGGCGGTAAATAGGGAATATATCCCTTTAAATTGTATTTCGATTAATTTTTACTTTTATTTCAGAATACTACTTATAATATTAAACATTTATCCTTAAACCCCGATTACTTCCCGGGCTATACACCGGAAATGGATTTTTCTATAAAATTTAGCATGTTCACGGATAAAATCCATTTATTGGCAGCGGAATTGGTGGCAAGTGTTATAAGGAAAAGTGATGGCATCAGGGGATAAAGAGATATTGTGTTAATGATTTAAATTCTTGATGAATTAAATAAGTTTAATTTGAATATTTCTACTGTTACATAAATGTAAAAAAAATAAAAAATCGGAACAAAGATCAGTTTACCAACAATTCCAATCATATGAAATTCCGCATCCAATCATATGAAATTCCTTCTGTATCGAATAATATCTTAAGACTTGTAAAGTTTGCATTGGTCGTGTGATCAAATCTGATTTTTTTGCTTTTGACAACTGATCTTATATCGATCTGATTACAATCTATTTGGTGGCACACCGATGAGGAGGAGAAGATCAGCAGATGCAGCCTTAGAGTGGTGAAAGTTGCTCTGCGCACTCAACCGCCACATAAGAATCGATTATGTTGACGTTCCCGTGGTCCGATATCAAAAGGGTTTCCTCGCCAGTCTTTACATAAATGAAGGCAGATAGGCCACCCAATCTCTTTGAGGGAGTGTGAGTCAACTCTGTCTCCTGGTTCAGGGACATCGGCTTTATCCTTCCAGTCTCTTCACTGATCCTTTGATATGGTTAGTTTCGGATTTTTCACTTCGATAGACATGGAGAAATGTAGGACTAAAGCCATAGTACGTACATATTAATTTATTTCTCCTTCAATGTCGATAGGTTCCAAAGTGTCCTGTTTTATGACTATAATCACTTATACTACCTTTCATTACATAAATGGAGACAGATAGGTCACCCAAGCTCTGTGAGAAGTATGTGACCGCTTTGTCTCCAGGTTCAGCGATATGAGCTTCCTACTTGCATTCTCCTGACTATTCCGTTGCTACCTTAGAAACAGAGCCATCGTACGCCTGCTTTTATTTTTTCCTCAGTGTCTTGATGTTCCAAAGTTTCCTCTTTAAAAAGTGCAATCACTTTCATTACCTTTCACGTATATGTTGAAATATTATGCTTGTAACGCTGAAGGATCTTCAAGATTTCTACCTATAAATTAGTACCTTTCCAAACTTCCCCAATTTGCTTTAAATACCAACTTAAGTAGGGACACTAAGCGTCGACCCCTCAGATCATAAGTTTCACGTGAACTTGGAACCAACTAATGAGGTGTTCCTGAATTTTATTCAAAAATCTTCCACAAATCATACATAAGAAACTTCTTGATCAAAATTTTGATAAGTTATTCCCCTGTCATAAAGGGTTAACACATCGGCTGTTGTGTAAGTTTGGACCTAGGTTGCTGCCTTCTAATTCTCTGCGGCCTTCTAATTCTCTGATTGTTGCCGTTAAGGCACCGCTCCACCAATAGCAGAAGGAGTTTTATTCAGGAATGCCATGTGACTCTTGCCTACTTCAAGGAAACTTTTTTTCTAAGCGAGGTCTACGAGCCTTTGGAAGCTTAGTAACTTAACGAACCTGCCTTTTAGTGCCTGAGAGCTTTAATTTTGCCGAATTAATAGTGAGCGCTGCAAGAGCGGGAAAGGAACCACAGGTCCCTTCTGCTCAGTGCGTATATTTTAAACAGCCGCTTTGGTCGACTTAGCCGTACCCCCCTTAGCTGTAGCAGGGGCTTTTACTGACTCATTGTCAATCCAGACCTTTCCGGCTTTGGAGGTATATAAAAAGGAAAATATGGGTACCTTATATCTTATGTTTTTGCTGGGGCAATCGCCTTTGGTCGAACTGCCAAAACCATACTTGACAAATTTAAATTTCCAGCCTTGACCTTTAGCTGCGCCAATGTAGTTTAGGTTTAAGCCTAAACTACAGACTGTTACAGACACTGTAGGAGAAGATAATGAAAACCCAAAATGAAAACCCAAACCGGGGACAATTAAGGTTTTAGTTATGGCTTTAGACACATTCTACTCACTATAGACTTTTACTGCCACTGAGAGAGTAGGTTTCCCGGAGATTATGAAGAATATTACCGGGGACAATGGGTTTTCTCAGATTTGATTAGTATCTAAATGGTGCTTCACGTTATATAGAAGCTTTCACAACATAATTATTTATTACACAATTTTAATTTGTTTACTAGTTAATCTAATCGCATAATTTAAAATCAATTTTCTGCTGAAAATATAAAAAAATAAACAAACGAAAATAGGTCCAATTTATGTTAAGCTAAACTTACTAAATATATAGTTGATACAAAACAATTAAAAGTGAAACATTAAACATAATGATGAGTGAAATATATTTTTTAATAATATTTATTTTCTACGAACAAACAAGGACCACAAAAGGAGCTGTAAGAAATACATTCTATAAAAGCTGAAATTATAGTTTTCATCATTTGAAATTCTAGCGAAATTTTGAAATCCGTTTTACTAAGGCCAATTGCATCATAATCGATCCGAATACCATGAGTTCGTTTACTTCTCCCATAATGGAATTACCCAAAAATCGTGGAAATTATCTGCAAGTGAATTTCAGATGTAAACAACAGATAAATAATATGATAATGGATTTTACTGCTAGTAATCCGGGATCTAAACAGAAAAGGTTGGACTTTTTAAAATTTCGGATTGATGCCTGTAAATTAAATACATTTCAGAGTAAAAATCCGATAGTGGCGTCAATATTTCGTAACTTGATCAGGTTAGAGAGTTTCTCAATGAAATGTCCTTTAGAGAAGGTAACTATTTCTTAGATAAAATCCATTTTTTTGTGTCATTAATTATGGTGAAAAAATTCTTTAAAGGATTTGAATTATTCGATGCCTCACTTTGCCTTAAATCCAGACTATTTTCCCGGCTATACACCAGATATGAATTTTACTACTACAATTAATTTATTTGTAGATAAAAGACATATAAGTTATGCTTTCATGGAGGCTAGACTGAAGAGAATGCGAATGAAGTTATGAACTTGTAAAAGAATCTATGGAATAAGGAGCCAACTGGGGTTCTTCAATTGTTTACATGTGTTTCTCGTACAGTATCATTTGGCTGAGGAGCTAAATTTTAATCTTAATTTTAACTTAAGTTTCTCACTATGTTAATCGTTTTCCCTTTGTTTTGGATCTATAAACAAATCTAGTCAGATATTTGTATATTTTCTTAAAAAAAAAAATATTTTTTTTTAAATTATTTTGTTCCAAATACAACACACAACAATTTGTATGCTGAACTAAGCGAACCTTCTCCCATTTTGTTTTTCTCTCTCTATCACGGGTTAAATCTCAGTTAATTCCAATTTTTTCTTACTTTACTTTGCTTCCAATTATTTGAATCAGATCATTAAAAAGCAATTTTTAATCAAAATAAAAATCACTTGAACTCTTTTCAATTAACAATCACAATTGTTTAAATTCTACAAATAAATCAATCATTTTTACAAACCGTCGAATAAGCAATGGAGTCTAAAATCCAATTTCTAATAACAATTATAATATATCAATACATAACCTCCAGCAATCCCTCGGTAATTCCTTTAATCTTAATTGAACTTTTAAAGTTCTCTCTAAACTTGTTTTCCCTTCAGCGTTCCTTTGACATCCGTTGAACTAAATTGAATTGCACTATTACCGACCTCTGCAAGATGCATTATTTTGACTGTCTCATTAGATACTTAGCTAAAAATCGTGGTAACTATTTGGAAGTCCATTTTATGCCTAAACAGGATATAAATAGCATTATATTGTTCATAACTCTAAATATGTTGGGTCCTAAAAACAAAGCAACCGAATTTTTAAAATTTCCTACAAATGCCTGCAATTTGTGTACATTTAAAAGTAAAAATCCCATTGTGGCGGCGATTTTTAAGAATTTGATAAAGGGTGATCATTTCTCGAAAAGTTGCCCTCTTTTTAAGCAGTAAATGCTTTTCTTAATTGTTCACAAGATTAGTTTTTTAAATACTTTTCATTTCAGAACTTTTCTTATAATATGTAACATTTTGCTTTGAATCCCGATTATTTTCCTGGTTATACACCTGAAATGAATTTCTCCACAACGTTTATTTTATATGTGGATAAGAAACCAATAATTTACACTTATATAGCAGCCTCAATTATAAAATGAAAATTAAAATTTTAATTAACCACAGATTTCAAGGGAAGAGAGGAAGGAAAGTTTATACTATTCTCAAGTCATGATATAAATTGTGTTATGTTAAGACCGATTCTGAACAAAAAAGCATTTTTTATCCAAGAAAAAATAATTAATATTGATGTGAGTATCGGTTTGCACCATACGTCTTTAGAGTCCTAAAATATATATTGAATCTTTTCATATGAAAACTTAGCTGGCTTTTCAATTTCGCCCTTCTATCTTTCCGATATGATTTGATATTTCAGATACCTGAACTAAACTTTTAGAAATAGAAAAGTATATTTAAATACAAGTTAAAAGCCATAAAAACTTTTAATTTTAAAGCACTTCCGATCCTAGATGACATAGGTACAATTCCAAACTTTTCTGATGTCTCTTTAAAATCGTGCTTTCAAAATGTATGTATGATGACTGGTCAAGGGCGTTCAATAAGTAAACATGCTAAAAACATAAATCTTAATATATCGTCCAATATCATAGGAAGCCATGGCATACTTCCCTTTTACAACCGTTATGTTGGTTTTGATAAGGACTGTGATCGAAAAATTTTTAATATACGTTTTTTATTAAAACTTTACCCGAGTATTATTCGATCTTTCTTCTGGATCAAGATATCTTTGTTAAACGTGTTAGTTAATGTCAAACACCTCAATATATTATTAACCAAATTAAAGTGGGTGACCAGCAAAATTACATAATATTTTCAATAAATCCCTACATCGCCTTACAAAAAGTTGGCCAACCATTCAAAGGTCAGCCGTCAAACTGTTTCCAATTTTACTAAACAAGGAAAATTTTGTGTTGATAGAAATCCTGGTTCAGATAGAAGGAATGGCTACATGATTTTTTAAAGCTAAAAGGAGCTTCCAACACATCCGGTAGGAAAGCAGGCCGATTAACTCAGTGCTCAGACTATTTGGTACAAAAAGTTAAAGCTTAAACATACAAGATTCAAAGAGTTCCTGGCGGGAATTCTGCTAAAAATTTTGAGACCAAAAACAGAGCATGGAAATTTAAGTCAAGTTTTCTAAAAAAATATATTCTTGCTTCTTAATGGATCTCGAAAGATATATTCTGACAGATTTTTCTCAAGTTTCTGCTAAAAATTTATGTTGCTGATATCCAAATGCATGTTGATAAAAAAATTTAGCACCCAAAACGTTTAAAATTTCCAAAAAATCATGATATAGTAAGAAATATGCAGTAGCGGCAAAAGAAGCCAATCATTTGTTACAATGGGCTCTATGAATACCGAAATTAACATCAAAGAGGGTTTGCAAAAAGTCTGCATCCATTTATAAGACTTTAAACTGCGTTCACCATTTTTTGTCTGATTACGCATCCTGTCACAATGGTAATCAAGGTGATGTTTATAACAAGAGTGACAAATCTTCCAATCTGCTCGAAGCCTAAGCCAGTGGAGGGATATTGGGGTCTTGATAAAGACACTTGAATGGCACAAAGAAGGTTTATAAAAGTGAGGAAGATTTTAATCGGATATAAACTATTTGTTCGAGAAAAGCAACATAAAGCACTATTAAAACGTTAATGGAAGAGTTTCCGAATATGGTTCAAAATTTTATAACAAGTAATTAAAATTGTAATTTTTGTAAGTTGTAATAATAATGTAAGGACTATTATTTTATCTAGCTCCCATGTAAGGACCCTTAAAAAATTGAAATTCTTAAATATCTTCAATCATATGAGTTCATGAACTTCTCTACAAAAATATTCTTTATTAAATTTTGTTACTTCAGAGAATGATATGAATTATGTCCTCTAAAAAAACGATATTTTATTAATAACTGTTAACGTGGAAATGTAAGAGAACGACGGTGGAGCCTTTTTCAGTTTTGCTACTTAATTCTATCTAAGCAGATGATCGGTTTCCTGTAGCTAATTCTTTGTTGCATTTTTATCGTTGCTTAAAATAACGCAAAGATGCAAAGGCCTTAATATGCGACTATACGGTGAAATTCCTCTGACTTTCGGGTTCGTACGGTTCAAACAGGTAAAACGGATTTGTTTAATTAGAATTGTTTACCTTTAAGAATCCCGACTACATTTCGCCGCATACAAAAGAAATGCAATTAAATGCTAGAGTTAATACGTTTATGAGCAAAATACATTTAATAGCCGTTGAAATACAGGCTTCAATTGTTAATAAGACAACAATTGAATAATTTTTTTTTGAGAAGAAATACGTTATAGTTTTTAAGTAATTTTAAGATGACCTTCATACAATTTCAGCCTATTCAGTTAAAATCATTAAATTGAGCAAATTAACTTTATCTCGCTTATTAACCACTTTGTGACTAGATTTCACAAAATTTGTATTGTAAAGCAAATAACGCTGTATTTATGTCTTTTTTTCAAATCATGTTTTTGATCATAAAATTGAAATTTCAAAAAAAAAACTCTTTTATAAGATCGAAAATAGATTTCATTAATGTCATGTGCGTCATTATTTTATGATTCTATTTATTTTTTATGTTTTCTTGTTTTTTGTTTTTTATACTCTCCACCACCACAAGTGCTGATGTGGGCATATTAATTTTGTCATTTGGTATGTAATGTCAAGAAGGAATCATCTCAAACCCCATAAGGTATATATATTCTTGCATTAAAACGAAATCAATATCAATTGTTGTCCTAACCAGCTTAAACAAACTATATCGGTTTATTGCCAAAAGATTTATAGACCAATATCTGAGACAACCTCAAAATTTTTTCCCCTAAAGGTAAATGGGAAATTTTACGAAAGCTAACAGTTGTATATTCTTCATGATCGTACAAAAAAATTCAACGTTTAAGGCTAAAATATGCAAAATTTTGATACACCCCAAAATCAGTGCGTTATATGGGTCGCAATTTTTAAGATAAGTTTCAGAAATTTACTATGTAGATTTACATTAATGCAATGATTAACTCAAAACAAGAAGGTTTTGTTGAACTCATTATTTCTCCTAACTTCCATATAAGGACTCTTCCCGGTTTGTGATTTATGACTTCTAAACTCTTCAATATGAAACAACTCCCATAAAAATTAGCAAAAATAAATGTCTAACTATCATGAATATGAGTTATTAATTTTATAAATATCGGTCCATATTTTGCTATAGCTCCCATATAACGCTTTCCCCCGAAAGCGGGAAAATTAGAAAAACTAATTCGCAAATTCACAGAAATAATTTTTCTAACTATCTTTAATATATATTATTAATATGATCAATATCAGTACTTATATCTCCTATATAAAGCCTCTTTTCGGAAAACGAATTTGAGCTTATTTAACATTTAAAGAAATCTCAATTTTACTTAAATTCGACACAATTATCTGTATTTATTGAGTATTATTAATTGATCTATAGTTTACTATAGCTCTCGTATCAGACCCCCTTCCCGGAAAACAATTTGAAGCTTATAAAAGTAGTAAATATTGATCAACTCTATTGAAATACGGTTCAATAATTTTTATAACAGTCTGGAATATATATGATATTATGTTATTACCGATATCGGTCCAAAGTTTTCGAAAGATCGCATCCACATCCTAGAAAATGGTTTTATTTTGGATCCATTATTTAAAGTGTCTTTAATATAAAAAACTAATTTGACAATTATCGAGCCATACTTGGTTATTACTCCTTTAAAATCCCACTTCCCGAAAAAGTGTTTAAGGCTTACATGGAAATTCAGACAACTATATAATTCTCTTTAACGTATCTAATTCCATGAATATTGTCTCTCAGGTAGGAAAATCTTTTTTAAACATTATTAGAATCATTAAAATTTATAGTTCGGTACCAATATTTATAGGGAATTTCAAGAATATGTTTCCATATCTCATTGTAGTTTTTATAGGGTCCTGTTTCAGTAACCGACGTTTAAGCTGTTGAACGAATAAATTTTTTACTAATGCCAGTTTTTTCTTGATGTTAGTGGTGGAAGGTGTTTAAGATTCGGCAAAGGCGATCGTAGTATTCTTACTTGGTTTTTTCTTTAAAATTTGTGTTTTTATTGTTAAAATTAAAACCATAATTTCCTGTAATTTAATATAATTTTTTTCATTTCGTCGTGTTTTCAAGAAATGTTTTACACGTTGTTTAACATGAATTTTAGAAAAAAAATCAGAAAATCAAGATTATTTTCTTTTTTACTTTTTTGTCTACAGTTTTTGTTATTTATTTCCACAAAAAATAAGTCTTTGAACTTTTTTGTGTTCAAAATTAAAAAAAAACACATTAACCAAGATCATAATTAACAGGAAAGAAATCATAAAAAGATATAAAAAACGACAAAAATTATGGTTGAAAAAAAAAGAAAAAGCATATAAAAATGTAATGGTCGGTCAGGTACGACTATGTCATATCCTACACTACAATGTTAAAATAGGACTCTCGTACAATTTGATTTTCTGTTTTTTTCTTAAGGGTGTAGTGACACTAAATTAATGCGTTTTAAAATAAGTTTGTTGGTCGATCCTATGAGAGCTAGAAGGAATGATGGACGTACCCTCGTATAATTTTACGAATAGAGTTTTGATTATATTCATTTTAATTTGTAATTAATTATTACAATACCAACGTATATTTGAGTTTTATGCCCTTTAAAGTGATATTTGAAAGAGGGTTTGTATGGGATCTATGCGAAATAATGGACCGATCTTCGCATATTTTGACACATAGGTTAAGAATATTATAAAACTTACTTGCGCCAAATTTCATTTTTATGAAATCATTTTATATTTAGGACTTTTACGATCTTAAAATCCCATTCCGGGAGGAACATTTGTATGGGATGTACCTAATGTATTGAGCAGAACATGGCCAATTTTAACGGACTTCATCCCTAGTAATATGTACAAAATCTTTTCGAGATATCTAAAAAATTGCGACTCTTCACAAGGTTTACAAGAAGAGCTGGACAGACAGACGAACGGACAACATTATATCGACTCACAAAATGATTTTGATTCGAACGATATAATTATAGGGAAACCATCATTTTTGCTGCATGTTACAAATACAGCACAAACACAAAATACCCCAATCACCTATGGTGGTGTAGGGTATAACAAGTAAAAATGCTGAAGCCGATCAAGCCCGACCATGTAATATCCTACGTTACATTGTTGGTTGAGAGTGACAATTACGAAAAATTTATGAACGAATATCGTAGAATTTTCGTTTCTGATTTATGATTAAGTGCGAAGTACATTATTATAATAAATACGTTTATATGAAATTTATGCGTTTGAAAAGGATTTTTGCTCTGGGGGTTATATCGGAGCTAGAAAAAATGATGGAACGATTCCTGTATAATTTCAAATATCGATTTTAGATTATATTTACCTTGACTTGAGATTTTTGCTTTTTAAAGTGATATTTGGAAGGAGCTGGTTTTGAACCTATGAGAAGCAATGAACCGGCCCTCGCATAACTTTGTACAACGATTTAGAATATAATAAGACTTATTTTTGTTATATTTCGTTGTATTCGCTTTAAATTTAGGACTTTTATGAGCTTAAAACCTTATTTCGGGAGGACATTTTTATAGAAGTTACCTGAAATATTGGACAGAACATGGCCAATTTAAATAGGCTTCATCTTAGGGCCAAAAATGGTACGTATCAAATTTCATCTTGACATGGACAGTTGAGATGAAATTTGATACGGAAAGTGATTCTGAGTTAAACGGTAGACTTAAATGAGAGTATAAAGCCATTTTTTCCTATATGTTACAAACATAAGCACAAACGTACAATACCCCAACCCTATAATACCTACGGTGGTAAAGGGTATAAAAAGATAAAAAATTATTGTTAAAAGTAAAAAAAAATATTAAGAAACAGAGACAACAGAAAATTATGTGGAAGTAAATTGTAATAAAAATTTATAATAATTTAATTTGTAGGCAAATGAAACCATAAATTTCTTTGAGAAATCTTTAATTAAATAATTAAAATTATTCAATTAATTACTTACTATAATTAAATATTTTTTTTCGATTTTCAATATAAAACATAAATAAAAAAGAGGAAAATAACAAAAATTATAAAAAATTTTAGAAATCAAAATTAAGTCTCTAAATCGAATAAAATTTCTTAATATTAAGATCTTGATCTCAATACGATCTAGCAATGTCGCTTGATTAGTCGATTTTAATCTACCAGAGCAAAACTCCTTCATTTGGAAAAATAACTGTTACTTTGGAACTAGTGAATATTTTTAATGATTAATTCACATTAACATTCTTAAGATGTTTTCCTATTGATCTGACAATTCAGAAAAAAAAACGGATGAGAAATATTCCAAAACAATTTAATCCTAAAATGGAGTATTTGTCTAAGAGAGAAACTTCCTAGAGGAGACAAAGTTTCAGTTAATTCCAGATATGTAAAGTATTTTTACACCAATTTGGCATCATTGGAATGTTATTAACTAGAAAAATAATAATAATGAAAAAGAATTAGGAAATTGAAATTTCTACGGTTTTTCTCAAATATCGGTCTATATATTTTAATATACTAAATCGATTTTACTCTTTTAAAATAGGAAACTTCTCAGGATAACATGAAATACTCAGACCAAATTTCATTGAGTGTTGTCAATTATTGTGGATATGAAAATTCTGACAACAGACAAACACACGGACAAAGATAAATCGACTCAAATGTTGATTTGATGCAAGAATATATACATTATGAAATGTATAATAATATATTATAATTATCCAAGAAATTATATTAAATACTATCAAAATAAATGGAATGTTATTACACTTATTGAAAGTCAGATCTTTTTTTTATTCAACAAAGTTTTAAATTTGAAAATCGCTTGAAAATTGAAAATTTATGAAAAAATAAAACTTCTATCATTAAATCGCTCTTCCTCGTTGCCTACTATGCACTTCTCATTAATGCTAAGCATGCTGCAATAAAATCATTTAATTAAACTATTGTTAGTTGTCCGTACTATGCACTTCTCATTTATGCTAAACATGCGCTCAAAATTTTTTAGTTAAACAAAAATAAGTTGTTCTCACTATGCACTTCTCATTATTTTCAGGACCCGTAAATTTTATTCTTAATGTAAAATGGATAGTGTTTGGATAAAATTCCCAAATTTAGGGAATTTTAAACGAATAATTTGTACTTAACTGAAAACATATAATTAAGATTTTTTTCACAAAATTCCTTCATAATCATAATTTCTATTTTAAATAAATTGTAATTCAAAATTTATCTTAATATTTTGTTAATTTAGGTGATTTAGTATTACACTAGGGCCTCGACTTGCGTCCTCCAGATTTACGTTGTTTTGAGTTGCGTCGCTTTTTAAGTTGTGAAAAAATCGATTTACGTTGTTGCAATTCTAATCCGATGTAGATTTGCGTCGCTGGAAACGGCTAAAAGCTTTAATGCAGTATTTTAATCATCACTGATAAGACTGGTCGTTATCTGTACGTTAAGTTTTCAAATTGCGCGAAACAAGGAATATTGCCTTTTCTTCGTTATATAAGTGGCGCTAAGAATAAATGTCTGGTTATGGTAAGAACGAATCCGCAAAGTACATTAAGGACGTAAGAAAATTAGTGAAAGTAAAAAGTTTTGATTTGAAATAAGATGTAATAAAACGTTTTAAATCGGGAGAAAGGACTATTTATATAGGAAGAGCTCTTGGTCTTGTTCCTACAATATTAAGAAAAATTTGCAACGCAGACAGTGATAAATTAAAACAATTAGCTGAAATTGTCACACCTCTCCAATCTAAACAAGATCCTATAGCAAGAAATCCCTTTTACATGATTAAAAAAGCGAAGTATGACGCTGATCAAGGACGTAATAAAAAATAAAGCTTTTTGTATTTACTTCGACCTGAAGGAATTTACTGAATCTTATAGAAAAGAAAATTTTGATGATTTTGAATTCAACAACGGTTAACTTAACCTTTTAAAAACACGGGTAAATTTACACAATGTGGCATTAAATGGAGTGCAGATGCAATAAGCTTTTGCCTATAAATTAAATTTTATTTTTCCCATAAATTAAATTTCAGTACATTTGTTTCAAAAACTGTGATTAGATTTACTTAGTTTCGATTTACGTTACATTTTTCCAGTCCCCACTAACAACGCAAGTCGGGGCTCTAGTGCATAAGAATATCTCCACATGTGTTTGTATTTATGTTTTAAAAATTTTTATTTTATAATTCACTACTAAACCACCAATTAAATGATAATCACGGTTAATTATAAATAACTAGCTGTCAGATTATATAAAAAAGGCAACGAATTAGAAAGACTGGTAATATATTATCAACATTAGATTTAAATTGTAATTAAAATTTTTTTTGGGAGATTTGGAAAAGAAGGGGATATTCACAGATTGTGGAAAGAAAAAATTAATACAAACACAGCATCAACAATTCTTATATTCTAGGGGTGAATGACACCGATCTAGTATAGAGTCTTCAGAGCAGAAATTTCAGGGCGATATGTCTGCTCCGGAGCACAATTCCATAGCAATAATTTGCTACGAAAGTCAGGAAACACTTAAAGTTTTAAAAAATACATTGTCAAGCATTCTTGTCTATTAGGGCAAGAAACAACTTAGTAGCCTTATGACATTAGACTGTGAATTTGGGAACGAACTTGCTAGAATTGGGCTCAGAAAGGTCTTTTCTGACTGAGGGTATGTTGGCAGGTTGTCTATAGAATTTTTATTTGCAAAAGGTTGTAGGAAAGCTTAAAACCCTTGTGAATTACGCGTGGGATTAACGCTTTAGCTGCTGCTTGGCAAAGACCATATGGCTATCGCTTAATCCTTAGGTTATATACCGTATCATTAGCATGACAAAGTAGGGCAGATGGATTTATATGGAATTAAACACAATGAGAGCTTTATAACTTTGGAAGCTTGGATCCCATTGGTTTTTTTATTTCTATTTCAACTTTAAAAATATTTTAAGTTATTTTACATTTTTATCTATTATAGTTTTCAAGATATTTTCATTTAAATATTTATCTTTTTAAATTTTCCAAGATCTTGAGTCAGCTTTTTAATATATATCGGTAAGTATTAATCCGATCTTGTATAAATACTTTTCTTATTTAGAAAACTAAATTGTTTATCAAATTCAGAAATATTGAGCTCAATTTCTCTGCACAGTCTAAAAATTACCAATTTTCCGAAATTAAAATTTGCAAATAAATATTTATAAAAAATATATATAAAAAAATAATTTTCTAAAAAGGTTCTTTACTCATTATGCTACAGTTTTCAAATTTTACTTTGAAAGACTTAGTTTTAGGTTGAATATAGAGATTTGTCACGCATTTCGTTCGGAATTGTTTCGATTTTGTAGTATTCATTCGAATCGAATTTATTTTTACTTCTATTCGATTTTTCTTTTTGATTTTCCCATAAAGTATATTTTTTATAATTTTACTAGCAGACCCACCAAACTTCGATCTACCACAACAAATTTCTTGCAGATGTTGCAGGCCCTAAGCAAACACCAGTGTTGTATTATCGTACGATTTAAATAGATTATTAATGCTTTTAATTTGCTTTTTATTGGAGATACTTCCCCTGATCCTATCAGCGCTATATTTTTTAGGACTGGTGTCTCCCAGTTGCATTCGATTATCAATACTTGCTTCGTATGGAAATACCTCTCCCCTAGCCCTTTTATCCAAAACTTTTTGTCAAGTAAAACGGTTCCTTAAGTAGTTAGTTGTGACCAAAATTGAGAACTTTCGCTATTATAGCTCTTTAGATATTCGCAAATCAATATTACCTTTGTGAAGAGGATACCTCTCCCCTGGTCCTATGCATCCTACGTTTTTTCCAGTGAAACAGATCTTTAAGGAAGTCGTTGGTACCAAATTTTAACACTCTCGCTATTATAGTTCTTTCGATATTCAGTATTCAATATTTGCTTAGTATAGGCGGTACCGCTTCCCCTGTTTTTATATTAGATAGATAGATTTACGTAAAACTCATTAAACTATCAATTCCACTTATGAAACCGAAAATAGTTTCATTCCGACAAAAATTTTCGATTTAAAAATCGATATTCGAAATTTTACTGTATATAATTTCTGCTAACTTTCATATAACCCCCAGACCGAAAGCCGGTCATAAATTTCTACCAGATGCCATTTATAACCAACATAATTACTTGTTTATTCAATTCTTAATCATATGCCATGCAAATTGTGCAAAATTCAGCCTTAAGTTATACTTTACATTTTTTATGTTTTTAGCCATTCTGTGATTACCCTAATTATTCAGAGATTTGAGTCAATTTATATTATAACAAATTTAAACCGGCATAATTATATCATTTTAATCAATATTTTTTTTTACACCAAATATATCGTCATCTAGCCGCCAGACAAATGACCTCACAACGATAAAAGTTTAATTAAAAAATCAAACGCAAACATATAAAATTTATTAATGAATAAAATTTCATAAATCTATTATTTATAACATAATGAAACTTACTGCAAAAGTTTTAGATTAATTTCCTGTTTTTTTTCTCTCTTGAAAATACAAAAAGCACTAACATTACATAAAAGGCCAAAACAAACTAATTGGAATTTCTATTATTTTAATGAATTTTATTTTTAATAATAAAATCTATTTAAGATTCATATAACAACAAAAGAGCCTAATTCAATATTTGCTACTGTTTCACAAGTATTCAATTAATTTGTAAATCTCCAAAAAATGCCCCTTTTATACCCTACACCACCGTAAATGATTGGGGTATTATGCGTTTGCGTTTGTAGTATAGAAAAAGAATGGTTTTACACCCATCATTAAGTGTATCTTTCGGCTTAGAATCATTTTCTAAGTAGATTAGACGATATCCGCCCGTTTGTCTGTCTGTCTGGCTTTCTGTCCATGTAATTATAATTCTTAGAGGCCCCATACAACTCGCCTTCCAAATATCACTTTGCAGGGCATGAATCTCATATATACGTTGGTATTACATAAGCAAAAATCGACGTGCACATATTATACGAGGATTGGCCCATCATTTCTTCATCTCCCATATAAAACTAAGAAAAAAATAATTTTCAAATGCATAAATATCACATAAATATGTTATTTTACAGAAATATATTGCACACTTCAGAATAATAATAAAATACAATAAACTATACGAGGATCGCTCACTAATTTTTAGTTCACTAATTTTTAACCAATTTTGTGCTGTTGGGTTTTATATAGTCGGGCTTGACCAACTAAAAATTTCTCAATTGTTTCTATGTTAAACGTGGGAGTTTTTGTTACTTAATCAAAATGTTATTTAATACATTAATTATTATTTTTATTTTTTTATATATAAAATATTTCATTATAAATCGACAATTTAATTAGCTTTTTATTTTTACCACAATATTCTATATCACATAACAATTGTTATCTTTAAACGTAAAAAGGTGAAACAAGAACAAAAACAAAGAAACAAAAAGGTGAAAAAGAAATCATTAAACATTAATTTCAAACCCCAAACATCTGACACAAATCGTTTTCATATCGTAACAATCAATAAATGTGATAATCATGAAAAGCAACAATAACATTTGCAGACAAAAGAATACACAATCAAACTAACAGACACACACATACATACATATAAATATTTATCTCATTGAAATGATAACGAGAGGCGTAAATGAAATAGACAATATTTGATAAAAACAGAACAAGTTATAACCCGGGGGACAAATTGTTACACTGTTTCCAAAATAATTTGTTTAATACAAATTTCTTTGGGATAATCGTCATATTTGGGAAATGGAAACAGTGTTTATCAACAAAACTAGGTAAACATGTCAACTGGGAGATTGTCTATATCAGTGAGTACACATGCGGTGCTCTAGTCACACGTTAACATATATTTCCCTATACGAATCCAAACGTTTTTTACATTGATATGGTTGTATTAAAATTGTAGTTGTTAAATAAAATAAAATAAAAAAATATTTTACATTGCACTATGGGGTAAAAAAAAACGAAAATAGAAAAGTACTGAACTACAAAAAAACGAAAACGAAAGTTAAACTTAAATACAAACTAATTCCAAAGAAGAAAAATCTCAATAAATTTATAAATTATTATCCAACAAGAACCTGAACAAAAACAATAATCTTAACCGAAATCTGAGAAGAACCTGAACTAGAATTAGCCAGTACCTAAATTTTAATCAGGAACAAAAACCCATCCTAAAATAATATAGCTAAAGTTGAATTAGAACGGAACTGACCTGACCCCAGAATGAAACTAAAAACCATCCGGAAACTATTAGGCCATAACCAGATCAGAACAGGAACGGAACTAAAACGGAAGTTGACTTAGAACTGAACTGAACTGAACTAGAACGGAATAAGTACTGAAGTAAATTTTGAAGAGCTGAACTAGAACAGATCGAGAAACGAACTAAATCCGAACTCGAACAGAACTATAACAGAACTAAAAGACATCAAGAACAGAACTAGAAAAGTACTAAGACAGAACTAGAACAGGACTAGAACAGAACTAAAAGAGAACTAGAACAGAACTAAAAGAGTACTAAAACAGGACTAGGACTGAACTAGAACTGAATTAAAAAAAACTAGAACAGTAGTACAACAAAACTAGAACAGGACTAGAACAGAAGAAGAGCTATCCTAAACGAGAACTAGCCTACTACAGAACGAGAACTAGCCTACTAGAACAGAATGAGAACCATACTAAATCCGAACTAGAACAGAACGAGAACCGAACTAAAAGAGAACTAGAACAGTACTATAAAAATACTAAGACAAAACTAGAACAGAACTTTAACAGAAATATAACAGAACTAAACGAGAACTATAATAGAACTAAAAGAGAACTAAATCAGAAATTGAAACAGAACTGAAACTGAATTACAACAGAACTATAACAGAACTGGAACAAAACTAAAACCAAACAAGAACTGAAATAGAACTGAATTTAAACTAAACTGGAACTAATCAATAACTCAACTAGACCTGAATTAGAACTGAAATAATATTGAGCAAGAACTAATGCTAAACTAGACCCAGATCGGGAACTGAAATTAGAAATGAACTTATGCTTACTTTTTGTGTACTTCTGTCTCATTGTGCATGGCAAAGGAATATTTTTTCTATTTTCCTTTAGGCCCTTAATATTTGATTATTTATTTCTTCTTGTAGCATATTTGGCACTTGTTCGTTATTATCATCAACACCAATATTTGGTGTTAGATTTACGTTTTGCGCTTGTCTTTTTCTATTATTGCGTTTCTTAATAAATCAAAACAGTTTATTTTACTTTTCCTTAATATATTTTTAAATTTTCCTATTTTCTTCTTTTACCAAATGGACTGACAATTGGGTTTTTGGGAATTATAAATAAAATTTCAAATGTCAACAAACAAGGGAAAGAAATAATAAAAAGCAGCAAAAATACACCAAAAATGGCAAATAACTGGGGGGCGTTAAGTGTAATAAAAATTTGTTATTTTTAGTAATAATCATTAAATATTAATATATCGCTTTTTAAAAAATAAATACCGCATTTCATCTCATTTTATGTCATTTTTTTTTAAATAGAGTGTAAATATTTGTAGAGGGATTTGTTTTTGTATTCTATTTTCCATTATTAAAATTTATTGTATTTATGCGGAAACGTGTTGTGCATTTTTAAATAATAACGGATGATAACTAACAAATGTTTTGTGTTAAGTTAAAAAAAAACACTTTTTTTGTACACAATTCCCATAAAACTTTTCCTAAGTGTAAAATTAAGTGCAATTTTAATTGTTATTTAGAGAAAAAGGTTTAATAATTAAAATACAACGTTTCGTTAGGGAAGAAATTTGTCATCTTTAAACACCTGAATAATCAAACAAATTATTGTAATTTCCAAATGAAGTGATGACTCAAATTTGTAAGAACTGGGAATAATTATTTTAAGAGCCATTTAAACTAGAACGTAATTTCTTTTATATAACAACTTACACAATACTTTGGGGGAAATTCCACAATAAATATTACCTGGAAAGAGACAAATACAAATGGGATCCATTAATAATAAGAAAATATAAGTAAAATAAAAATACTAGAAGTGAACTAGAAATGAAGTAGAACTTAACTAGAACTGTACCAGAACTGAACTAAAAGTGAACTGGAATTAAACTAGAACTGAACTAGAATCTGAAGTAAAACATGGATTGGAATTTGAAATAGAGTCTGAACAAGAATTTGAACATGAATCTAAACAAGAATCTGGATTAGAATCTGAACTAGAGTCTGCACTACAATCTGGATTGGAATCTGAACTAGAATCTGGACTAGAACCTCAACTTGAATATGAACTAGAATCTAGATTAGAATCTAAATTATAATCTGAACTAGAATCCGAATTAGAATCAGAACTAGAATCTGGAATAGAACCTTAACTAGAATTTGGTTCAGTATCTGAACTAGAATCCCGACTACAATCTGAACTAGAATCTGAACAATAACTGTACTAGAACTGAACTTGAATCTGGAGTTGAACAAGAAGAGTGTGAACTACAACCTGGTTTAGAACCTCAACTGGAATCTGAACTAGAATCTTATTGGGAATCTGAACTAGAACTTGAACTAGAATCTGAACTTGAATTTGTAGTGAAATATAAACAAAAATCTGAACCAGAATCTGAGCTGTATGTAACCTTATATAGAATCTAGAACAGAATATGAACTTCATATCAACTAAATTCTGAATTAGTATCTGAACTTAAACTTGAACATGGATCTGAATTAAAGTCTGAACTAATACCTGATCTAAAAACTAAGCTGAAATCTGACTTAAAATCAGATTTAGAATCTAAACTAGAATCTGGACTTAAATCTGATTTATAATCTGTAAAAGAACCTGAACTTTACTCTGAAGTAAAATTTTATCTAGAATCTGACCTAGAACTTAGACTAGAAATTGTAGTAGAAGTTGGACTTGGATATGAACTAGAATCTGAAATGTAATATCAGCTAGAATCTGAACTTGAATATGAAAAAGAATCTGAACTTTAATCTAAAGTAGAATCTAAAACAGATTTTTATAAGAATCTAAATTATTATATTAACTTAAATTTGAACCAAAATTTCACCGAAGATCTGAACTAAAATATGAACTGGATTCTGAACTGGAATCTAAATTCTGTTCTTTTCAAGAATTGAACAGGAATCGGAATTAAAATTAAACTAAAATATGTACCAGAATCTTAATTAGAATTTTGAATGGAATCTGAGCTAAAATCTGAGCTAAAGTCTAAAATTAAATGTAACCTGGAATCTGAATTACAGTAACAAATATCATCTAAATGAGAATCTAACTTGTAATCTGAACTATAACACTGGATTCAGAATCGGACGAAGGAGTAGACATTTATTAAGTTTTTAACCTTATGGAAAATAGTTTTAAACATGGGCGGTTTTATTAGTGTTAATTTTATTATTATTCAAAAAGGCCTAGTTTATGCTTTATGACTTTAATTTGATTAATCTGTTTTTTACTTTATATGTGTTATTTGTTCACTCCAATTATTTGCGGTTTAGGATTAATGTTAAATTAAAAATAATTATTGTTAAACAATGAATTCAATTAGTTAAAATTATAAAAGCTAAACATACTTTTCCCCTCCCCCCTTTATTTTTTGTGATTATGATAAATTTATCAAAAATTTGATAAAAGAATTGAAATATGTAAATATGTTTATTCAATTGCATTTTACTTGAAAGTTTCAAAACTTTAAAAGCCTATGAACCTTGATCCATAACTCTCAAAACAGGTTTGAAATAATTCATAATGTTATATTTGACACTTTATTTAAACAGGTCTATGTCTGGTGTAGGGTAAAGAAATTAAAGTTGTTTTCCATTATAATTGGAATTTCATTAAACATTTTATTTTGAATTAAAATATTGTGCCGCCATAAGGATCAAGTTTAGTTTAAAATGAAATTCTTGTATTTATGTTATTATTGTTATATTGAGATTTTTTAATGCGTTTCTGAAACTTATCTCACATAATGTAAATGAAAAAAGATTTGCCGATATTCTTAAATATTTTGTAATTAATAATAATTATGACAGATCTCATGTCAACATAATATTGAGAAATAAGCAAAAATCACCTTAGGTTGTTTATGATTCCCACATCCCAGTCATGTACTTGAATTTTAAAGAAGAACATCCGTGTACTCAATCACACCTTCAGTAAACTAACAAAAAAGATTTTATTTTTTTATTCCTCAAATTTTAAAAAAATTTAAATTGAAATGTTTGTCTGCATTTATTGAAATATTTTAATTTTCTTCTTTTTCCAATTTTAGCACCTTTTTTATAATTTGATATTTTTAAAATAGTTTTTGCTGAACAAACTCATTCACCTTTACGCAAGTTTTTAGGTGAATACGATTCGATGCTTATTTTTGCTTTCCATCAACAAACTTTATATTTAAACAATTTAATTTAAAATTATTTTTAAAACCAAAAAAATATATTTAACAAAAAGTTCAATGACTCTATGAAAAAAAAAATTAGTTGACTTAACAATTTTAACATTTTCTTTGCAAAATTTTATTAAAGTAAATAAACACAAAACATTATAAAGTCACAAGGAATTTAAAATATGTTTTGCAGAATTTTCTAAAGAACAAAATTGTCTCGAAAATTTTCTAAAGAACAAAATTGTCTCGAAAATTTTCTAAAGAACGAAATTGTCTCGAAAATTTTCTAAAGAACGAAATTGTCTAGAAAATTTTCTAAAGAACAAAATTGTCTAGAAAATTTTCTAAAGAACAAAATTGTCTAGAAAATTTTCTAAAGAACAAAATTTTTTAGGAAATTTTCTGAAGAACAAAATTTTCTAGGAAATTTTCTGAAGAACAAAATTTTCTAGGAAATTTTCTGAAGAACAAAATTTTCTAGGAAATTTTCTGAAGAACAAAATTTTCTAGGAAATTTTCTGAAGAACAAAATTTTCTAGGAAATTTTCTGAAGAACAAAATTTTCTAGGAAATTTTCTCGAAAATTTTCTAAAAACAAAATTTTCTCAAAAATTTTCTAAGAACAAAATTTTCTCGAAAATTTTCTAAAAACAAAATTTTCTCGAAAATTTTCTAAGAACAAAATTTTCTCGAAAATTTTCTAAAGAACAAAATTTTCTCGAAAATTTTCTAAAGAACAAAATTTTTTCGAAAATTTTCTAAAGAACAAAATTTTCTAGGAAATTTTCTAAAGAACAAAATTTTCTAGGAAATTTTCTAAAGAACAAAATTTTCTAGGAAATTTTCTAAAGAACAAAATTTTCTAGATAATTTTCTAAAGAACAATATTTTCTCGAAAATTTTCTAAAGAACAATATCTTCTCGAAAATTTTCTAAAGAACAATATTTTCTCTAAAATTTTCTAAAGAACAATATTTTCTCAAAAATTTTCTAAAGAACAATATCTTCTCGAAAATTTTCTAAAGAACAATATTTTCTCGAAAATTTTCTAAAGAACAATATTTTCCAGAAAATTTTCTAAAGAAAAAAATTTTCTAGAAAATTTTGTAAGGAAAGAAATCTCCTCGAAAATTTTCTAAGAAAAGATTCCCTCGAAAATTTTCTTAAGAACAAAATCTCGTCAAAAATTGTCTAAAAAGAAAGCGAAATTTCATATGCTTTTTAGAAAAACTTTCTAAGAAAAAATTGTTTATACAGAACAACTTCTTATTAAAACTAATTTTATTTCTTGAATATTTCTCCATTTCACATGAATTTCATTTTTTGATTAATTTTGGTTATTTTCATGAATATGATAAATCGGGTAACCACCCTTTTTAGAAATCTCTAAAGAAATTAATGCTTTTGTTTTGTTTTAATTGTCTATTAAACTACAAAATCCATTTTTTTTTTGGTTTCTTATCGGTAAAAGCCATAAATGCTTAAAGGTCCCATTAATAATTCATATTTGGAAGTTTGTTTTGTTTTATATTTTCGGTCAAAACAAATTGTGTTGAACTTTTAGCGTTGTGATTTTTTAGCAACATTCGAATAAAAAGAATTGAAATTGATAAATAGTTCCAACTCTTTCAGTTTTGTATTTTGCTCCACTTAAAACGAAATCTTTAACTGACCTCATCCATCAAAATAAAAAAAAAGCAGCTGTTTTGGTCACAGGTCCCCCAAAGAAGCTGTTGGTAGCAATTGTTTAGATTTGCGTGTTTGTATTAAAACCAAAACTCTTATTTTCTTTGTTTTGCCACTTTTCAACATTTGTTAACTCATTCTAATGACTCTTTTGTTTTGTTTTTATGGTTTTTATCGTTTTCTTTTATAGAATTTTAGTTTATGATACTTTTTTTGGTATTTTTTATTTTTCACATTTCACTTTAGGCGTCAATGTTTTGTATTATTTTTAGATTTCAGCAGAGTTAAAAAACCAGACGTCTGCGGTTATTGCTTTGTTTTATCGACCAATAATGCCACGATATTAATAACAATTGATATTGTTAATAATATTTTATAAACTTTTATTCTAAATAAGAATAGAAAAATAATTAAAAAGTCTCATAAATTATATAAAAAGAAAGAAATTCTAATTAAGCAAATGACTTAAATCATTAAAAATTGACTTTTCATTTTGCTCTACAGAATATAAGAAAATATCCAATATAATCTTGTTCTATAAAAAATTTCCAATCAAAATTTGTTCTATAGAAACTTTTCTAAAAAAGTTTATTCGACGCAAAATTTCAAATGAGACATTTTTCTATAGAAAACTCTCAATGAAATTTTGTATTTAAGAAAATGTACAGGGAAATTTTGTTCTATAGACAATTTACAGGAAAATTTTGTTCTATAGAAAATTTACAGAGAAATTTTGTTCTATAGAAAATTAACAGGGAAATTTTGTTCTATAGAAAATTTACAAGGAAATTTTTTTTTCTATAGAAAATTTACAGGGAAATTTTGTTCTATAGAAAATTTGCCATAAAAGGAAATTTGTTTTTATAGCACATTTTCTAGGACGTTTTGTTCTTTAAAAATTTTCTACAAAATTTTGTTCTTAAGAAAATTTTCTACAATATTTTGTTCTTTAGAAAATTTTCCACAAAATTCGGTTCCTTAGAAAATTTTCAATAAAATTTTGTTCTTTAGAAAATTTTCAATAAAATTTTGTTCTTTAGAAAATTTTCAATAAAATTTTGTTCTTTAGAAAATTTTCAATAAAATTTTGTTCTTTAGAAAATTTTCAATAAAATTTTGTTCTTTAGAAAATTTTCCACAAAATTTTGTTCTTTAGAAAATTTTCCACAAAATTTTGTTCTTTAGAAAATTTTCCACAAAATTTTGTTCTTTAGAAAATTTTCCACAAAATTTTGTTCTTTAGAAAATTTTCCACAAAATTTTGTTCTTTAGAAAATTTTCCATAAAATTTTGTTCTTTAGAAAATTTTCCATAAAATTTTGTTCTTTAGAAAAATTTCCATAAAATTTTGTTCTTTAGAAAATTTTCAATAAAATTTTGTTCTTTAGAAAATTTTCAATAAAATTTTGTTCTTTAGAAAATTTTCAATAAAATTTTGTTCTTTAGAAAATTTTCAATAAAATTTTGTTCTTTAGAATATTTTCAATAAAATTTTGTTCTTTAGAAATTTTTCAATAAAATTTTGTTCTTTAGAAAATTTTCAATAAAATTTTGTTCTTTAGAAAATTTTCCACAAAATTTTGTTCTTTAGAAAATTTTCCACAAAATTTTGTTCTTTAGAAAATTTTCCACAAAATTTTGTTCTTTAGAAAATTTTCAATAAAATTGTATTTTTTAGAAAATTTTCTAGAAAATTTTGTTCTTTAGAAAATTTTCTAGAAAATTTTGTTCTTTAGAAAATTTTCTAGAAAATTTTGTTCTTTAGAAAATTTTCTAGAAAATTTTGTTCTTTAGAAAATTTTCTAGAAAATTTTGTTCTTTAGAAAATTTTCTAGAAAATTTTGTTCTTTAGAAAATTTTCTAGAAAATTTTGTTCTTTAGAAAATTTTCTAGAAAATTTTGTTCTTTAGAAAATTTTCAATGAAATTTTGTTCTATAGAAAATTTTCCACAAAATTTTGTTCTATAGAAAATTTTCAATGAAATTTTGTTCTATAGAAAATTTTCCACAAAATTTTGTTCTTTAGAAAATTTTCAATAAAATTTTGTTCTTTAGAAAATTTTCAATAAAATTTTGTTCTTTAGAAAATTTTGTCTTTAAAAATTTCTACAAAATAATGTTCTTTAGAAAATTTTCTAGGAAATTTTGTTCTGTAGGAAAATTTATATAAAATTTTGTTTTGTTTAAAAAAATCAAAAAAAATCTTCTTGGAAAGATAATTTTTATGAAATTTACATCAGCAACATTTTGTTTAATTAAATGTTGCTTCGTGGAATCGTTTCATTGCAAATTTTAATACAAAAATTTCTTTGATTTTTTCATATAGAATTATTTGAGGCAGTTTTTATTCTATAGACAAAATGTAAAATATATTGAAATTTTTGTTTGAAAATATTTCCAGTCATTATAATTTAAGAAATCAGTTAAAACTAACAGGTTTTATTTTAATGGACATTAGAATTTCCATATTTTTCCCATAATTTTGTAATTATTGTTCGCTTTATGCCAAAGACCCCAGATTGAAATAAAACAAACACCTACGCAAAGTTAAACGTCTTTAATGGTTCGAGTCAGTTTATAACTTATTTACATTATTGATGGTACCGTGATGAAATAAAACTACAGTGACAAATAAAACAAATTGAATTTGACCAAAAAGAAGTAAATTATTTGATGGGAATTTTTGTTAGAATTTACAAAAGAATATATATGAATAGTTGTAATCACTAGTTGTGAAATTTTGAACGTTTTTCGAAAGCTTTAGCATTGACGTATTTATAGTGTTTTCTGCCACTTTGCTGGGATAAGTGATCCACCTCCGTATAATCTACCACACTTTTGGACACCCTTTTCGCTCTTTTCTTTTAACAAGTGTCCAATATCTCCCTACTGGCCTTAGTTGCAGGCTGTTTTCTGTATTTGCCTCATTTGGTAGAAATATCACATTATTGTTCTTTTACCACTCAAAGGCTTGTTTACCATAGTGATGGGATGCCAAATCAGGCCAAAATAAGTGGACACATTATGAATGGTTGTAGTCTTTTTTGTAAACATACAATGACATAAACTTCGGTAGTTTTAGAACCCGTAGAAACAAATGGTTCACTTCACTTGCCGCAAATGTATATTGGCTTTTTTCAACATTCTCTCGAGCATCAGCAACATAATGTAATTTATGTAATTAATTGTGGACCATTCTCTGTTCTTCGTTTATAAAATTTTGTTTCTAAATCGGCATTAACTTTAACTTTTCGTATTAAATGGTCTTAGCAATGGGCTAACCGGTCTGCTTTCCCAACGTATATGTCGGGAGCTCTTTTAAAAATGCTTTCTATTTTTTGGTTTTAAAAATATCATATAGACCATTCATTCTGCTTCCCAGTACTGTTTAATATGTTGAAAACAGTTTGGCCCCACTCCGTTGAATGCTTGGCCAATTTATAGGACAATTTAAGGTTTTATTGAAAAGGTTTAATAATTAATATGCATTTTTTCTGGTCATTGATTTTAATCAGATTAACAATATACTAATTTGTTTGACATGAAACATAAAATTGGAGTCGATTTTGCTATGTCTATCAGTCTGTAATTGATAGAGCTTAATGGAATTTGGCCTGTGTATTTGCGATAGTCCTGAAAAGTGTCCTTTTTAAAAGCCTGAAAAGTTTCCTTTTTACCTTATTATTCAATCAAACATTTTTGTAAGATTGTCAATTGTAAATCGGCAAATTATAATTAAGTTATATGGACCGCATTGCCATTTCAGAAAATTATTAAAATCGGTTCAGTAGGAAAAAAGTTATAGCCAAAAGTATAGCTAATTCTATACCTCATTAGGTTTTTTGTGTGTATGTATGAAATACAACGTATTTATTTCACACACATTTGTGGTGGAGGGTATTGAAGAATCGGCAGAGCCGAATATAGCGTTCTTACTTATTTTATATCTTTTTTTAGTTGTTTTCTATTTTTATTATCATTTTTTTCACACACAATTTAAAGATGAACTAAATTGTTTATGCATAAATTTAATAAATTATTGATATACAAAAGATAGAATTAAATTCATAAATAAACAACTAACAACTTTTAAATTAAACATCTTAGATTAAATTTGATACAAATGTGTCTTATTTGAATACGTTATTTTTATACCCTCCACCACCACAAGTGGTGAAGTGGGCATATTGACTTTGTACTTCCGCTTGTAACGCTAAGAATAAATCATCAATCAGACACAATATTGTATATATATTCTTGATGCAATATCCTGATCAAAGTCTAAGCCGATTTAACTATGTCCATCTGTCTGTCTATCTATCTATCTATCTATCTATCTATCTATCTATCTATCTATCTATCTATCTATCTATCTATATCTATCTATCTGTCTATTTATCTATCTATCAATCTATTTATTTATCTATTTATCTGTCTGTCCGTCTGTCAACGAAATTTAGCCTGAGTATTTTTTACAGCCCTAAGAAGTTTCCTATTCAAGATCATAAATAACTGAGTATACCAAAAGCTATAGACCCATATCTGAGGCAACCTCTAAGTTCCAGCGAAGAAATTTCATGAAACTGTCAATTTTAAATTCACAAATTAGAATAAGATAAAATAAAGTTATATGTACTTCATTATCATTCCAGAAGTTATCAAAATCCGTTCAGTAGAAAAGAATTACAATTAAAAATATAACAAATTTTATAAATAATTAAGTGTTTAAGAGAAACTATAATATATTATATAAATTTTTAACTGTATGTGTGAGTGTGTATGTACGAAACATAATACATTTACTTACACGCATTTCTGCTGGAGGGTATTGAAGATTCGGTATAGTCGATTGTAGCAATCTTACTTATTTTGCTTCAATCTCATTTTAATAAAAACAAAAACAAATTATGTTAATGACAAATCGTGATAGAGAAAAAGATACATTAGTTTTTTTTAAGAGACAATAAAATAAATTATTAAAAAAAATCACATTCAAATAAATATTTATTATAAATAAAGCAGGATGGTGTTGGTTTGACAAAAGATTTTTAACAGTAAATTATTCAAAAATTACAATATTTTACATAAATAAATTTTGTATCAATATTTACAAAAAAATATTTACAATAATTTTATTATACCAAATTTTATTGAGACTTTTTTCTTAACAAAACTTTATTGAAGTTTTTCTCAAGAACAACATTTCATAGATAATTTACTGAATAAATCCTAAAATTTATATTAAAAAAAATTATTGAAAATTTTCTAAAAAACAAAAATTTTTCGAAAATTTTCTAAATAACAAAAATTCCTCGAAAATTTGCTAAAAAAACGAAAATTTTTCGAAAATTTTCTAAAGAACAAAAATTCCACGAAAAATTTTTAAAGAACAAAAATTTTTCGAAAATTTTCTAAAGAACAAAGTTCTTTCATAAATTTTCTAAAGGACAAAATTTTCTCGGAAATTTTCTAAAGAACAAAATTTTCCTAAAAATTTTCTGAAGAACAAAAATGTAAAAAAAAGTTTAGTAAATGACAAAATTTCCTCGACATCTTTTTAAAGAAAAAATTCTCCTTGAAAATTTGTAAAGGAACAAATTTTTCTCGAAAATTTTTTCAAAGAACTAAATTTTCTCGAAATTTTTCTAAAAGACCAAATTTTCCAGAAAATTTTCCTTGAAAATTTGTAAAAGAACAAATTTTTCTCGAAATTTTTCTAAATCTCTTTGAAATTTTTCTAAAAGACCAAATTTTCTAGAAAATTTTCCTTGAAAATTTGTAAAAGAACAAATTTTTCTCGAAAATTTTCTAAAAGACCAAATTTTCTAAGAAACAAAATTTCTTCGAAAATTTTCCAAAGAACAAAAATTTCTTCGAAAATTTTCTAAAGAACAAAATTTTCTCGAAAACTTTTTCAAGAACAAATCTTTCCCGCAAATATTCTAAATAACAAAATTTCCTCGAATATTTTCTAAAGAATAAAATTGACTCGAAAATAATTTAAAGAATATAATTTTCTCGAAAATTTTCTAAGTAACAAAATTTCTTCTAAAATTTTCTAAAAGAACAAAAAATCTTCAAAATTAATTATAGAACAAAATTTCCTCGAAAATTTTCTAAAGAACAAAACTTCCTTTAAAATTTTCTAAGAAACAAAATTTCCTCGAAACTTTTCTAGAGGAAAAAATTTACTTTATTTTTCTGTAGAAAAAATTTTCTTCCGAACCTTTTTCTCTAAAGAAAAATTTTGCATCAATTTTTTTCCTTTAGAAAAATTACGTCCATTATTTTCCCTTTTTAATGTTTACTTTATTCTCCAGGGAAATCGTTGTCTCTATTATCACTTGAAATAATTTTAAATTAAGCGAAAATTTATAATTAAAGTCAATGACTAATTTTAGCTTTTTTATATTATGAGATTTATTTATTTATTTATTTTTTGTTGTTCTTTCATTAACATTATAATGAGGCAAACAAAAAGTAGGAAAATATAAATTTTTATACAACAACAAAAATAATAATAATAACAAAAACACTTAATTTAACAGAAAAAATAAACTAAATTAAAATCGCAAACGTTAAAAAAAAGTACAGAAAAAAATTTAAAGGTAAATGCCCTCAAGCGGGCTTTAATGATGCTTAAGAGCAAAGGTTGCTGCTGCCAGTCAGTCACACCGAAACAATTTTCAACAAACATTTTTATACCCTCCATCACCACAAATGGAGAGAGAATATATTAACTTTTTCTTTTCGTGTGTAACATCAAGAAGGTATCATCCCATAAAGTATATATATTCATGCATCAAATCAAAGTCTAGCTCAATTTCGTCTGACTGTTGGAAACATTCTGAAAACATATGCAAAATTTTGATACACCTTAAATCAATGTGTATCATATGGGTCGTAATTTTTGAGATAATTAAATGCAATTTGTCATATATATTTCTTTTGATACAATAAGAAACCCAAAAAACAAGAGTATCCCGGGGTAAATATTTGACCAAGCTCTTATACAACGCCCCTTCCCGGAATATGGCTTAAAAACTCTATGATATGAAACAAAAGTATATCCGACCGAACGGACTTGAACTTATAAAATATTTAAATAAAGACTAATGATTTTTAAACTATTTTTAACATGCAATATTAATTTGAAAAATCTCGGTCCATAGTTTGTTGTAGCTCCCATACAATGACCCTTCACGGAAAAAATTTTTGACCCTTTAAAACTCTTAAAAAACTCAATAAATTCTCTAATTGTATTTAGTATACATTATAAATTTGGCCAATATCAATCAATATATTGCTATGGCTCCAAATCAGTTGAAATTCGGCTTAATTATTTTTCTAACTGTCTTGAATATATATAATTAATCTGACAAATATCGGTCCATATTTTGCTATAGTTTCATTTGACCGTTTTTTCCCGGAAATCTAGTTTGAGCCTAAAAAACTATTATATGAATATGAATCAATTAAATTTAAATTTGGGATTATTTTTGTAACTGTCTTGAATATGTGGTACTTTCTTAATGGAAATCGGTCCGTATTCTGCTACAGTTTCAAATTAAGGCTTTAATACATGAAACTAGTTTGACAATCGTCTGGTCATTTTCCTTTATTATTCCACTTGCCGGAATAAAATAAAAACTTATTCTGAATTTCAAATTCAGACAATTAGAAAATGGTTTTTAATATAGTGGAGGAGGGTATTTAAGATTCGGCACAGCCGATTGTAGCATTCTTACATGTTTTATTTGAAGTTTATATTAAATTTATTTGGATTTTTTGTTGTTTATTTCTATTTTCTACCCTATAAAATATCACAGGAAATATATTTTACTTTTATTTCGTCTCTTTTTTTCGCTGTTGTATGGTAAATTTGACCAAATTTAAAGGCAAAAACGTAGAAATAAAGAAAACTAAAACATGAATGTAAAGCTTGATTAATATATTAAAATAAACTAATTTAGCTTATTTAAACAAAGCCTTAATCATTACTGATACCCTACAATTGGTTTTATTTTTCTACTGGTTCATTTTGATTCGATTTCAAGACAAAAGTTTCAGAAAAAGGTTTCTTCATATAGAAATGTTTTTGATAATTTTTCTCTGGAATAGGATTCGATCCTTTTTCGAGAAAAGTTTCGATTCGATAATTTTTCTATAGAAAAGTTTCGATTCGTTTTTCTATAGAAAAAGTTTCCGATAATTTTTCTATAGAAAAAGTTTCCGATAATTTTTCTATAGAAAAAGTTTCCGATAATTTTTCTATAGAAAAAGTTTCCGATAATTTTCTATAGAAAAAGTTTCCGATAATTTTTCTATAGAAAAAGTTTCCGATAATTTTTCTATAGAAAAAGTTTCCGATAATTTTTCTATAGAAAAAGTTTCCGATAATTTTTCTATAGAAAAAGTTTCCGATAATTTTTCTATAGAAAAAGTTTCCGATAATTTTTCTATAGAAAAAGTTTCCGATAATTTTTTTAAAAGTTCCGGTTTTTCTATAGAAAAGTTTTCCGATAATTTTCTATAGAAAATGTTTCCGATAATTTTTCTATAGAAAAAGTTTCCGATAATTTTTTCTATTGAAAAAAGTTTCCGATAATTTTCTATAGAAAAGTTTCCGATTACATTTTTCTATAGAAAAGTTTCCGATAATTTTTCTATAAGAAAAAGTTTCGAATAATTTTTCTATAGAAAAAGTTTCCGATAATTTTTCTATAGAAAAAGTTTCCGATAATTTTCTATAGAAAAAGTTTCCGATAATTTTTCTATAGAAAAGTTTCCGATAATTTTTCTATAGAAAAGGTTTCCGATAATTTTCTATAGAAAAGGTTTCAGATTCTTTTCCTATAGAAAAAGTCTCCGATTCTTCCTTTAGAAAAAGTTTCCGATTCTTTTCCTTTAGAAAAAGTTTCCGATTCTTTTCCTATAGAAAAAGTTTCCGATTCATGGGAAGGGACCTTACATTGGAAAATATGGACTAATTTGGTCAAATTAATAACTTATATTAACGATAGCCAGAAAAGTTATTGTGCAAACATATTCCGGGAAGGCGACTTATATGGGAGGTAAAATAATGATCGCATCATAATCTAATATTTTTGGTTTATTATTGTGTCAAAATAAATATGTATGACAAATTAAAGGAAATTGTCTTCAAAATTGCGAATCATATGACACACATATCATGATTTTTCATATATCAGACTATAATCTTTTTTTATTTAACCGATTTTTTTATAAAACGGACAAAGATTTTCACATGATACCATATGGGATTTGGCATGTTGCCTTCTTGGCGTTACTCACGGAATGACAAAATTAACATACCCTTATCACCAATTGTGGCGGTGAAGGGCATAAAAAACTTAATTCTAAATAACTTTAAAAATACATCAAATATCCTTGAAGAAGGAAATCACCAAAAAGCGAAAAAGAGTAATAATTAAATCGTAAATAACACGAAAATTTCTTTTTGAAATAAATCACATTTAGAATTTTTATTTTATTTCTACAGAAATGTATTAAAATTTATACTTTTGATAGAAATATTTTTGAAAAAGGCATTAATTATATTTTTAGTATTTTTAGTATTTTAACTGTAAATACGATAAATATAATATCTTGACAAAAAAGGAAGTAGCAGCCTCTAATTGGAATGATGTTAGAATTAGAATTCAATATTGTTTCAAATTACTGCTATTTTTTTTAAACAAGCTTTTGAAGTAGAGTGTATTTGCTGCTCTTGGTGAGAACTTTAAAGAGTCAAGAGATTGAGCACAACAAAATTTACAAAGAAAAATATGACCAGCAATTGAGTAAACCTAAACTATGGTCAAAAATAAGTTTTAAACTAAAAGATATATCACACATTTATGAGCATTGTAGCTCCGATTTCTGTGCGTAAGTTTTACGATAAAATCATAAATAAAATTTTGTATCAATATAAATCCCGTGCATCAATTCCGAGCTCTAGTGAGAACTTTAAAGAGTCAAGAGATTGAGCCCAACAAAATTTACAAAGAAAAATATGACCAGAAATTGAGCAAAGCTTAACTTTGCTCAAAATACGTCTTAAACTTAAAAAGATATCACACATGTATGAACATTGTAGCTCCGATTTGTGTGCGTAAGTTTTACGATAAAATCATAAATAAAATTTTGTATCAATTTCAATCCCGTGCATCAATTCCGAGCTCTAGACCCAGAAAGAACTTATATTCTTTCAACTGGTTCAGCAATATCAATGAATCTGTTAAAGGTAACTCCGATTTAAACGAAATTTCGCATTCTTATAATAAAGGTGTTGGCAAATAAAAGTAATGTAAATTTAACACGGACACCTCTCTTGAAGAACACTTTCCATTTCATTTGAATGTGTAACACTGCTCAGAGTAAAGAAAATTCTATATTCCTATTTCCGCTTTCTAAACTAAATTTATATAAGTAATTTCCGACCATAAACATTTCCCTACACTATTTATACCCTACATCACCATAGATGGTTGGAGAATTATGGCTTTGTTGAGGTATTTGCAACGCACAGAAAAATAAAAGGGAAACACTTTGCAAGTCGATCTATCGAGGTCTCACCGTCCCACGCCCTTCGATCTTTCTGGCTAGATGGCTGTTTGTGCACTTAACTTTATAAACGCACCACATATTTTGATAAAATTTGGTACAGTTGTTTTCCTTGCTCCAAAGACCAAATTAATGATGCAAATGTTTTCCCAGTAAGGGATTTCAAGCTCATATGACACACGGACATGGAAGTGTTTTAGTTAAATTTAATAAAAAAAATCGTATTATTCATCTATAAAATTTCAAGGGGATTGATGTACCAATGCAATGGATCTGTCGCTTCTATGAAGACTAACTTTCGAAAAATTAAATATAACTTTTATACACCGAACCGAACTTTATAACTTTTATAACACCGAACCGAACATTACAGAGGTCGGCCAAAATTTCCTATAGTCCGTATGAAACCACCAGTTCAGTAAACCGATTCAAACGACTTGTGAGTATAATGAGAATATTTTAAATGAGTATGTTTTCGACAATCACAAATCATACACTGAAATTCTGCTTTATTGTGTAGGGTACTATTTAGTTTTTCTTAAACCACCATTACACTCTTACTTATTTAATAACATAAATTAATATTTAATTAACTTTCTGTAGCACAATTCTAGTAATTTTTATTTGCTTCTCCACAATGTGTTTGTTAATTAATTTTTTAAATAAATTTATTAAAATTACGCGAATTTATTAAATTCATATTCACACTCACCAAAAAAATAAATTAATTATAAACAAACAAAATTATACATATGACTATAATTATAATTTATGATCACCCTGATCTTCAAATATCAAAAAAAAAAAATAATAATAGAGAGGGAGCAGAAAAGCAAAAAAACATAATAGAAATATTTTTTAGTGAATTCATGTTCATAAGAGCGAATATTTACTATGATGACGCCGAAAATTTTGTTTACATTCACGTGACGTGGGTGGTATTGAAATTGAAATAGAAGATCAGATAATAAACACTCATGTATATAAACACACATGAATTTAAAAGTAGAGATCATGGCTAGAGAAATATAAAAAAAGGTTTATGATTTAAAATTATTTGGTGGGATTATAATACAAAAGACTATATTAGACTTATTTTATAGAGAGAAGGGCAAAATAATATTAATAGAAGCAGACAACAAAATAAACTTTAATTATTATGTTATGAATGGAAAAAAAATATTTTTATGTTGTTTCATGGCGCTAAATATGAAAATAATAAAAACAAGTAAGAATGTTATATTCGACTGTGCCGAATCTTAAATACCCTCCACCACTATATTGAAGACAATTATATATTTGTTTGAATTTCGATGGTATTGGTTCATATTTTGTTCCGGATAGTAGGACTATAAAGGAGTAATATCCACATATAACCGATGATTGTCAAACAAGTTTCATATATTAAAGACAGTTAAAAAAACGTTTATTGATATAATAGTTTTATAAGCTTATACAACTTATTTATATTTATATAATAGTTTTATAAGCGTTATTTATATAACAGTTTTATAAGCGTTATCCGTAAGGGGAGTTTTATGGGAGCTAAACCAAAATATGGAACGATAACATATATTCAAGACAGTTAGAAAAATAATTATATCGAATTTCAATGGCATTGATCTTTATTTGCTAATTTTATAAGCTTACAACCACTTTTCCGGGAAAAGGTCTGATATGGCATTTCTATAAAAATATGGACCGATATTAATAAATTAATAACATATATTAAGGACAGTCAGAAATTTTATTTGCCAAAATTCGTATATATTTAAGAGTTTTATAAGCTTTTAACCATATTCCGGGAAGGGACTTTTTGTGGGTGCTAGGTCAAATAATGACCCTAGAACAATTCTTTTTCTTTGAGTTTATTATAGATTTTTCGGTGTAACAATATATCACATATTTCTGCCTATAAATCTTTTTCTATTGGTCCGAACATACAACTGAATGTTATAGTTAAATCTTTGTTTAAATCCATTTATATTTCAATTTGATTTGATGCAAGAATATATACTTTTATGGGGTCTGAGATGATTTCTTTTTTGTGTTACACACGAAATGATAAAGTTAATATAACCTTATCACCTCTTGTTGTGGTGGAGGGTATAAAAATATTTTTTGTTTAAGTTTTTGTTTGAAGTTCATTGATATTTCAGTTTTTTTTTAGAAAAACATATTTTAATTATGTAGACTTATGATACACATGAGGTATTTTCAATAAAACATGTTACGTTATTTTTATTAAAATTATTATCAAATCTTTTGCTATAATTACAACCTAAGTATAGCTACAAGGTTAAGTGAAGTAGAATGAAATCTTTTCGGAGATATATCATAAGCTTCCAATCAGATTGATGGAATTTTATAAAGTTAGATTTTATCCGGTGCGCTTTGCTGCACAAAAAATCCTCCTTCGTCCTCGATTCAGCAAAAATTTCATAAATCGCGATGTTAATAAAAAAACTCAAAAACGCAAGTTACCCCAAATTTGAAAATTTTTACTGTAATAGCTTTTCAGATATTCGATTATTAATCTGCTTCGAATAGAAAATACATTTCCCCTTAAATCCTGTCCATTCTAATTTTTTCAGTAAAATTGTTTCTTGAGAATAGTAGTACAGAAAATCTAAAATAAATATATGCACTGCACGCAGAAACGTCATTTCGCAATATGTTCGTCGCAAACATATATTGTTATCACCAACATATTAATTTTAAATTCATTTTATTTTGATAACAATTTCGTTGATGTAATAAAATTATTTTTATTGTTTGACTGATCACTATTTTATTGTTATTAAATAATAAAATCTAAAAAAACTATCGTTATTAGAAAATATATTAATATCAAATACAAATATTATCTTAATAATCTTACTACTATCAGTCCGTTATTTTGCCCAGTAAAACAGATCCATGAAAAATTATTAGGATCAAATTCTTGCTGTTAAATTTTTTTATATATTTAATAACAAAAATTAACTTGGTATGAGGGGTATGACTTCCTCAGGTCCAATCCTTCCTACATTTGATCCAATAAACAGTTCCTTGAAAAATTAATTGGGAACAAATTTGGAAACACCTACTTTAATTCTTCGTTAGATAATCAATAATTTAAATTGACTTTGTGTTGCGAATACTTTTCCCCTGATCCTATCCTACCAATATTTAGTCCAATAAAACAGTTTCCTGAGCGATTGGGACCAAATTGTAAAGTTTTCGCTATAATAGATCTTTAATTCTGTATGAGTATACACCTTTCCTTTGAAATCCTATCCATCTTATAAGTAAGCGGATATGATCATAATGTGGACATGGTTAAAAAATTTGTTTTTAATATCGAATTTAATTAAAATATTTACATATCAAATGACATTTCGTGAAAACATTTGTATGGGAAGATTCGGAAATATTAAAGAGATCATCGGCAATTCATCTTTGACTCAAAATAACTACATGTCTTGGTCTTCATCAAGATGTATCTGAAGTTACGACCTGTATTGAGTTCAAGGGATAAATATGAACAGCCAGGAGGCGGACAAACAGACCAACGGAAAGTGATTCTAAATAGATCTGCATACCTAAAAGTGGTTTTAATACTAATTTTCTAATGCTCAGGAAATTCGCCAATTATATTTATTTCAAGCACAAAATTACCATCACCGAAAAATAAATTAATATCTAAACATTATTCGCTTAAAAAACTAGTCCTTGTCCCATAGCCATTTATGGGAGCCTTGTTTATATATACCAATATTTACGATAAAGTTTTCGTGTACCTATAAGGATTAAAAAAAATAATTCTGTTAAAGTAGAATTGGCTCATACTTAAGCCTAGAACGGATAATCTAAAACTCATTTTCGACAAGTGGTAGTATATATACTAGAACCAAAATACAAAACAAAACTGACAAGAGCAATATAGTCCATCTAAACTTAAATAAACTTGGTCAATTCGTTTGAGAATGTGGCTAACAAACTGAGGGAAACATCGATCCATATTTCTAAGAGATTTAAGTTGATCCTTTCTTGACATTAAAATAATAACAAATAACCTGTCCAAACTTTAATGACTTCGTCTGTTGGTTTGGCGTCAGACTGTAAACTAACTGCACTAAGATTTCTAATATAAACTTTAGAAAATTTAAGATAATACTTTCTAGGCAAGTAAAGTGAGTGAAAGACTCACTCAACTTTCACCTTTTGTGGAAGTGGAATGCAAAATAAATTTAATTTTTTTTGCCAAAAAATATATTTTAAGTCAGACGTTTCGTCAATTATTGTATTTTATTTTCTATTCTGCCCCACTGTGCCATACATTATCGCATTACTCTTCATATATGTAATTATTAGACCTTTTCATTAAATGGCTAATTTATATGACAATTAACAAATCTTAAATGTTGAAAATCTCTTTGCCTTATTTACCTACCCAAGCATTATATTTTATTGCCTTACAATGGCCCCACTTGCAAGTGTACTCGACACTTGTTTTTGTCACATATATATGTGTGTGTGTTTTATTTAAAGCACAAAAATGATTCATCTTGAAAATATTTTTACGTTTCAATTTGTATGTAGTTTTTTTGCAAACTTTTTTTTTTGAAAAGAAAGTGAAATGACTAGACGTAAATAATTTACACAATATATGAAAACAAATAGACGGACAGACAGTCAGACAGACAGTGGCAAACAATGTGTCTTATAATAATATTTTCTTATTTCTATTTTTTCTTTTAAATAATTTTGTTTGACAGAAAGAAAAACGTAACAAATTACAATTTATAATTAAATGTTATTGTTTAAATTTTGTATACCCTACACCATCACAGGTGGTAGGGGTATTATGCGTTAAGACAGATATTTGTAACATACAGAAAATAATGCTGTAGCACCCACTTTTAAGTATACTGTTCGACCCATCATCACTTTTTGAGTCGATTTAACGATATTCCTCCGTCCGTCTGTCTATCTGTCTGTGTGTCTATCTGTTCGGCTGGCTGTCCATGTAAACGTTGTCAACACTCCACAGTTCACAATTTAAGAGATATCTTAATGAAATTTGGTACATTTTTTTTGACTGCAGGACGAAACTTATTGAAATTGGGCATATTTGTTCCGATATTTCCATACATAGAATGGGAGTTTAAAATTCCTTAATATAAACCGAAATTCCTTAATATAAACCGATTTCAACAGAAATAAGTCTTATTTGATTCCAAAGCTATTTGCTAAATTATGCAAGAGTCAGTTCATTACTTCTCTTAGGTCCCACGTAAACCCCCTTCAAAATCTTACTTTGAAGGACATAAATCCCATATATACCTTGATATTGTAATAATAACTGATCAAATAAAGATAAATACAATCCAAACTCGATGTTAAAAATTATACGATATAAAATATGTTCATCTATCACCGATATAACCCCCCAGAAAAAATCCTTTTCAAACGCAAATATTTTACATAAATGTTAGTATCAGTTTAATGTACTTCACACTTAATCATAAATCAGAAAAGCAAATTATACGGGGATCGTACATAAATTTTTCGTAGTTGTCATTTACAATCAACAATGTGGTGTAGAATATTACGTAGCCGGGCTTGAACGACTATAACATTTTTAATTATTTTTTATTTTTATTTTTTTCTGAATTTAGAACTAAAACGGATATTTTAATTTAAGTATGTTAATATCATGTTAAACAAAGTACTAGAGTAATTAAAGGAATTAGTTGTAAATAAAAGTATGAATCATAGAATTTAATAAGAACATGATAATAACAAAAAATCTTTTTGGATAATAAAAATTTTTTATAAATTTCACACATTGCGTTTTTGCATCATGACTAAAAATTATTAGCTTAGCAACTAAATTCTTGTAATTTGTCATGAAACGAGAAATAAATACTTATATAGGAAGTGGTAAAATTATGGACTTTGGCTTACCCAACTCAAAAGTGATCAATTGCTTCTGATAGTAGTCTTTCAACTACGATATATAAACCATACGTTTCGATTTTCATTCTGCAACAGATTGTAAGTTATTTATCCAGCCTCTCTCTCTATCTCTGATAAGAATAGGAATACATCTAAACTGTTTTTTTTTTTTTGACATTTTGTCATTCCACGTGGTAGCGGAATTTCAGACTATATTTACCACGATGTTATCTACTATATCAACAGGCAAGAACCGAAATTTCATTGGATCTTGTGGCGTAGAGCACCATATTATTTAATATATTAGTCGGACTTTGTAGGTTAACACGACAAGTTCAGTAGAAATTCAAAAGTTGGCATCCTTAATTGCAACTACAAAATCATTGGACGTATATGCCGACATAAAAACTCAAAACAACAACTTTAAAAACTTCATAATCTTTGTCACATGTGATGACGAATGGATTCAAAACAGACATCTATTCTTTGGCTTATGCTGATCGTAAGTTATATCAAATAAGAGCCTTGTACCTGTGTCAAAAATAACATAGGAGCCAGCGTTACCGTTAAGAATTTTCAAAAGGTCGCACAAAAAGGGGATTTGTGAAACATTTGTAAGTAGTTTTAAATTAACAATTTTCAATGACTCCAGTTTAATATAGAAAAAATATTGAATATAAAGCGACAATTAGTTTCCTTTTTAAATTTAACACTATTTCGATTTCCATTATGTATTTCATAGAAGTACCGTTGAAGAAATTTCTAGAATTATATGGTTCCAAATTTTAATTTTTTCACCCATAATTTACATCAAATTTATCCATTTTTTCTTTGTTAAGGCAAAATAATGAAATATCGTGAAATTTAATGACAAAAAGATAAATTGTCAAAAAGGGGAAATTTGAAAAAATACACAAAGAGTCACACGCAGTGGTCACATAAACGGTAACACTGATCGGAACTGCAGTCTTAACTATAATAACAAGTAAAAAATATAACATGGAACACTTAATCAGTCATAAAATGAGTTATATAATAATTTTTTCTTTACAATGAAAAAAAAATGGTAGTAAATAGAACGAAAAAGGGTGTAGAATTGAAGAAAAGTGGGTGAAATATCAGCCAATGAAGCCCTTATTCATCATAACGAAAATATAACTATTTTAATTCGTTTATCAAAATGTAATTATTTTGAATAAATATTATTTAATTTAATTAAAACATTATTGGAATTGACAAAAAATCGTCATATTGATTAATATTATTCAATTTGAATACCATATTTAATTTAAATTTACGAAATTTTAGTTGAATTGAAGAAAGAATTACATTAATTTTTTGTAATAAATTAATACATAATTTCATGAAAAACTTCGACATGAGGAATATCTAATGAACTGTAATAGCGAGAACTTTTAAATTTGGTCCCAATGACATCCTCAAGGAACTGTTTTACTGCATAAAATGTAAGATGGATAGGATCAGTTGGAGAAGTATTGGTTATCGAAATTCTAAAGATTTAGTACAGCGAGAATTTGGTTCCAATTACTTTTTTTAATACACGTTGTGAAATTTCTTTTGACTTCATATTTATATTTGTATGTTATTTTGCTTATGATGCGCTACTGCCTTTAAACTAAGTATCTCTTGATATAATATATTTTCCGTTAATTTTTTTAACGAAATTTTAATAAATTAAACATCTTTTATTAAAACAAAAAATTCATTTTTTTAGTATATTTGAAGGAAATTCTTCAATTGTAAGAAAAAAATCCGATAATAAGAATAAAAATCTATATATTTAACACATTTTTTGTTAAAGTTCTATGAACATTTTTTGTTAATATTATCTACGATATTTGGTTCAGTGAACCGATTCTAATAATTTTTGGAACGGTTATGAAGCACATAAAGTTTAATATTATGTCAAAATTCCATTCTAATTTAGTTTTAAGTTTTTTGCTAAAACATAGAGGTTTCTTTATATATCGGTCTATATATTTTAATATATTGAATTAATTTTGCTGGTTTTAAATAGGAAACTTTTCAGGCTTAATAGAAAATTGAGTTCTGACTCAATGTGGATGTGAGCGTGCCAACAACAGACAGACGGATAAACAGAAGAGCAGACAAACGAATAAAGCTAAATCGACTCAGATTTTTATTTGATGCAAGAACATATATACAGAATGGGGTCTAAGATTATTCCTCCCAATAAATTTGAATGTTGTCAATATAAATTTAAAAACGTCTGTGTCAGTGTGATTTTTTTACAGTTTTAGTACACGAGCACTTATCCATCATATAACTTGATATCATTTTTAAAGAATTTTATATATTAATCATACCTTTTTCGCTACTGGAAAACCAATTGTTTTTAATATTTTTAGTTTTCTATATCATTCATTGATAAAAAATATATCAGGGTACAGATTTACATACACGAATAATAAAATAAACAAAATCAATATGAAAATTATAAGAAATAAATTTAGAAGATTGTAAATATTGATAATATTTCGGAAAAACTTGGTCATCATTATTCTATTTAAGTTCAATTAAAATTTTGAGATTTTTCTTCTTTGTGTTAGTTTTCCATACCCTGACAATATTTCTTCGTATTTATGTAATTTAATTTTTAAATATAAAAATGTTAAATGTAAATATTTGTTTAGCACATTCCCCTCAATAAATATTTATAAAAATAATAAACAATAAAATTTATAAATAAATTAAAGTGATTTTGCAAAAATATCAAAATTAATCTTTAAAGAATTTTTCTTTTTCAAATATTCCAAAATAAAAGCAAAACGAAAGAAGTAAAAATGCTATGTTCGGCTATGCCGAATTTTCAATACCCTCCTCTATAAAAGCCTTAGAAATAAATACATTATGTTTCATACATGTACATTTTACGCACATACACATTCACAAATGAATACATTATATGCAAGTATTTCTCATATGTAACAAAGAAACCTTTATGAGCCCCTACATTTTTCTACTGAACCGATTTTGATAATTTTGGAATAACAATGAGGTATATATTTCTTGATGTTATGGACAATTTTTATTCTAATTTGTTGATTCATAGTTAATATTTGCACAAAAGTTATTCGCTTTAATTTAGGTATTGTCTCAGATACCGGTCTATATCTCTTAACATACTAAACCGATGTTGCTGGTTTTAAATAAAAAACTTGTCAGGAGTTTGTTAATTACTCAGGCAAAATTTCATTTAGCTCCCTCGATTATTGTGGATGTGAGTGTGCATAAAGGCAGACGGATAGACATTTCTAAATCGACTAAGATTAAGATTTGACGAAATAATATATATAAATTATGAGGTCTTAAATGATTCCTTCCTAGCATCACACACGGAATGACAAAATGAATATACCCTCTTCACCACTCGTGGTGGTGGAGGGTATAAAAATTAGATTGGAAGTTTAAAATTTCCTTGAAATTAGAAGGTCATTTCTGATGAAATTAAACCCACAAAGAATTCTTTAAATTCTTTTACTTTCTAAATATTTAAACGTTCGAAATAACAAAAATTCCATAAAAGTAGTCTTCAGTATAAAAATGCGGCCCTCTTAACAAACGTAAAAAGGAAATTAATTACAAAATTTTAATTTAACCCCCACACACACTCTCTTCTAAACATATGTATATAAATATGTGATACCATAATGACCCTCCAGTAGCCTCGTGTTTGTGTTCCTTTACGGAAAAACATACCTGAAACATCTGTCTGTTCTACTTTTTAGTTTTTTACTTAAAATTTATTTTCGGTTTATTGTTCTCACGAAAATAAAGAATAATTTTTACAGTTTTTTTCCGATTTTTTTGTTTTAATTTATTTTTTTTTTTTTGGCAGAAATAAATTACAATTTAAAGTACACGAATTTTGGAGTATAAAAATGTGGATTTCACTTTTATTTTTTATTGGGAAAATTTCTCACTAATAGAAGTCCATAAATTTGTTGTTGGATTTTTTCTAACATATCAAGTACTGAAACATATAAACGAGTATTTTAGTTAGAATTGAAATTATTCATGATAAATCAAAATAATAAAAAAACAATTAAGAATGTTTTGTCGAGTATCTAATACCCTACACCACATGTTGGTTAAAATGGTAGTTGCGAACTACCCTCTTTTAATTTGATTTTCTGATTTATACTTAAGTGTGTAGTACAATATTGTGACAGTAACATCTAAGGGGTTATGTGTAAGCTACAAGAAATTATGAACCGACCCTCGTATAAATTTGCGATTTTTGCTTATATTTATCTTAATTTAATGAGTTATTATAACACCAATGTATATATGTGAGATTTATGCCCTTAAAACTGATACTGGAAGAGATTTTGTATGGAACCTATGAAATATAATGGACCACCCCTCGCATATTTTAGTGCATTATTTAAGAATGTCATACGACTTACTTGTGCTAATTTTTTTCAAATTCCTTTCTATGAAGGACTTTTATGACCTTAAGAGAAACATTTTATGGGAGGTACTTGAAATATTGGACCGAATACGGCCAATTGCAATAAACATCGTCCTTAGACCAAAATATTTTTTTACCAAATTTCATCAAGATATCTCGAAAATTGCGAGCTGTAGACTGTTCACAATGTTTACATGAACAGCCAGCCGAACAGACAGATGGACGGACATCATTAAATCGACACCGAAAGTGATTCTAAGTCGAACGGTTTACTTAAAGGTGGGTGTTACACCACTTTTTCTGCATGCTGCAAACATCTGCACAAACGCATAATATCCCAACCACCTACGGTGGTGTAGGGTATAAAAAAGATACACTTGTGCTAAAATTAACTTAAAAATATTTTCATATGAATTCATTTCTATTAACTTCAACAAATATCTGCACTCCAAAATCATTCGGTAGGAAGAGGATGAGAAAAAAAGGTGAATCATCGCTTATTTTTTGTTTGAAATAAAGTTTTGATTTTTTATATCACTTGCTATAATTGTTGAATTTAGAGTTTATTGGAATTGTCTGTTTTTTTGTAGGAATTCTTGGAACGGATTAAAATCCATAAAGTGAAACATTGAATGTTATGTAATTTTCATATTAGAATGCCATTAGACCAAATGTCAGAAGCTATAAATAGATGAACTTCATGGAAAGTCACAAAAAATTTAATAATTAAATATTATCAGACAATGTGACTTATATTGTCATCACAAAAGGTTTTGGATTATTATTGTCTTTTAAAATTTTAGCAAACATATATTAAGGGATATAATTAGGGTACTTCTTCTTTAATTTTAGCTTTAACATTTTTCCTAAAAAAATGTAGAATCAATTTTTTAAATTAACAAAATTCTTAAAGGGACAGTTGTGAAAGTACTTTCTGAAAACCCTCAGAATTTCTTTACTGGGATTTAGGTGGTGAGTACTTCCGGAATCATGAAGAAAACATTGTAGTCTTAAGAAAAAAGTGCAGTCTTAAGAACTAATAAATTCCACGGTTTTGGAAAAAATCACAAACACTCTATGCAAAACTGAGACATTATTTTACTTTGAGTTTGTGGGTCAATTGATTTCTGCCAATAACAAATCCATACAAAACTGTCTGGTAATTTCCTTCTAAAATTATAAATTATGTACGAGACCAAAACAAAAAAACAATGTTCAATTATTGGACATGACTAATAGTAAAGTGATCAATTTCAGAGCAATATCTATGATTTCTGAGGATCGAAATAGGAGATCATGTTCATATTCGGTTTGCGGAAATTTTAGATTTTGTTTACCACGAAATGTCAAATTTGATCGTTTCTTTTCTTTTCTCGCGGGAAAAAATACGAAGGGTTTTTTAGCCACTACTGAAATAGGTGAATTTTTCATCACGTGCCAGTACTAATTATCATCATGTTTACAGATGTGAAACTTTGTAATCATGGAAAAAGAACGATGAGATTCAAATGTTCGAGTTTTGAAGGCGCATTTTTCTTCTTGTGCCAGAACTAATTCCAATTGTGTTTGGAATTATGAGGCTTTGTAATCAAGAGAATTACCCAATTTATAAATAATGGGGATACCACAGAACAAACTCTTATTACCAAGGCAAGAACAAGAGTAACCTATACACAATATCTTTTAGAATAATGCCAACATTCATTACAGATCACAGAAAATTTGAATGATCTTATATAGTAATAAGTAAGACTGTATAGTCAGTCAAGCCCGACTATCGAATACCCTATATAATATCGTCGGTTAAAAATCGTGGGTACGTAAAATTAATTAATTGGTTAATTTGATTTTTTGATTTATATAGTGACGCTAGACTTTTTGTATAAGTATAGTGCCGCTAGACTTTTTGTTCAATTAATGCGTTTTAAAATGAATTTTCTAGGGGGCGGGTAATATTTGAACAACAAGAAATTATGAACCGACCGAAGTATAATTTTGCACCTCGTTTTTGCTTTTATTTATATTAATTTGACCAATTTTTACCACAGTAAATGAAAAAATATATATTTAGAAGGGGATTTATATGGGACCTATGAGAAATAATAGACCGACCTTCGCATATTACGGCACATTGTTTAAGAATGTCACAAAACTTACTTGTGACGCATTTCATTTAAATCGCTTTGTATTTAGAGCTTTTATAACCTTAAAACTCCATTCCGCGAAGAACATTTGTATAGGAGGTATATAAAATGTGGGACCGAACATGGCCCATTACAATAGCTTTCGTCATTTGTCTAAAATTCCAAATTTCATGGCGATATTTCAAAATTGCTACCTGTGCAGTACTCACAACGTTTACATGAACATTCAGTCGAACAGACAGACGGACGGGCGTACATCAATAAATCGGTTTAGATAATGATTCTGAGTACATTTAAAGGAAACACCATTTTTCTGCATGTTACAAACATCAACACAAACGCATAATACCTTAACCACCAAGATATTTATTTCATACATGAAATATAAAACGAAAAGTGACAAAATCAAATTCAAGATAATTCCTGGGAAGTTGATATAGAAGATGGAAAAAGTTCGACGAGATGGAAAAAGTATGACGCTCAGCAAATAATGACTCATCTCAATGGTTCAAATAATGATAGGAAGAAGATAAGCTGAATTGCAAAGTCGCTCTAATGAGTCATCATTAAGAATGCACAAATTTTTACTAATGAAAAAGTATAAAAATTTTTAAATTTGACCTTTTCCAATAACACCCAAACGTTTCTAAAATATTTTAAGTTACCAAAGGGATTTGACATTTGTTTTATCAACCAAACAAGTGACTGTTTTATGTTAAAATCTAAAGCAAAAAAAAAAACTGTTACTACCGCCTGTCAAAAAATGCTGCTACTTTTTGCAATCATCATAAAAAACATGAACTGGAAATACTACTGACTCTTTTTAGTTAGTGTTGCTAAGTCATAATACTTTAGATTTTTTTGTTTTATATTTTTATACACTAATTTCATTCATTTAAACACTTTTTTTCGCAAAAATTATTTTGAATACGAAATAATTGCGTTATGGAATGACTAATGTACCCGGTATTTTGCAGTAAAACGTCTGTTTTTTGAAAAAAAATATTTATTGTTTTTGTTTTCAAGTGCTTCTTCGTTATAGTTTCTATTATGAATAAAAATTAATTAATAAAAATTGTTGTTGCTTCGCCATTTGTATATATTTTGCCGGTTAACTACTGATAAGAAAATAGCAAAAGCAATTTTTTTAACACATTAACCGTTTTGTACATTAATCGACAGTAATTGGAAATAATTGAAATTTGAGTAAATTTATGACAAAATGCTGGTACATTTTGTTTAGTGTGGTAAACAGAAAGGGGACGGGAGTAGCTTATTATCAAATACTACCAATAATTGTTACTATGTCTAATAGTAACCCAAAATTTCATTTCCTAATGTATTTAAGATTCAGCATTCTTAATACTTTTTTATCACTTGTCTTAGAAATGTATGGAAATTAAATACATTTCACTAGAGGACGCCTAGATTAGGTTGGAATTATAGCCAAGGTACTAGTATTTGGAACCTATAAAAATGTTAGAACCTGAGGATTAAAATTTTTTAAAGCAAAATGCATCATCATTTGATGTCAAAAATGCATGATCACAATCTTGATATATTTTTAATTAAATTAAAATTTGAATGTTGTTTTTTTGAAATGTTGGTATGATTTATATAAACTCATCCACGATTTTTTAAGATACTAATTTTGGAAAATGCCTGTGGGCAGATCGTAACCGGAGTTCTTTACAACAACATTATGAAGTTCAGAACAGAAAAATGTTTTTTTTTCTTTTTACTGAAAAAATTGCCACATTTTCGAAAAAAAATCCCTTCAGATTAATACAACCTCCCAACGGATTTATATAGTTATTGCATCAAATTTTTCTAGGGTTTTTTTTTAAATCTTGCACATGTTAAAAATGGGACCAGTATTATATCTATTTAGATTTGAATATTTCTGAAAAGCGCAGTTTTGTAGAGAACTTAACTATATAATTTTTTCTTGTATTAAATCTTAGATAAATTTTAGGCGAATTTTTAAAAAATCAACTAATCCAAGGTGGTCAATTTAGGGGCCCCTAACATTGACTATGTCCCTGATCATACATTCACTTGAATTCCTTCGGATCAACTTCAAAACACCCTACTCCTAACCTTCAGAAACTTCATAAAGATATCTCTAATGATTAGATTAGAATTAGAGAATCATTTCTAAAAAACCGATTTGGATACACTGTTCTTCCGAAAATTTCAAAAAAAATTAACGTACTCGAGGTGAATAACTTTGGAGGATTACCAAATCGAGATGAACAACTTTTGAGGCTTACCAACTATGTCCTTGAACAAGTAAGCATCTGAACTCCTCCAGATCAACCTCATCTGTAATCATGAGAAACTTCATAAAGAAATCTCTAAATATTCACGAGTTATAAGATCAGTTCCACAAAAAATAAATTTAAACACACATAAATTCCATAATTTTTTTAGTTGATTTATTGGACTATATTTGTTTATTATAGATTCTATTTGGAAAGCGTTTATAAAGCTATTAGAACTCCTGATCTAAATTATTGCAAAATTTATCCTCATGGTTCAATCAAAATATCTGTCCTTTCATCTGTCTGTCTGCTTTTTTGTAAGCAAACTCCTCATGAAAAAGTTTAGGGTGATACAATTATATTTGGCTTATTTTGAAATCACTATCGAATAGTAATAAATTTCGTGATTACTCGGGAATTCGTCGGTATCCCTTAATCTCGGAGAAATTACACAAAATTGTAATATTTTTATACCCTCTATGGAGATAGCGATTATATTAACCTTGTCATTCCGTGGACCTCAAGAAGGACTCATCTAAAACCCCATAAATTATATATTCTTGCATCATATCAAAATTTGAGTCGATTCAGACATGTCCGTTTGTATGTCGGACACATTCGCACGGTTTCAATAATTAAAAATCAAATTTTATCGCTTTTGGCCGCCTTAGATTATTCGAAACATTTATTCATTGTGATAATTCGGTTTGAAATTTAGTGCTAAGAAACTACTTCCTTACATAAAGGGATCCTGGAGGAATAATATATAGTACTTGAATTTCCAATATTAACTGTTTGATTTTTGTAAAACCGTATGTCCTTCTGTCTGCTTAGAAAACTATTTTAAACAACTTTAACCTAATTCCGGTTTATTATTCTTTAATATTATCCAAATATCTAACAATTCATAACGTAGTGATACATCTTTAGCTTTAGTGATCTAAACTACATAAGAAATTTTATAATTATATATATTTCAATATTATTTTTTGTGTCATTATAAAACCGTCCGTTCTTCCGTCTGTTCTAATATATCAAACTTCATTATTGTAAATATTGTAATTCCAAAGATCGTTTTAGTTCTCTGACGATAGACATTTCTTATAATGCCACCAGAAATCAGAAAAGATATGGGTTTAAACTTATAAGTCTTGACTGTATAAAATCTGGTATAATTGATTTCAATCTTATCTATTGCGTATATGAAAAACTGTCCGTCCTTCTGTCTGCTTGTTAAAATAATTTAAGAAAATTTTTAATATTTTTTAATTTAACAAAATTAAATTTATTTTATCATTTTTGCTTAACCCATCCCACTGTGTAATATTTATATTATTCCCAGTTTGTACTGCTCCATTTTTTTTGCAAACATATTTCTTTGTTAAGTAATACAAGAGTAAATAAATAAAATATAAATAAATAAAAAGTACGAAAACAGCAGAAGCAAATCAAATTAAATTTCAATAAAAAAATGTTTAAATGAAATAATAATGAAAACACTAAAAACAATAAAAACAATAAAATACAAAACAAAACAAAACACTCTACTCAAATGTATGTCAAATATTGCGATTTGAAATTCAAAACACGCGTGTGGGTGTGTATGACAACTAAAACATAATGAACTGAAAAAAAAAACAAATAAAAATGTTATAGACGTTCAAGACCGACTATTTAATACCTTACACCACATTGTTGATTGTAAACTGTAATGAAAAATTTATGAACGACCCTCGTATAATTTGCTTTTCTTGTTATGCTTAAGTGTACTATATATTATCATACCTACATTTATGTAAAATTTATGCCTTTTAAAGGGATTTTTTTCAGTAGAGTTACATGGGAACTAAAAAAATATGTACCGACCCTCGTTTAATTGCACACAGCTGTTTTGGTTTATATTTATCTCATAAATGACTTAATATTTTACAATACTCACGTATATGTGCGATTTATGAGTTACTAAGTGATATTTGTAAGGGTGGTTGTATGCGACCTATAAGAAATAATGGACTGATCCTCTTATAATTTGGTACATTGTTTTAGAATATAATAAGTCTAGATTTGTTTCTGGTGAAAATTATTATATTATTATATAAAACAATTGACCGCTCATAAACAATTTCAATAGGCATCGTCCTTCAGCCAAAATAATACGTGATAAATTTCATTAAGATGCCCCAAAAACTGCGACCTGTACTTTGCGAACAACTTTTACATGGACAGCGAGCCAGCCGGACAGACGGACAGACGGACGGAAATGCTTAATTCGGTATACTTAAAAGTGGTTGTAGGACTATTTTGTTCGTTACAAACATCTGCACATATGCATAATACCTCTACCATTTATGATAGTGAAGGGTATAACAACAACAAAAATGTTTACTATAAAAAGTGTAGCAAAAATAAATTCTTTACAATTTTTTCAACTTAAGCTTCTTCGTTGTGTTCTTCTTGCGAAGGAAAGGGAAATTGATAATAATTCAAAAAAAAAGTACTTAAAAATTACGTTAAGTAGAGCGTTACTATTTAAATTTTTTTTTGATGGTTTAAGTTAATTTTTTTGTGGTTTCATATATTAAGTTAAAGTCAAGAATCAAAAATAGATTTTTTTCTTAGAAAGAGTCTTAAGAATATATATCGTTATCGCCTAGATTTTGAGGAATGCAGGAAACGGAAGTTGTATAATTTGCTAAAATTTCATTAAACCACAAAGTTGAATGAAAACGTGTGGAATTTTTTTAAGATTTATTTCTGTCGATAATTTTATAATAAAAAATTCTAGAATGGAGAACTGATTAAGATTAAAGAAAAGACCCTTTGGAGACACTCTGATTTGAAAAGAGTTTATTATTAAAATATATATTTTCATTGTATTTATATAAGATTTTGTCTTAATTGATCTAGTCGATCTAGAAGTTATTCATGTGATTCCATTTTTTCGAAATTCCTCGTTTAAGTGGATACATATATAAGGAGTGTGATCGCAAAAATTCTTAACACACATTTTTTCACATCTTCTAATCCAAGTAATATTTGATCCTCTATTGTATCACAAATCAGTTATTCTGTTTAATGTCAAAAAAATTATATTCTTTACATAGTTAATCTGATTAATGTGATAGACCGCAAAAAATACGTACTCAACTTGGTCCTACAAAGCATTTAAAGGTCTGTTATCAAAATATTACCAGTGTTATTAAACATTAACGGCAGAACTTGTCCGTTGATAGAAAAGATAGTACAGATAGAGGAAATGATCCACATGATATTTCTAAAGCAACCGTTAGGAAAGCAGGCCGGTTAGTTGAGTGCTCGGACTATGTGGTACGAAATTTTAAAGCTTGTGCAGCTTCAAAAACACACAATGTTCAAAAGGTTCCTGTTGGGAACGCTGCTAAAAAATAAGAGGACAAAACCAAGGTTTTGCAGCATATGACAAATGGTATGTTCCGATAGATTTTTCGCAACCTCCTGGCCATGAAAGAATGCTGCTGATGCTCAGGGGAAAGTTTAAGAAATGTAAAGGACACAAAAGCAGTCAGACTTTCCTAACAAGTTCTTGGTATGGCAATCAATATGCAGAAATCAATCATTTGTTGCAACGTGCTCCATAAATACCGAAATAAAAATCAAGGATCGTTTACAAAAAAGGCTGCTTCCGTTCATAAGATTTCATAATGTGTGTTATATTATTTTTGGCCTAACAGGCCATCTCTCGTATAGTAAAAAAATGGCCTTGAGTGATGCAAGAACAACTATGCGATATTTGCACCAAAAGATGCAAATCCGGAAGCTAAGTCCAGTGGAGGGTTATAGGGCTCTTGTTAAAAGAGAATAGATAAGCACAAATGAGGTGTCCAAAGGGGTGGTAAATTTTAAATGGATGATGATGAACTACCTGTTTAAGTGAAGTAACAGAAAGAAGGACTTCCGAAAAAGGTTCAAATTTCATCAATAGTGATCAAAACTATAAGATCTTTTTTATTTTGATCAAATAAAAAATAAAACTGTAAGATTAGGGGATTCGTATATATTAACATATATGTATGTTGAGAATTCTTTGATCTCACTGCTTATCAAAAATATGATATTCTCCCACATATTCCTTAATGTCTAATAAATTTTCTTTCCCTTTAAAAAAAGTAGCGCTCTCAATAAATGATGTATAAAAATTTCCACCATATATATTGAAAAACATGGACATCCCACATTATTGAATTAATGAAATGAGCTATTTAGTAGCGGCGCTTATTAGAGCAAAAAATATAAATCCAACAAAAAAAAATCATTTAAAAATACAAACGATCTGAAAACAGAAAAAAAATGCACACAATAATCATTGTATTTATGAATGAAATATTTGTGTGGTCTACAAAAAATATATATGTATATAACTTATGAAATCTGCCTCATCTCTTTACGGCTCAGTCGTATATAAAATTGTATCGAAACTCAAGGCATAAAAAATATGAAAAAAAATTTAATAAAAATAATATTTTTCAAAATGATTTAATTAAAAATACTGCAAATTGAAATATAAGAAAAAATATGAAGAAAAAACAAGTAAGAGGTCAAGCCTGACTATTTAATTCCCTACACCACATTATTGATTATATGTGGTAGCTACTAAAAATTAATGATCCATCCTCGTATTAAGTATTTTTTTAATTATTCTTAAGTTTACTGTGTCTTATACTGGTACCAACTTTCATGTGGTATTACTAAGTTCTAAAAGCTCTTTTTCTATGGGCATTACATGGGAGCTAGAAAAAATTATGAACCGACCCTCGTAAAATTTCGCACATTGATTTTTTCTTATAGTTGCCTCATTTGACTAATTGTTATTACAATACCAAAGTGATTGTGATATTTGTAGGAAGGTTGTATGGAACCTATGAGAAATAATGGACCGATCCTCATATAATTTGGCACATCGTTTTAGAATATTTGCTAATTTGTACCAAATTGCATTAAAACTGCTTTATATTTTGAACTTTTGTGACCTTAAATATTAATTCTGGGATGATTATTTGTATTGAGGGTTTTCAATAGGCATCGTCTTTGAGGCAAAATAATGGCACATGCCAAATTTCATTAAGAAATGTTTAAAAAATTCGACTCAGGAAGTGGTGCTGAATCGAACGGTATACTTAAAAGTGGTGGTAGTAATATTTTTTTCTGTCCGTTCTGCATTATACTCCAACCACTTATGATGATGTAGGGTATTAAAACGATTTTATTTTATTTGAAAGCATAAATAATATTTAAATGCATTGAAATAAGTCATTGTCCCCCACGTTAAAGAATTTAAATATTTTATTTTATTTACCATATAAATCTACAATTCAAGATTCGTTTCAACTATTTTTGGGAGCATCATAAAGCTTTTAGACTTTAATATTTACCTTACACATTTTAGGCATATTTTGAAAAGGTAATAAAACACAAAAGTAAAGCGCTTTTGAATCAAATATATTTACAGTCATTAAATAAATAGACTCTTTTTAAATAAAAAATGGTATCAATTATATTGGCACTACCTTTGGAGTCTTCTTAGTATTGTCTGTCCTTCCGTCTGCTTGTTTATAATTTCAAACACAATTTGATTGAAGATAATTATATTAAAATTATTATTGCTTTATCTCATAGAAATGTGTATTATATATGGATTCCAAAATATAAATCTTTTAATGTAGGGTCTTGAGTGGATAACATCTAATAACAACAATTTCCATATTAATTGTTGGGTCTCTGTTGTTTTGTCCGTCCTTCTGTCTACTTTTCATACAATTTTAAGAAAACTTTTAAACGGTACACAGCGGCCCCAAATCGCTTTTTAAAATAATTATATTATATACCCAAAATTCCAATTCGGGGAAAACTTGTTATGAAAATTCCATTTTTTAGTAAATGGCTCACCTTTTCGTTTTAATAGGTTTGGGCAATTTGAGATTTCTTGAGAGTAGCAAGTAAATCTATATATAAATTAATCTGTGTCTGCCTTTGTTTGTTTCTTTGGGACTTATAGACAGCTAAAGCACTTGACCAATTTTGCTGAAATTTTCACAGAATGATCAGAATGAGCGGATAGAATCAGGGGGAGAGATGTCTCCCATACAAAGAAAATGTTGATTATCGAATATTTAAAGAACTATAACAGCGAATATTCTCGAATTGTGTCCCAACCACTTTATCAAGGAACTGTTTTACTAGACAAAATGAAGGATGGTTTAGATGAGGAGGAGGTAGCCTCCATACTAGGAAAATTTTGATAATCGAAAATCTAAAGAACCACTACACCCAATCAATTTTTCAAGTAACTATTTTATTGGACTAAATGAAGAGCGAATAGAATCATGGGGAGAGATGTTTCCCAAACAAAGAAAATGTTGATTATCGAATATCTAAAGAACTATTACAGAAATAGTTCTCAAATTCGACACCAAACACTTTCTAAAGGAGTTGTTCTGCTAACCAAAATATATTACGAGTAGGATCAAGGAGAAATCTACTCCCATACAAAGCAAATATTAATTATCTTATATCTAAAGAACTGTAAAAGCGAAAGTATTCTAATCGGTTCTAAATACTTTCCCAAGGATTTTTTTTACTGGCCAAAATATAGGATGGATGGGTAGGGGTACCACCTACTTAATAAGGGTGGCAAAGCGGTCTTAGCTAGTGTAACTATGTTATAATGTTACTGGCTTTGACATACTGTCCTCGGATTTGCTTTGTATGTATTTGCTTTGAAAATTCTTTCCGAATTGGGAAGAAAAATTATAGTTCTGAAAGAAATAAGAGCTTCCAATGTTATTAAACAGTACCGGGGGAACTTTTCTGTTCAGGAATAATCCGAAAGGTTAAAGTAAAAAGAGCGCACAAAATAACCGGTGTGACAGCATCCCGGTTAGCTTAGTATTTGGTACGAAAAGTTAACGGGATCTATAAATACTGAAATTTACATAAAAGAATGATTACAAAAGAAGATGCTTCCCTTCATAGGATTTCATAATGTATCCACTTATTGTTGGCCTGACTTAACATTCTGTCACTATGGTAAAGAAGTTTTGTATGGTACAAGAACATCAATGTGGTATTTGTTCTCCAAGAAGAGAATTTAATGGAAGGTTTCCGAAAAATGTGCCAAATTTGATCACTAGTGATTAAAATAATACACTTTTTTGGTAAATCGTAGCAATAAGTTCATTCTTCGCTTCGTTTTCGACCTCACTCCTGTATACATTATTGAATATTTAACTATGTAGTCATTTTGACTGCATTTGTGTGATACAATGAAAGTTGGGAGAAATTTTTTCATTAATCTTTTTGAAATTTTTCACAAAAATGTTAAGAATTTACAGTTTAATCTAAAATTTTATCTGTTGACATATTTAATCATTTTCTGTCATTCCATCTTTCAGCGACAAATTGACATCAAAATGCATGCCAATTTTTATTTCGATACTAGTGTGAACACCTGCATAATACTTGTGATTTCTGAACTTCTCTAATTTGCTAATGTTTTCATTTAATTTCTGTTTTTTTTTTTTTTTTTTTTTTTTTTTTAATTTTTGATTTATTTTTTGTTTATGTTCTTTGTTCTTTTTTACATTTTTGTTTTCTTTCACCTTATTTTCTTAATATTTTCTCATTTAACTTTATTTGTTGTTTAATTTTGTTTAATTTTATTTATTTTTAGAATTTACGTATCTTAAAGAAAAATGTTTTTTATTTCAAAATAAATTGAAACAAAATTATTAAAAAAGAAATATTTAAAATATTTTTATTTGTTCTTTAGATAAATTATTTAAAGTACCTTAACATCTAATGCTATATTAGGCTGTGCCGAATCTTTAATACCCTCCACCACTAATATTGTGGAAAAAATAGCATGAGTCACCAGCTAAAACTCTGATTACGAAAAAAAGCCCGAAAAAACTGCAGTGAAATATGGCAACGTATTCTTCTAAATACCTATAAATATTTGGAACCGAGCTACAGAAATTAGATAAATATATTGAATACAAGTATCTAGTTGTCTGAATTTCGAAGGAATTGATTCATATCAAAAGACCTTGTAAGCCTAAAACACTATTCCAGGAAGTGGAATTATAAAGGAGTATTAACCCAATACTGCTCGGTAATTGTCATTGACATTTTAAAACAAGTAAGAATTTTATATTCTGCTATACCGAATCTTAAATACCCTTTACCTATAACTGTGTCGTATTTTATCTAAATTATATATAGTTTAAAAATCTTATAAATTTTTTTCCGATAACGAAGCTTAAATAGCAGATGTAGCAAAATATAGACTGATATTCGCCAAGAAAGAAATATATATGTACAAGAGAGTAACAAAACTAATCGTGAGGTCTTATATGAGAGCCATATACAAGACACTTAGAAAAAAATTCATGACAATTTTAAATTAAATTGATTCATAGACATATAAAAGTTTTCTAGAGAGGATCGTTATATGGAAGCTATAGGAAAATATGAACCGATATTGGTCAGATTAATATAATATATTAAAGACAGAAAGAAAAATATTCGAACCGAATTTCAACAGAATTGTTCATTATTTACTATTTTAATAAGGTCAAAAATATTTTACGTGGAGGGGTCATATATGGTAGCTATAGCAATATATGGACCGAGATTGGTCAAATAATTAATGTACATTAAATACAGTTAGAAAAATAATTCTGCAGAATTTAAGAAGAATTGATCTTTTTGTACACGTCTTACAAGCTCTAACCTGTTTTCCGGGAGCGAACATTATATGAGAGCAATAACAAAATATGTACCGATCAAATTTAAAATATATATTTAAGAAAGTTAGAAAAATAAATGTTGTCAATTTCAATATAATTGGCATTTATTTACTAGTTTTGTAAGCTTAAAGCTCTTTTTCGGGAAGGGCCATTATATAGGAGCTACGGCAAAATATGAACTTAGTTTGTTCAAATTAATAATATATATTAAACATTATTAGAAAAATCATTATGTCAAATTGGTTTTAATTTGAGTGTTTTATGAGCTCGTCTTTAGGAAAGGTTAGCTATATGGGAAGTGTAAGAAAATATGGACCGATTTTGCTCAAATTAATGACGTTTATTTCAAATTAAAATTTAAAATAAAATCAAATAATAATTAATAATATTTTAATTTATTTAAATTTATTTAGCCAAGACATAAACCACATGCTTTAACAGAGCTCTGGAAACACATTAACAGAGAACTATAAGCACATAGACAGAGCATTACTTTCACCACACATACAAAATAAGTACAATTTTGTGATCATTTCTGGGATCGGAAAAATGAAACCATGTGAAATAGTGGCCAATCGGTCATACTAATAGACCTTATAAGTCGCTTTATGTGTGGTGAAAGCAATGCTCTGTCAATGTGCATACAGTGCTCTGTTAATGTGTTACCAGAGCTCTGTTAAAGCATGTGGTTTATGTCTTGGCTAAATAAATTTAAATTTATCTTCACATACATCCTAATTTCAATACAATTTGTCTTTATTTAAGATTTTTATAAGCTCAAACGCGTTTTCCAGGAAGAGGCGCTAAGGAAAACGCGTTTGAGCTTATAAAACTATAGCAAAATATGGTCAGATATAAATAAAATAAATTGCATATATTCAGAACGATTAGCAAATTAACTGTGCAAAATTTCATTATAATCGGTTCATACTTAAGAGTTTAAGAAGCTTAAAACCATATATGGAAGATAAATCAAATAAAAATTCTAGCAGAATCTAATTTCTAAATTAAATCTAATTTGCAAATGTCAAAATTTGTACGATAATGGAGAATATACAACTGTATGTTATAATTTAATTTTTGCCTAATTCCAGTAACTTACTTAGAAAATGTCCTTTTCGAAATTCTGAGGTTATCCCAGACATCGGTATATAACTTTTTTGTTAACCGATAAAGCTGGTTTTAAATAGAAAACTGCTTAGAGCAAATAGACGGACAGACAGACATACCTAAATCTAGATTGTGATATGATGCAAGAATGATTTCTTTTTGGCGTTACACACAGAATGACAAAGTTAATATACTTCCATCAGCACATGTGGTAGTGAAGGGTGTAAAAATTCTCTCTATTAAAATAATCACTTTTTCACACGTTTCACTCCTTTTTAATTTTCTTTGGGTTTTTATAAGTCAATCAGTCATTTTATGTCTTTTTTTGTTTTCAAATATTAAATTAATTTTATTTTTTTTATAAAACAAAAGAATTTGCTATTTTAGTTTATTGTTTTTGCTTTTTTATCATTATTTATTTTTATTGTTTTCTCCCTCATTTGTTTATTTTGATTATTTTAAATAAACAAATGTTTTTTGAAGCACTTTTTTAAACAAATTATTTATTATTATTTTGCAATATTTTTTTTGAAATATTTTATCAAGAAATTCTTTAAATATTTTTTGCTTTTAAATGGGGGAGACACTTGAAAATTCTTTAAACGTCATAGGAATTTAATTGGAATTATTTAAGTGCAACATGAGTTATTTGAAGAGAAGGGCGAAACTGAAAAGAATGCACTTTTAACAAAAAGGGCAAATGAAAAACAAAAAAAGAATGTTATAAATCCATCTACATACCACATCCCCTAAGATAATAATACCCCTCGCCCTATTGAGTTCGTGTTTTCTATGTGTATGTGTATTAAATGATGTAGTAGTTCTAAAGTTCAACACTTCATTATTTTGTTCCTTTATAACAAAGTCTTCCTCCCAAAATTAGTATTTTGTATAACAAACTCGTTAAATCAAACACGAAATTCTCTGAAAGATTATTATACCCTACACCATAGTTATCTGGGGCATTATAGGTGCAAATGTTATTACACTCATCTTCAAATATACTGATCGGCTGAGGATTACATTCTTAGCTGATTTAAAGATATCCGGCTGACTGACCCTCATGGGTTTGCCAGGTCATTGCCTAATCGTAACAGCCGACTTATGCTTTGTAAACATTTGAGGAGACTTATGCTTAGTAAACAGTTCTTTCTTGAAAATCATCGGAGGCATCATCTTGTCTTTAGTGGTTTGCAGTTGGAGTTAAAATATACGAACAGAGCGTGAACAGGTATTCGCAAGTCCCTATTGATAAGGCTGCTTTGGGCACGTTGAAATCCGCAAAGACTTGCTTGCTGTCTGTCGATCATGCCGTACCAAGCAAATGTCTCTCGTGTGGTAAGGCCCACATGTTGTACGACATTTTCATAACAGTCATGCCTGCCTTATTCAGTCCAGAAGACCTATGGACACAAAGAACTTAATGGTTCATCCTAGTTACATGTACGCATGCAACCTAGGTACATACACAGACTGTCTTCAACATGATAAGACAAAACATTAATTGAAAAACAAGCTTGCACTTGAATAACCAGATTATCTTTGCAGCTTTTGGATATTAAACGGGGAAAAGCCCTTTTTATCTCTTATGCGAATGCCCGTCCAAGACTGTACACACAAAGGGAAAAAATTACTAGGTATGTGTGAAATCCCCATGAGCTCCTGACTATCCTGAGATTTATCAAACAATACTTTAATCATAGCCAAAGGGATATAGAGATGGTTGTCCGTAAATTTGCGATTCTGAAATAGGAAACCAAACATACACTTGAATAACCCGCTCACAGACATCTCTTACACGATTGCCCGTAACATACAATAAAAAAGAAAATCCTCTTGACTCTTTCTACGCCGGATCCAACTGGTAAAGTATTAAGAGTTAAATTAAATGACTTACTGCAGATGATTTTATAAAATAAAAACACTTTTTCGATGATTCAAATTATATAAAAAATTCTTCAGTAATTTTTTAAATTTTGTATACTAAAATTCGTCATTTACATGACCTTCAAAATATTTAAAATAAATGCATCCAGTCAAAATTTTTGAAAACTTAAGCCATTTAAAATATCTGTTTATTAGAAAAGCAACACACAATAGAACAAACCACTCGTTTATTTACTTGACAAAAAAATATGAATTACCTGACACTCTTGTCATTTTTTTTCTAAAATGTATACCCTACACCACCGTAGTTGGTCGGTGATTTGTGGTGATGTTTTCAATATGCATAAAAAATGTAACAGCATTTAAGTAAACCTTTAGATTCGAATCACTTTCTGAGTCGATTTAACCATGTCCGTCCATCCGTCTTTCTGTACGGCTAGCTGTCCATGTAAATGTTGTGAACACTCTACAGGCCGCAATTTTTGAGATACCTCTATGAAATTTAGTACATATTACTGCTCTACCCTAAGGACGTAAACTGTTGAAATTGGTCATAATTGGTCCAATATTTCTGGTAGCTTTCATACAAATGTCCTCCCGGAATGGGGTTTTAAAGACATAAAAGTCCTAAATATAAAGCGATTTCAACAAAATTCAAAAAATATAAGTCATATAGTATTCTAAATCGATGTGGTACATTAGAGTCATTCGAGGGTCACTCATAAATTTTCCGTAGCTGTCATATACAATCAACAGTGTGGTGTAGGGTATTACATAGTCGGGCTTTATCGACTGTAATGTTTTTCATTGTTTTTTGTTTACTTTTTTTTAAATCATAATTTAAAAAAGAAATTTTTATTATTTAAAATGTATTTTACCTGTTAATATTCCATTAGCTTTATGGCTGAGAACCAAAAATGTTAATATGCTGCTCCAGAAAATGATGTAATCCAAACTAATTGTATGACTCATAATTGATGCCTTTGTTTTCATAGTCACAGTGATTAAGTAAAGATGAAGATGGCGATGAGGCTGCTGATTATTTATATTTTGAAAATTATTTATTTGAAAAGATTAAAATTTTTCTCTTTTTTAATTTTTATGGAAAATAATTATATATTTAGCACTTGAACACTTGAGTGATTAATAATGCGATTAAATGAATTATATTTAGACAAATTTTAAAATTTAATTTAAAAATTTTTTTCAATATTTTTATTATTTATTTAAATTTTTGATTTTTTTTTTGGTTTTGGAATTTACTTTTTTAATGAAAAAAATAATACTTTTGAAGGCACTTTTTTGTATTTAAACACTTTTTCAATAATTTTTCATTTTCTCATTAAAGCTCTTGTGATGTTGTTGATCTGAAAATAAATAAAGTGAATAATAAGTAACTTAAGGAAATAATCGAAGTTTAACATAATACACATGTTTAAAAATAATTGAATTCTCTGGCTAAAAGATTTAAAATGATCAAATGAAAAGTATTAAGAAATTTAGTCCGATTAGATAATTGATATATTCTTCATTTCGATAAATCCGAATCTGTCCTTACTTCTTGCGTAAAGTTGTTTTGGGAATCTTTTCATTTTAATTAAATGAAATGAAAAACTGTTTAAAAGACATCTTTGTATCGCTTGGTAGTTTATATAACTGTTATATCTGTTATACTTCTCAAAGAGTATCCAGCATAGAGTTCTTTAGAAATATTTTCCTTTTGAATAAATATAATGAAAAAACAACTATTTATTACTCAATATCCTCACTACAGCGACAATGAACGTTTATATTTTTCAGGTCAACTATATTCGGACGTCCTTTCGATAAAAAAAATGATAATTATAAATACCTTGTTGCACTAAAAGGGACGTATGAGGGAACTATGGTAATAGTTGGACTAACATGCGAAAAAAAATGTTATTTTCGTGGCAAACATTGTTTGTTATTTTATGCGTGTCAATTATTAAAATAATTTGATATACCCTCCATCCCAGAAGTGATTCGTGTATAACGCCAAGAAAAGTCCATATAAAACCCCATAAAATATATTCTTTCATCAAAACAAAATCTGAATCGATTAAGATATATGCGCCTGTCTGCCTGTTGGAAACAGTTTTTTTGTTTAAAACCAACTATGTTGGTGTACTAGCAAGAAAGTTAGAAGCCCATATTTTGCTATAGCTCCTAAATAAGGCCCCTTCCCGGAAAAAAGTTTTGAGCTTATAAAACTCGTAAATAAATATCAGTTCTATTGAAATTCGATATAATTATTTTTCTAACTGTATTTAATATAAATAATTAATTTGAACAATCTCGGTCCATATATTGCAATAGCTCCCACATAAGACACCTTTTTGATGTAATAAAACTAGTAAACAATAACCAGTTCTGCTGGAAATCGGCCCAATTATTTTTCCTACTGTCTTGAATATTTGTTATTAATTACACTAATATCGGTTTATATTTTGCTATATCTCCCACAAATCTCCTCCCGTAAAACGGGTTCGAGCTTATAAAATTATTATATGAATAAGCATATTTTAAGCTGCCTTTAATAAATGAAACTAGTTTCACAATCATCGGTCATATTTGGATATGACTCTTTTATAATTCCATTATAATTCCATTATAATTCGGGAATATAATATAAAACAAACTCCATCGAAATTCAGACAAATAAATAATTGTATACAATGTGGTGGTGGAGGGTATTTTATATTCGACACAGCCGAATAAAATATTCTGACTTCTCTTAATTTCTCGTAATAAAGTCCTATGTTTTTGATATTAACCTTAAACATTAAATTTTGTTATAATACAGTTAATTTCAGTTGACATTTAGTTAATACTTTTGCCCTTTTCCAGTATTAAGTCGCTTCTCTTCCTCCTACACGATTTAATTAATTATTTCTGTCAGCAATTAGTGTCAATTTAAAAAAAATGCCTATATTAAATACCATAATTAATGTATTATTAATTAATTACAAACAACAACTATTAATAATAATAAACATATTTTTATTAATTAATACAGAACTTTTTTTAAGCGTTTTACTAACCTGATTAAAATTTTCAACAAGTTTTGATGTTTTTATTTCACTTAAAAAAATGTTGATAACGTTTTTTTTATAAAAATCTTTTACACAATTTGTAAATAAATTTTAATTATACATTTTATTTATAATTAATGAGTTTTAATTATTTTTACAAACAATTTATTAAAATGAACTTTTAAAATTTTTTATTGATTTTTTTTCAAAAAATTTTTTTTATTTTAAAATTTTTATTAATTCTTTTTTATATAATTTATTCAAATTTTTTTACTTTAATTTTTCTCTAGAGTTCTACTGTTTTTTTGGTTTTAAATTTTAAATAATTGTTGACAATATTATTTGCACATTTTATTAAGTTTTATAGAAAAAATAAGGTTTAATATGGATTATTTTCAATTTTTCTATTTAATATATTTTTATTAGAATTTATTATTTTGTTATTTGTTGAAAATTATCGTAAATTTATATTTAAACAAAATTATTAATTAATTTAGTTTTTTTATAAAATTAAAAATTTTTTATTAAAGAAAATTTGCACTTTTTTGTTGTTAAAATTTTTAAAAATAAAACCAATGAGATCCTGGAAAGAAAAAGAACAAGATAAATAAATAAATAAATAAACTTATTTTAAAAATAACATAAATACGATTTTGTCATGATTTGAACAGTATTTCTCCCATTTTCAATACAAAGGTGATTTCATCATTTTTTTGTTTTTTTTTTTCGAAAAAGTTTGAATTATAAATTGCTTTAAGAGCCATTTTTGATCCTTAATTTTAATTACGAAAAGAATTCGATTCGTTTTATATGTATTTTTCCATTAAATTAAACAAATAATTAATTATAATTAAAACATTGTTTTCTGAATCATAACTGATCTCCAAATATTACTTTCACATCGAAATCTCTTAATCTGCTCCAATTTTCAACATTAAAACAGTAGTTTCAACAAATTTTGAATTGTATTTAAAAAGTATTAAGATTTTATCTAAAAATAACATTAATAATATTTTTAAATCTTTCTTTTGTTCAAAAAAATCACCCACTTAAAAAATCTATCTCAAATTCCCTTTATATTCAAAAATTTTCATACTTTCTCAGCCCACATTTGATTCGCCTCTTTCAGTAATCCAGTTCATATTTTTTTCGCTTTATTTTTTTATTTTAATTTTTTATACCCTCCACCACCACAAGTGGTGATGTGGGTATATTAACTTTGTCATTCCATGTGTTACACTAAGAAGGAATCATCTAAGACCCCACAATGTAAATATATTCTTGCATCAAATCCAAATCTGAATCGATTTAACTATGTCCTTCTGTTGGATAAATTTTTGTCCAAATTCAATAAAAATTGGTCCGAGTATTTATTATTGTACCAAGCATTTTTTTAAACCAGCTATATTGGTTCATTAACAAAATAGTTATAGACCGATATCTGAGAAAATCTCAAAATTCTGAAAAAAAAACTTTTCTAGTTACAAAAAGTATTTTAATTTTAACAAAAAATTAACAATAATGTACAATTACATTGACTTCATTATCGTGCAAAAAATCATCAAAATCGGGTCAATAGCAAAAAATATAGGCTTAAAAATGCAAAAAATTTTGATACACCCCAAACTTTGTATGTCTTATAGGTCATAATTCTGAAGATCATTTTCTGTCATATGTATATATTTACAAACAATAATGAATACAAACAAAAACTAAATTGTTCTGGGGTCATTATTTGCCATGCTCCCATATAAGGCCCCTTCCCGGAATTTGGTTTAAAACTTGTAAAACTATTAAAATTAAACGATTTGTGTTGAAATTTGGCACAGTTCTATTCAATTCTCTTACCAATTTAAATACATGTTATTAATTTGATCCATATTTTGCTAAAGCGGTCATATTAGGCCCTTTCCCGAAAACGGGGTTAAGCTTATTGAACTACTAAATAAAGACCAATTCTATTGAAATTAGGTACAATAAATTTTTTATATTATGATTGATTTAAATTTATATTATTGATTTGGCAAAAGTCGGTGCATAATTTGCTAAAGCTACCATATCAGGTCTCTTCCCGGAAAACTGGGCTGAGCTTACAAAACTATTATATAATGAGCAATTCTATGTAAATTCGGCACAATAATTTTTCTAAGTATCTTGAATATATACTTTTAATTTAACTTAGTGTCTGTTCATATTTAACTATGGCTCCTATATATGTCCCTTTTCCGGAAAACCATTTTTTATTTAAAATCGTCACTAGTATTATTCTAACAGTGTTGAATATGTCTTACTTTCTTGGCGATTATTGATCTAATTATCTTAAATATATTTTAAATATTTTACGAATATCCGGGCCATATTCTTCGATAGTTGACATTTAAGGCTCCTTCTGAAAAAATTTCATCCAATTTTATTGAAATTTAGTATAATTATATTTTTAAACCGTCTCTAATACATAAATATAGTTTGACAGTTATCAGGTCATATTTAGTTATTTCTTCCTTTTAATCCCACTTCCTGGAATATTGTTTTAGGGTTAAAAGGTTTTTTAAATATGGACCAATTATATCGAAATTCAGACATTTATGTCAGATGATGTTCATATATGTAGTTTATTTTACGGGTACTACATAAACATCAACTCATGCTTATATTAGTGGTGGAGGGTATTTAAGATTCGGCACAGTCAAATGTAACATTTTTATGGTAACAATTGTGTTTCTACCACCAAAAGTGGTGATGAAGATATAGTAACTTTGTCATTCCGTATGTAACGCTAAGAAAGAATTACCAAAGACCCCATAATGTATATATTCTAGCATGAAATCATAATCTGATTCAATTTAGCTATGTCCGTCTGTCTGTCGCATTTGTGGTGGAGAGTATTTTCGGATTCGGCGTAGAAGAATAAAGCATTCTTACTTAGTTTTTTTCCTAAAATAATTTCAACACTCTAATCTCCGTTATTATTTATCGTTTTTTGTGAAAAAAAGGCAAAAATCAAAATAGTCGCTTTTCATCATTATTTATTTGCTTAAGTATATATGTGTGCGTATATTTTTTGTCTAGTCAATACCATAAAATCATAAAATGCGCATATCATTGGTTTTGATGTTGACAAACAAAAAAAAATTGAGAAAAAAACAACAAAGCCAACAAAACGCGTCTATAATAAAATATTATTATTAATTCATAAAAAAAGAAATAATTTTATAATAATGAAATTGGCAAAATAACATAAATATCACACACTCCCACATTTTAAATCGCGCAAAAGAAACAGAATCCAAAAAAAAAACGGTAGAAAAAAGATTTTAAAACATTAATTTGTTTAATATACAAAATAAATAACAAATAACAAAAATGATAACCCAGTGAACAATATTTAGTGATATTCCATAGAGATTTTTATTTAACTCAAAATATGGATAAAATATTGGGGGAAAAACAGCAAATTTAGAATCATTTCACTCTGAAGAACGTCAGTCACGTCCGAACCAGCTCATTGTAAGATTCAACTTTATAATTCAAGTTCAATATCAGTAGCCGGCAGAGAGTAATTTCCATAATTTTATGCTTGTGTATGTGAGAACTGTTCATAATTTTCTCTTTCAGTACATAGAAAAATTCTTACTTATTTGGTCACAAAATGTACTTTACTCTAGGTGAACTGCAAAAACAATACGTTAATTTAATGAAATAATAGCATTTTTCAAAAATAATTGCTTGAAATATTATTAATATTTAGAAGATCATACATCCAAATTTCGTTAAACTTTCTTTCAGTGTATTTTAAAAATTATCCGAAATCACATTCATAACGGCATAGACCAGACTAAATAAACTTTTAACGACAATAAGGGTAACTAAATATAAATTTAATATGCAAACACTTTGATTCATTAGTCATGTTGTGGAAGTCTATCCTATCGCAATAAGTGGTATTTTATCAGATCCTTAGATCCTTTCTTGGTTCCTTTTATAAAGTATACATTTTATAATACCTAAGAGAATTGTCAGTTTCTTAATACCTCTAACGAAATTTGAAGGTCAAACCTTGTTAAAATTATTATTCCTCTTCTCCTTGTTTTCATCATGTTTGCTCAAACATCCGGTAATTTCAACTCTGAGTCAGTAAATTAGTAGAATCTTAGACAGAGTTACATTTATTCAAGAAAAGCTTAAATCGCTGTTTTTTTATTTAAACAGATTATGGCGCCGTTAAAAACTAATGGTTCCGTTAAGGACTGATTGTTAATCCAGGATATACTGAACTTGTAAATTTCAATTGCTTTAAATTGAAGTTGTTAAAGAATGTGAAGCATCTCGGTACTGTACTCATTTCACTGTAAAAGAATATTCCGGCATAGGTTTCGAAGGGAAGCATTGTTCTGTACTTATGAAGGAGAACAGTTATGAACTCACTTGTATTTAACACTATTAAGTTAACATTTATGGCCAATCGCCTTAATGGCCATAATTGCCATCGCCTTATTTTAGACACTGATACGATCATGCCTCAATTTTAGGTGGCTCTAACTGACTATAAGTACCTACTAGGATTTCAGCTAAGCAGATACAGATCATCTATTCAGAATATCTATTCATACCTGCTGATTTGCATTAATTTGTACGACATTGACACATAAATTATCGAACTTTATTATGGGTCTCTCAAGAGTGGTTTTTAATAACCTTATTTCAATTTTCATCAGTCTTCAATAGGCACGTTTTCAGGGTATTAAATCCTTTTTTGATAAAGAGGGACAGAAAACATTCTCCGTACTCGGAATCTCTGTTTTTGGGAGTCCTGATTTGCAAAACTTCGAGAATTTTCATGACATGTTGGTGTCATATCTGCTTGGTTAGATCCCAGCCAGAATCTAAAACAGAGTTTTCAGAACCGTCACGGGATAGTATTTTTCGGACTACAAGACAGAAAAAGACGAATATCATCTTCCACAAAAATCGATGTGTTTTGTTAAACAATCTGCAAAAAGACTCAATGGACTTCGAAAAGATACCGATTTGTTTCAAAAAGAGGAAGTTTGATACACAACATGAGTCAACGATTAATTAGAACATAATTCCCACCGAACTATTTGATGTCATCATTTTTTCCATGTAGTTTTGGGCACAATTTCAATTAGCGATTTTCGAATATTAAAAAAGTGAATTCATAAATCAATGTCATGTAGTTAAGACCCTCTGGACATTGCTCTATGTAGTCCTAAAAACTTGCTACAAATGCACCGCTGAAGCAGACAGAAAATTTTTGAATTTTAAAATAGTGAAATTTAAAATCGATGAAGATAAAGACCCTCTGGGGAGTCTGTATCTACATGACATTGCAGGTGAAGAAAAACACTTAAATCATTTAAGAAAGGGAGATCAGATCTATATATAAATTTGTTTGTGTAAGATCTATAACAAATCATATGCTATAGGAAAGGACGGACTTATAAGTCCTCGTAAGAAAGTAAGAATGGGGCCAATAAAATCAACAATTGAAAATCTTAAAACGTGCAAAAAAAAAATACTAAAAAAAAATACTAAAATAGGTGTTGAGGTTATATCCAGAAAGAGGGGAACCCATATGTTATGTTCGTTGGTATTTTTTAATATTTTTCCAACACATAATGTACCAACTTTCTTTGTCAGCAATTTCTTTCACGTATTAAAAACACAAAAATCTTAAAATTTTCTCTTTTTACCTCCGATAGTCTGGTTGAAACGCAATTTATAATGCTAAATTGTTAAACAAATAGAAGGCGGAAAATAAGCCGATTTTTAATAAAAATTTTATTTAAAAAAATGTAGAAGAAGAAGAAGGAATAAATACAGTAACAATAAAAAATGAGATTAAATTATTGTTAAACAAATTGAAGGTGCAAAATTAAGAAATCGTGAAAATAAAACGCAATCGATTTTTTAAGAAAAAAGTATAAAATTTTAAAAATTATAAAAAAATTATTAAAATTACATTTAAAAAACTTTACTTAAAAGCAAGTGAGAATGATATATTCGGCTGTGCCGCATCTTAAATACCCTCCATTACGAATATTATGCAAAAATTAGCATGAGTTGAAGAATAAACACCGTTTGCGAAAAAGGCCCCTATAAAAACTACAGTGAAAATATGGCAATATATTCTTCAAATTATCTACAAATATTTCTACCGAGCTATAGATTTTAATGGCCCATTTTTTGAAGAAGTAATGTAAAGGAAAAAAATTTGATACGTATTTGAGAGCTATAGCAAAATATGGACCGATATTGGTCAGTTTACTAACATATATAGAAGGCAGTTAGAAAAATAATTCTTACGAATTTCAATACAACTGAAATTTATTTAAGAGTATAAAAAGCTGAAACCCGTGTTCCGGGAAGGGACGCTGTATGGGAGCAATAGCAAAATATCGACTGGGATTGATCAAATGGGCGCTATAGCTCAATATGAACTGAGACTATTCTACTTAATAATATATATTTAAGAAGAATATTTAAAATATTGTTTAAATTAATAACGTATATTCAGGAAAGCTGGAAAATTAATTGTGTCGAATTTTACTACAATTTGTTCCTCTTTAATAGTGTTATATGCTCAAACCCGTTTTTTTCGTAAAGGAGGGAAGCTATAGGAAAATAGGGACCGAGGTTGATCAAATTAACAACATAAATTTAAGACGATTAGAAATTTCAGTAGAATCGGTTAATATTTAGGAGTTTTATAAGCTATAAATAATTTTCCGTGAAAGGCCCTTATATGGGTGCTACGTCAAATAATGGCCCCAGAAACAATTTAGTTTCTTTGGATTCAACAAAAAATATATCAAAACAAATATATGTGACAAATTTCAAGAAATTATCTTAAAAATGGCGACCCATACAGCACACAGGTTTTTGGGTGTATCAAAATTTCCATACTTCAGCCTATAACTTTTTCTTTTGGTTCGATTTTGATTATTTTTTGTACGATGATGAAAAAATATAACATTATGAAATAGTTATCTTTTGTTGGAAACAATAGAAAAGTTCTTTCTCGAAATTTTGAGGTTGTCACAGATATCGGTCTGAAACTTTTTTGCTCATGAACCGATATAGCATGTTTTAAATAAGATACTGTTTAGAACAATAACAAACAATATGGTTAAATTTCATTGAATTGGGATTATTATTATAGGCGTGAGAATGCTTCCAACCGACAGACGGACATAGTTAAATCGACTCAGATTTTAATGTGATCCAATAGTAGGATCTGAGATGATTCCTTCTTGTCATTAAACACGGAATGACAAAGTTAATATACCCTCATCTTCACTTGTTGTGGTGGAGGGTATAATAATTATAAACAAGTAAAAATGTTCTTGTTGGCCAAGACATGCTATGTAATACCCTACACCACAATGCTGGTTATAGATGGTAGTTGCGAAAAAGTAATGAATGGCCCTCTTATATATTTATATTCTGATTTATTTACAAGAAATTATGGACCGATTTTTAGTTATCTTAATTTTATCTGTTATTATAATTCCAATACGCATATGTGAGATTTATGGTCCTCAAAGTGATAATGGGAAGGTGGCTTGTATGCGACCAATGAAAAGCAATGGATCGACACTCACATAAACAGTTTAGAATATCATAAGACTTATGTCTGCCAAATTTTGTTAAAATCACTGTTTAGAACTTTAATAAACTTTCGGCAGGATATTTGTATGTCCATTTTCAATTAGGCTAAAATAATAATATGTACCGGATCACGTCAAGATATCTCAAAAATTGCCCCCCCGTACAGTGTTCACAACGTTTACATGGAAAACCAGTCAAATTGATTCAGAAGGTGATTCTGAGTCGAAGGGTATACCTTACCTGGGTACAACGCTATTTTTCTATATGTTACAAACATCAACACAAATGCATAATACCGCAAACATCTACGCTTGTGTAGGGTATACAATGATGACTATTGAAAAAACTTTATTTGTAAAATTTTTAATTTAGAAAGTCTTCAACATTTAAAGTTCTTTCAACTTGTGTGTGGTTAATAATTTGCAGACATTTCCATAAAATGTGCTTAATATTTGAAATATGATTTACACTTTATTGCAAGTGAAATAAGTGTTAAATATTGAAAAGTCGTGTTAAAAAAAAAATCAGACAAATTTAAAAATTCCTTAGTGGATTTTAGGCATAAGATTGTTATTTTCAGCCAAAAAAAAGCTTATTTACCAAAAAAAGAGAAAATAACTAAAATATTTTTAAAAGAAATTACTAATTAAAAACGTAGACTGAATTAAGGTTATTTGATGCTTGAAATGGAAGATGATGAGCAAAGTTTAATATTTATTGGTGATTTCACTTTAAATTTATTAAGTCATAGTATTTCGTTTTGACCAGTCCACAAATTTGGCATGTAGTTCCAAGAAATAATAATAAAAAAAGTGTACGCAACCAATCTAGCAGTTAACCTTAGTTTCGTATTAGTAGCTCGTTCAGAGTATATCACTCTATACTAGCGCTTTTCACGAAGGTAAATACTTAATTCATACAACCTTCCGGAATTAATTTTGGGAACATTATTTCTTTAATCGTGAGATCTGAAGATGGTGCTTTTAAGAAAGTTTTTATTGTCTTGAGATTATATTAAGATTTTGTATCTTTATGTTAATGAAAATTTAACACTGTTTTTCATAGCATTCAGAGAAGAAAGATGTCCGAAAGTTGTTGTTGCCACAAAGTTTTAAGATTATATTGTATTACAACATTTGTCTTATCAGTCCATTTAACGCCAATAAAGCTAAATAATAGGAACAAGGAAAAAACATAAACAGGAAATGGAAAAATGAGGGAGACTTGTAAATATAGCACGATTTCAAAATGGTGGAAAAAATCTTATATGAACATATATCACAAAGGTCTAAAAGAAAAAAATATATTTTTATCAACAATTAAACATGTGTAATTAAACCTTATCTCTCTATTGTACAAAAGCAAAATAATTCGGTTACCAGTCCAAATTCAGCTATTGGCGATTACAGAAGGCACAGTGTACAAGACCAACAGATAAAACCCAGAACCAAATATCCATTACATAAAGATAATGCTCTTCATTTGCTGAGGTCAGGAGGCTGTTTACAATATCGGTACCAGAGCATTCTACGAAAACAGACATTCTATCATGGCATTCAGTGTTACCGTTCAGCTGCTTATGACTTTTTCAAATTTCCCCTTTTTGTCCCCTTCGGCATAAAACTTTCATTAATTAGGCTTAAAAGGTCATATCAATAAATTTTGTATAAATTATGAATGGAAGAAATTAAAATTAAGAACAATTGAATCATAATTAATAAACGATACTCCTGCGAAATCGCAATGGACATCGAAAAAGTGATAAATTTATAAAAAACCTAATTGTTGGTTAAACGGGAAAGAGTACAAATTTATAATTTAAAACAATTAAAAAATATTAATTTTTGTTGAATTAAAGCTGTGGCGAGTTTTGTTCCGCAAATCACCTTTAAAGTGCGACTCTATTTCCCAAAATCCCCTTTTTGAGTGACTTTTTGAAAAATCTCAACGGTAAAGCTGATGGCATCGCTCTGCCACATGCTGAAAATCCGACCAAAAACTTTTTACTCACTCGACTCAATCGATGCAAAATACTCTATTAGTTATACACTTCAATTCATAAAACGAACCAAAATACGCTTCATTCAAATTTAGACCAGGGTTTATAAGTTAAATGGGAAAAAGTGGCTAAAAGTAGCAATTTTCTCTAACTCAGTTTAACACAATTAACTTGCGTGTGATAAAAGATGGTGTATTTGTCACCTCGCGTAAAATAATTATATAACTATATCCGTATGCCAGCTGTTGACCCATTCAGATTCGACCTAATTGTTTAACCTAATGAAGTCTTGTTGTTGTCTTGAAAAGTTCAAAGTTCGCTACTTAAAACTGTTCAGAAATTGTAACGTTGTAGAAATATATTTGAACCAACCTCAGAAATAGGAAATATTTGAATGTGGATTCTGAAAAATTTATGGAAATTGACAACATTTTTCGATGTGGTAGCTTTCTAAACTGCGTTATATCTTCATATAAATCTTTACTTTTTATACCCTCCACCAACAAGTAATGATGATGGTATATTAACTTTGTCATTCCACCAATAAGGAGTCATCAAAGAACCGATCTTTCTTTTTTGTAACTCTCAAATTAAAACATAATTGAAAGAGCTCAATGAAATTTTACCTGAATTTACCTAAGAAATTTTTGAAATTATGTATTTTACCATAATTTCAAAACTCCTCGCAATCGGAATCGAAAATTTTCATAGACCCAAAAATCAATGGGTCACCGTTAATTGTATTGATACCATCATTTGGCGTAGCTTCCATATAAGGTACTGTTTTAGAAATAGAGATTTAAGATAAGACAAATACAAATAATTCTTTTGAAATTCGATAAAGTTATTTTTCTAACTGTATTTAATTTATGTAATTAATTTCACATATATCGATCTAAATTTCGTTGTACAGTCTATTTAAGACCTTTTCCCGAGGAAGTCTTATATAGTTTCCATACACTGAACCAAAAAACGGTAGTATATATAACGAAAAAGTGTGTAGAATTGAAGAAAAGTTGGTTAAGTATCAGCCAACGGAACTTTTATTCATCATAAAGAAAATTTTCGTTAGTTTTTCGTAAAATCTTCAAGTTGACACAAATTTGACTAACATGAATAAATTTTATTCAATTTGAATAATATTTTTTTGTGATAAATTTTTGTTGATATAACAAATTTTTCCTTATTTTTTAACGAACTTTTATTTTTACTAATGAAAATTATGATTAAATTATTTTACACCTCTTTTTTTAAAGTTCTACGAAAATTTTTCGTTAATATTACCTTCTACATTCAGTGTATAAGAACATAAAATAGGGGTTCAAAGTTATTTATGATACTTTTATAAAATGAATTCAAATCACTTGACTGCATTTGGCTGTAATATCAATTATATACCATTATGGTGTTTTCGGGAGGTTCAATAGAAAGTTTGCAACGACCCATTGGGAATCTGAACACCTTGACATCCTAAAAAAAATGTTAAAAACTTTTTAATAACTTGATATTAAATAAATTAATCTAAAATTATACGCCCCGCATTTAAACAAAAAAATATGTAATTAATGTCTGTCACCATAATTTATGTTAAACAATTTGTAAAACAACTTTTAAAAAACAGTTCTTTTTTAAATCATTACAAAATACAAAAACACAATAAACATTTAATTAAAAAAACACAAAAAAAAACTATTTACAAAGATTTATGAACAAACAGATCATAAATTTAATTGTTAATATGAAATTTTGAAAAAAGAACTTTAACGTAAAAAATATACAACATAATGACGTTATCTAATACGATAAATTGTATTTCATATATCATTTCACACTTTAGAATTCTCATGCAACCTTCAAAATATAATTTTATTCCATTTCATTCTATTCAAACTCATTACAACAACTTCCCTCAAAAGTAATTGTAAATCTATTTTTAAACAAAAACGCTATATTCGACTGTTCCGAATCTTAAATACCCTCCTCCACCACTGACATTGTGCAAAAACAAATATGAATGTATAATCGGTCAAGCCCTATAATCACCACATTGTTAGTTAAAAATGATAGTTGAGAAAAATTAACGAACTACCCTCGTTTAATTTGATTTTCTGATTCATTCTTAAGTGTGCAGTACGTTATTGTGACACTAACAACTTTGTTAAATTTATGAATTTTAAAATTTTTCTTTCGGGTTATATGGTCGCTACAGGAAATTATGAACCGACCCTCGTATAATTTTGTACATCGATTTTCTTCTATATTTATCTTAATTTGGCATGTTATTACAATTCCAATGTATATGTGAGGTTTATGCCATTAAAAGTGATTTTAAGAAGGTTCCGTATCAACGACCTATGAGAAATAATGGACCGACCCACTCATATTTTGGCATATTGTTAAAGACTTACTTCTCCCAATTTTCGTTAAAGTCGCTTCATAATTAGGACGTTTATGACCTTAAAACCCCGTTCCGGGAGAAAAATTTATTTAGGAGGCACCTGAAATATTAGAGCGAATATGGTAAATTTTAATAGATCAAAATAATAACATGTGCCAAATTTCATCGAGATATCTAAAACAATTGCGACCTGTAGACTGTTTATATGGACAGCCACCCGGACAGATGAACAGACAGACGGATGGTCACCAATAAAACACAAAGTGATTCTGGGTGGAACTGTATACTTATAGATGGTTGTAACACCATTCTTTTTGCATGTTACAAACATCAGTAGAAACGCATAATACCATAACGACCTACGGTGAGTGTAGGTTATAATTAATATGAGTTGAAGTTATTGAACCAAAAAGCTTATTCAGCTTAAACACCGAATTTTGTAAGCTTAAAGCCGTTTTCCGGGAAGGAGCGTTATAAGGGAGCTAAAGCAAATTTTAAAACCCGATATTGGTCAAATTGGTAGTATATATTCAAGACGGTAAGAAAATTAATTGTGCCAAATTTCAATAGAATTAGTTAATATTTACGAACTTTATAAGCTACCGTATTCGTCAAGGGACCTTATATAGGACTCCAGTATCGTTGGTTTTATAATTATCTCAAAATAAATACATAAAGCAAATTAAAGAAAATTATCTTCAAATTTGCGACCCATATGACCCACAGATTTTGGTGGTATAACAAAATTTTGCATGTTTCAGCTTATAACTAGTTTTCTATTGATCCGATTTGAACCTTTTGACCTTTGATGAGGAATTTTGTTACATTTCGTTAAAAAATGAAAAAGTTCTTTTTCTAAATTTTGAGATTATCTCAGATATTAGTCCATTACTTTGTTACTTAGGACAATAACGAATTGTGTGACCGAATTTTAATGAACTCAGAAAATTATTCTGGGAGTAAAAATTTGTCTAACAAACAGAAGGGCGGACATACGTTAATCGACTCAGAATTTATATATATTTTATAGGGTCTTAAGTGACTTCTTCTTAGCGTTACACATAGAATGACAAAGATAATATACCCTCATCACCTCTTGTACTGGTGTAGGGTATAAAAATAAATTTGAGTTTATAAAAAACATTTTTAATTATTTGAAAAATAATTTAAAAATAAATTATTTAAATCGTTTGTAGTTTTTTTCTCAAATCCATTTTCTTCTCTTTGTATTCATTTGCTAATGAAGCGATAATCGTTAAATCAATAAATTTTATTGGCAACATTTTTTTCGAATTTTATTAAATTGGAACATCTGATTTTGTAAAAGTGGGAAACTGTAAAATCATGTACTTCATCATCATTATCACCATTTTTTATTCACACATAAATTTCATTAGTAAATAATTAAATGTAATCGTTGGTATGAAAAAAGGGCGATAACGATTTATATAGAATTTATTTTCAACAGACATTTTTATTAAATCATTTTCAATTAGAAAAAAATAAATCGTGCTTCACTGCAAATGGGGAGGAGTATTTAGCAAATTAGTGGTGAATTGAGAAAATTAATTTGTAATTTTTGTAATTAATTGGTAAGAGAAATAATGCAGGTTGCAATTTTTTAGAAAAATAAGAGATATTAGGTAGGAGAAAAAGTAGGTAAAATAAAAATATACGTTTCGGGGGAGAAGAACAATAACAATTAAGAAAGCTATGCCGAATCTACAATACCCTTCTCCATAAATGCATGTGAAGCCAAAACATTATGTTTCATACACACACAGTGTTATAATCACATATACACTAATATATATTACAGTATGTTTAAATATAGCACAAGAGCACTTAAAGGGTCATATTTTTAACTATAACTTTTTCTAATAATTTTTAGTCAAGACAAACGGAAAGACCAACAGAAATATTTAAATCGATTAGATTTTTATTTGATGCAAGAATATGTATACATATTTTGAGGTCTTAGGTGATACCTTCTCAATGTTACTCACCGAATGACAAGGTAATATGTACTCTTTACCACTAGTGGGAATAGAAGTATTTGGAAGTCTTCAGCTCTCAAGTTCATTTAATTTTGTAAACATAAAAAATCAAATCTTTTTTCAAAATCTCATCAGAGATATAAGTCAGATGGAAACGAAAAGTATACAACATTGCCAGACCATCGCAAGTAACATCAATGTTTAGGGCAAAATGGATAGCATGCACATGCATTTTCACATTTTGTTCAGAATGTATTTTCGGTAATTAAAGAAATATAATTATTTTTGACCAAAAACCAAATTTCTTGATTCTACAGTGGGATAAAATGGGGAAAAACAAAATTCTAAAATTTTAAAACGTGAGGAATATTCAAAGCGATTTTATTGAATTTTATTCATTTCGAAAGGTTAATATAAGTTTTTTTTCTAACTAAAGCAATAAAAATTTTATGTGGGTTTTTTTCGAAAGGGGTCTAACGTGGAAGCCATGAGAATTTATAAGCCGGTGATAATACAATTTTATAAAATCCCTCAAATTTATGTAAAACACGTTCATATCGAATTTTTAAATGGAAAAAAATTAAACCAATTAATTATATATTATACTGATTTTTTAAGGGTCCTTATATGGGACCTTTGGGAAATTGAGTTTTTATGATTGAATATTTCATCATGATTAGGGTTTCATTTTTTTCGAGGTTTTTTCATTTCCGGGAATATTAGAAAAAAAATTGTCATTCCCAGGAATTCCCGGAAATAAATTGCAGCTGCTATTTTGGAATATTTAAGACCTTGTTTAAGGAACTAGTTCAAACAACCCCAAACATTTTTTGTTATACTCTTGTATTGAATTAAATGTTTGTACACTGATATTTTATTAATCCGTTATAGATGAGTTTTGATATGATGAAAAAATACAATGAACTCTGCTTCAGATATCAGTCTTTAACTAGTTTGTAATTAGAGCGATATAGTAAGTTTAAAATAGGAAACTGCTTAGAACAAACAATCTGGTCTTTTCTTCTAGAGTTACAGACATTCTTCATTTAAATTACTTCCCAAAAATTCCTAACAGAAATTTCCCGGGATTTAGAAAAATAAATTTCGCGGAAAAAATCCCGGGAACGTTTTTGCTTGGAGATGCTCTAATCATGATACAAATATTTATAGGTTTTTTATCATTTGCTGCAAGGTCGTCATTACTCAAAATTTAGGCAATTTGTATTTTGCTATTAAAAAACAGCGAAATCGGTCCAGTTATAAAAAAGTTATAGATTGATATTTGAGATCATCTTAGAAATTCAGACAAATATTTTTGTCGTTTTTCAAAAAGTAGTCATCAGATTAAAATAATTATAATGAAAATAACTATAATTTATAGATAAATCCGTCCATTACTGTCTCTAAAATCATAAAATCGTACAAGTAGAAAAAAAAATTGCTTAAAAAAATCTGTTATAATATGCCCCTTCTTTCAAATATTCCTAAAATCATTAAACAACTTTCAAATCCACTCCCGCACTTAATTTTTTTTTAATTTTTTTTTTGAATTACTTGACAATTTTAATTGATTTCCCGTCTTTGTTTGTCAATTAGGCGTTTTTAGGTTCTTGTTTATTAATTACAAATTCATCATTATAAATTCATATAATTTTTTTATTAATATTATTAAGTACTTATTTTTTTCTATTCCATTATTTACACAATTTTTACAAATCATTTGATTACTTTGTGTAGAATTCACAGTGGGACAAATTGAAAAAAGTTCTATAAAAATTACTTAAATTATATCGCTATAAATGGTTGGATTATTCAGCGTTTGCACTAAATCACCTTTAACTAAAGCAATCGGTATAAAAATGTCCGTCAATCCGTCTGGCTTTTTTCCTGCTGAACGTTGTAAAACCCCTTAAGATAGTAATTGTAAAAATTTCTTAAAGCACAATTTATTTAGCTTGGTCCCATAAAACCCTCATACAAATCTTACTTCCGGAAATCACTTGAAAGTTTGTAAATTTTAAAAATTGGTTCAGAGTTGGAAATAAGTTTTTATATCTTGCACCACTACAAGTGGGGATGAGGTTTTATTAACTTTGTCATTCTGCGTGTAACGTTAAGAATGAATTATATAATTATATAATTATATAAGTATGTATGAAATCTGAACCAATTTAACTACGTCCATCTGTCTGTTTGAAACAGTCTAACGCCTAGACTAACTTCTCGAATTCAATGATATTTAATCTGAATATTTATTATTTTCCTAAGCATTCGGTTCATTCATTAAAAGGTTATAGACCGATATCTGAGAAAAACTTAAAATTCTGATAGATAACTTTACTAGTTTTTTCAACAAAAAGTAATATATAATATACAGTTATATGTTCTTTATCATCGTGCAAAAACTCATCAAAATCGGATTAATGGAAAAAGAGTTATATGCAAAAAAAGGAAAAAATTTGATACACCTCAAACTCTGTTGGTCATACGGATTGTAATTTTGCAGATAATAACGTGAAATTTGGCATATGTATTTATTTTTATACAATAAAAAACCTAAAAAAAAAATAAATTTTGCTGGGTCATTAGTTCACCTAGCTCCCATATAAGGCCACTTCCCGGCATTGAGATTTGGCACAATCATCTCAAATACATGTTAATAATTTGGTCCATTTTTTACTATAGCTTCCATATAACCCTTTCCAGGCTTCCATATAACCCTTTCCCGGAAAACAGGTTTGAGCTTACAAAGGTAATAAATAGCAATTTCGTTGAAATTTTTATATTTATATTTATAGGTTTATATTTTGCTATAGCTAGCATATTCCGGGAACAAGTTTTGCGCTTTGTTCCCGTTCGTCACGCGTATAGAGTGTCTAAATCGAACTTTTAGGAAATAATTCTCTAACTTTTGAACCGTTATAAATATCTTAATGAAATTTCACGTGATTAGAGCTGAGGTCTTGATAAGAGGGAGTAAAGACTTCTGTCTAATCAGGGGCATGTTGGCCACTTCGAGTATGTTGATTATATAAAAACTACCCAAAAATGAATTTTTGAATTGAGAAAAAGGAAATTAGTCCTTACAAATCTTTATAAAAATAATGGTCTTAAAATTCTATAAAAATATACTCTATATTCCCTATCAAATAAAAAAATGGAACTGAAAAACTTTACAAATATATGAATCCAAAAAAAATATTTCTTTAATCTGAAGTTGGAATTTTGAAAAACGTTTAATTATTTTACAAAAAAAAATCTTAACAAAAATATAAGTGATTTGAATCCTGATGAGTTCGGATCAAACAACCTGCTAACAAGTCCTATCTAAATTTTGAATCATATTGAAATTATTCTGAATATTATTAACGTATGTAAGGTAAACACCCATAAAGTATTCTCTGTGAAAAATATTAAATTTTTAAATCTTGTATATTCATTGGGATTATTAGTATTTTCGATTCGTAATGTCCAAATCTGCTTCAAAAGATTTGTGCATTTCGATCAAGTTCATATGTATATAACTCACTGCAATTTCATTAAAAGTTTGAGTATAATTAGATTTTTGAAAAATATGCCAAAATTTTAAATTTTAAGTGTTTCAAACATTTTTGCCATCATATGACATTTAACTTAATTATTGAATCTCCAAGTCCTAACGCTTTCATAGATGCCAAGCCTCTTTGTAGAGAGTTTTTAACTTGGCTGATAACCTTTTCTAAACCAGGCTTTCTCTAGTTAACTATTTTTCATACTCTTTCAGACACTATTTTTTCTTCTCTTACCCACTGTGCAATCTAGTTTAATTGTATTTACTCTACAGCTTTTGCTACTTAGAAGCCAATTAAATTTTTATTATTTGTATTCCATGATTTTTGATTTCATTTATTTAGCACTTAAAATTCATTTCTTTATACTTATTTCTTTCTCTGTAAACAAGTTCCGTTTTCAAATTCTACTTTTTTATTTAATTTTTCTATTTTGAAAATATTTAACCCTTTTTGCCGGATTCTATTCTATTGAATTCATTAGTTATAATTTATTTATAATTTATATAGTTTTTGTTTATTTATTTTAGTTATAAGAATCTTATAAAATTTAAAAGATTTGTTTGTATGTGTGTAAGTGTGCAAGATCCCAATTTTGAAATTTTCTAGTTTTTGAAATTCAATAAATAAATAGACAGACAGACAGACAGACAGACAGACAGACAGACGGTGTAAGATGATATTGATTTAGTTATTTTGTTGTTGTATCTCTAGTATTTATTAGATTTTGATTTGCCTTCCTATTGCTGAGGGTTTTTTTCTGAATGGATATTTTTCCCTTTTCCATAAGATTGTTTGTCGAAAGTGTGTCATTGAAAAATAGTTTGTTTAATTTTCAAAAAAAAAATCACTTTTTTATTTTTCGTGATTTTAATTAATTGAATGTACCCTTATAATGGCACAAATGCTGTCATAGTTATTTTTCGACATCTCAGATCTGATTTAATTTGATTGAATTTTATTTAAATGAATGAGAAATGATATTGAAATTTATTAACCGTCGAATACTTTATATTTGTAAGCGACAATGTGGCATGAGAAATTGATTAGTTCAGTTTTAGGTTTGTATGTAGTTGTGTAAAATTCGTATTTGTCTACAAATGTAGGAAAATATTTTCGTTATAATAATAAAGGGTTCTGAGAATTTTTTTATCTTCATGGATGATGGAGAATCGGTGAAGAACTTATCAGCGATTTCCTATAACTCTAACCGTGGAAAATCATATTTTGATCCACGAAGTAGAACTAGAACAGAACTAGAACTGAGCTGGAGTTAAATTAGAAATGAACTAGAACTGAACTAAAACTGAACTAGAACTGAAGTAGAATTGAACTTAAACTGAACTAAAACTGAACTAGAACTGAACTGGAGTTCAACTAGAAATAAACTATAACTGAACTAAAACTGAAGTAGAACTGAACTTAAACTGCACTGAAACTTAACAAGAACTGAACTAGAACTGAACTAAAGCTGAACTAGAACTGAAGTAGAATTGAACTAGAACTGAACTAAAACTGAACTAGAACTGAATTGGAGTTCAACTAGAAATGAACTATAACTGAACTTAGACTGAAGTAGAACTGAATTTAAACTGCACTGAAACTTAACTAGAACAGAACTTGAACTGATCTAGAACTGAACTAGAACTGAACCAGAACTAGAACTGAACTAAAACTGAAATAGAACTGAACCAAAACTGAACTAGAACTGAACTAAAACTGAACTAGAACTGAACTCTAACTGAACTAGAACTGAACTAAAACTGAACCAGAACTGAACTAAAACTGAACTAGAACTGAACTAGAATTGAACTAAAACTGAACTAGAACTGAACTGGAGTTCAACTAGAAATAAACTATAACTGAACTAAAACTGAAGTAGAACTGAACTTAAACTGCACTGAAACTTAACTATAACTGAACTAGAACTGAACCAGAACTAGAACTGAACTAGAACTGAACTAAAACTGAACTAGAACTGAACTAAAACTGAACTAGAAATAAACTGCAGTTGAACTAGAAATGAACTAGAACTGAACTAGAACTTACCTAGAACTGAACTCGAACTGAACTAGAACTGAACAAGAACTGAACGAGAACTGAACTAAAACTGAACTAGAACTGAACTAGAACTAAACCAGAATTGAACTAAAACTGAACTAGAACTGAACTAGAACAATAAATTAAACAATCGTAAAATGGGTCATTTATATTAAAAATTTTCAAACTTAGTTATAGTTTTAGAAATTTTAGAACCCAAGATGTCCGGATTAATACCCATGTGGACCTTCTAAAAGCTTAAACTCTGCTGAATATCACTCGTGTTTTTTTGAATAATTTATTGACAAAAAATTGAGCAAAAACTAAAAAATACGTATGGTAAACTTTATAATAAACATTTTTAGGTAAAGAAGATATAGACCTTTAATTTGTATATTCAGAAACTGTTACAAATGATTACTTCACTATTTTGATTTTGATAGAACCATTACTTCAACTATAGATCAAACAAAAACCGTGATTTGAAAACAGTTCTTTTTTATTTGAAAAGTTCTTCTTTCGAAAAATTTGAAAATTGATTTTCCGTACACACTAGATGAAAGATATCAAAAATTTAAAAAAAATTGTCAGTGATTATACAGTATATGAAAGAAATTATTCCACCTTAGAATCTTTGAAAATTATAATTACTTTCCCGCTGTAGTTCTTAAAATTTTAGCATTTTCATTTTATTTGTCTCATTAAAATTCTTCAAATTCTTTTACTTTGTTCTAAATTTAATCTCAGAAATTAAATTAATGTCTATAAATCAAATAAAATTAATTTGATTGTTCTAACAATTTATTGTTGTTTTAAACAATTGCCAAGCTAATAAAATGCTTAAGCTTATTTAAGCTTTTTTTTATGGTACAAAGAAATTTTAATTAAATAATTTTTGTTATTATTTTTTATATTTATTTAAATATTTGGACTGACTTGCAAAAATCGTGTTAACAAAAATTGTTATACAAATAAAAATTTTAAAAAACAAAGAAAATTTTTTAGGTTAAAATCGGACAATCTCGACTATGTAATGCGCTATATCACAATATTGGTTCTAAATGACAGCTACGAAAAATTTATCGTGGGCCCTTGTTCGATTTTCTGATTTATGATCAAGAAAGAAATACATTATGTGGAATATATGCATTTGGAAATATTTTTCTGGAGGTTATATCGGAGCTAGAAAAATAATGGACCGACCTTTATATGATTTTGAATATCAATTTTAGATTATATTTGTCTTAATTTGACCAAATGGAAGGATTTATGTCCTTCAAAGTGGTAGTTGGAGGGGGCTTGTGTGAGACCTATGAGAATTAATGGACCGACCCTTGCATAATTTGACGCAATGATTTAAAATATTGTAAGACTTATTTTTTTCAATTTCGTTAAAATCGTGTTATACTTTAAAACTTTTATGAGTTTAAAACCTCTTTTCGGGAGGAATTCTGTATGGGAGCTACCTGAACATGGCCAATTTCAAAAGGTTTCGTCCTTGGTACAAAATAATATGTACCAAATTTCATCTAAATACCTCAAAAATTGTTCACGTTTACATGAACAGCCAGCCGGACAAACAGACGGACGAACATCGTTAAATCGACTCAGAAAGTGATTCTGTGTCGAAAGGTAACAAAACGCATAATACCCCAACTACTTACGGTGTTGTAGGGTATCAATATTTTATAACAATAAGGTGAGTTTTATTAGATTGAATATGAAGTCTATTTTTTTATTTGTTATAAAAACAACAACAATAAGAGAGATACTAAAAAATACAAGAATTCATTATCTTTTGGTAAATAAATAGAAATAAATTGAAATTCTTATTAATAAAACGGTTATTAGAAATGTTCTCTTTCTCTTTTGGAGGTTATAAACTTTTTACTTCTGTTTCAATTAATTTTTTCATTGAGCGTAACTGTAAAAAATGGCAGACAATATAATTAGTGTAAATAGAGTAATTTCTCTTTATGATAGAAAAAACAACAGTTATTTTTTGAGAGTTATTTTTGGGGGGGGGAGATTTTTGTGACACATACCAACAAAATTTAGGGCGCATTAAAAAAAATACACGCATAATGAGGGTTAAAACTAGTGTACAAAAAACAACAATAAAACTATAACACGAAAACTAAAAAAACACACAAACAAAAACATTAAAAGAGTGTTAATTAAAAGGCAAGGGCGAATTCAAAAGTACCCTTTAGAGAGAATAATTCAGAATAAGTGATAAAATAATTGAAAATAATTGAAAACTAATTGAAGAATTAATAAAATAAGGAAATTTATAAAAAATACCAGAAGAGAGATTTAATTGTCTCTTGAGAATTACAGTTGTTTTGATGTTTTCAATCATTTTAAATCCCTTTTACTCTATCACCTATACCTCCTTTTAATAGTGATAGACTTTTCTTATATTTCTTATCAAAAAAAACCAATAAAACATTCCCTCAAAAAAAAAATCCAAACATGCACTGCGTTTTCGCACTGTGGTCTAAAAATGGAAATAATTTCTTTATTTTGGAAACGTTGCAAATGATTTCAAGAAATTTCACATGGACAATTTGCACGAGTTTTTCAATTGATTGGAAAGAGCTCAATTTCTAAGAGTGTCACACATTTTTGGAAGGAATTCCTTGACATTGACATTCTTGAAGTGGTTTCCAATTGATCTGAAACAGTCCAATTTATTAGTGAGTTCGCGGCAGTGAGGGTGCAACACAAAAGTTTAAAAAAACTTAAAATTTTATTAAGAAATGCAACAAAAGCATTCTTGATGTGTATTTGAATAGATATAGAAGGAAAGGTTTATCTCTAAAATTGGTACACAAGTTTGTGAAATAACAAATACTTAGTAGCTTCAGGGGATGTAAGCTTGAATCCAAAGTTGTAAGAATTTTTTTTATATCACCAAAGTGGCATTCATAATTCGTTTAAAAAAATCGGAAATAGTTGTGTAATTTTTAACTACTAAATTTTTTTACGAGAAATTAAGGTATTTTTTCTAACATATAAGAAAAACACTAGCTCTTATTGGATCAAGTGGAAGGAGTCTGGATCTTCAAAGTTGCATTAAAGCAGGTAAAGAAATTCGGAAGGCATAAGGAAAAGTACATTCCGAGCTATAGTTTTCAGAATTGAAGAGAAGAAAATTTTAAATTACAGTGGTCAAAAACCCAAAATATGTTTGCTTTAAACTCGAGGTGCCCAAAATACAGAATTTCTGATTCACGAGGTAAGAATACAAATTCAAATTTCTTCACATATATGCTATAGACGACTACTGCTGTCTCACCACTATAACCAGAGGGAGAGAGAGAGCATTCATTCAATATAATTTTTTGCTGTTTCACTCACACAAAGTTAATGTCTCAAATCTTAATTTAATTTTTTAAAGTTTTCCCAGAATCAGAATTTTAGGGAATCAAGAAATGGAAACCTGTAAGCTCCCATATCCTATTCTCTATTTAAACGGGAACATAAATGCTGCTTTATTTTTTTTACACAATTAATGAAAAATTAAAGTAAACTTGATCCATTTTAATAGAATCTTATGGATTTCTCTCTTCTTCTAAGACAAATATGAGATGTATAATTTCGAGAGAACCTTATAGTCCTTTAACCGATAAGTATATTTCTTTAGAACAGAACTTATTTATGATCTTGAACGGTTCAAGGACAGGAAAAGGACTCCCAAATAATAGGCGAATAAATTATTAATATGCAAGTCCTTCAATTTAAAGGTTGTGTAATTGTTAAAAAAAAAAAACTTCTCAGAACCACTGTATTGTGTGAACTATTTTTTTATTGTTTATTTTTTAAAGAAAACCCTCCAACAAAAAAATAGGAGCGGAAAAACTTTAACACCACAATACAATAGATCAACAAAAGACTTGGAAAAAAAGACACTAACAAAAAAATTCCCAAATTAATGTCACTCACACATGACAAATACACTCATTCACTTTACTACTTAGGAAAGGAAGGGAAGAAGAAAATACAAGAAAATTGTTAAAAAAAAACAACATAAAAAGTACAAAAAAGAAAACAAACAAAAATCGTAGAAAAAATCGATGTATTTCAAACAATAACAAGTACAAGAAAAGTACTGAAATTGATGTATTCATATGTGCATAACACAAGACACAATAACAATAACAAAAATACTATTTTACTACACCTACAACAACTATAAAAACAATTGTGTTTAATTAGTGTTTTGCGGGAAAATGGTAACAGTGGAGGTGATAGGAAATGGGACATAGAAAATAAAAGGTGTTGTTTTGCTCTTAAAAGTGACCTCAAAAAACCAAGTGGTCTAGTATTAACACTTTTTCCAATCTTGTCATTTATTTTTAAATGATTCATTCAGAAGTTCACAATTGATTATTTTACCAGATTCTTTATTAACTCAAACTTGTATAATTCACTACGGGTCCAATTAATGATCATACCAAAACCTGCTGCTTTTAAACTTACTTAGATTCGCCGTTATTGCTTAGAGAACTGTACATAATACCATTTAACAACTCCAGACTTATGACAGCCTTCCTTATTCCTCACTATTGAGTCCAGAAAACACCATCTAAATGAGAAACCGAAGATCCTTTTTGTTAAAGAATGAACCAAGCTGTTACTTTTGGAATGCTTAAAGTATAAGGAATCTTCCTTACTTATATATTTCAATGGGTCTTCCCGAAGCATGTGAAAAAATATATTTGAATTTACGAACATAGTTTACTCAGAAATATGCAAAATCTTCTAGATCGAAATTCACGTAACACAACTTTGCACGACATACATTAAATTATCGGAAATTCCGCGGTTTTAAGTTGCCATATGAATGTCGTAATTGAAGTCCATGGATCACTCATTGCAGACAATGAATAGAAGTTGCCGCAGTACACAACGGTAGTTTTGATACTACTGATATGGAAAGAAAGCCCACTGGCCTCATATTTACGTGTCCTCCTAAACATATGTCCTGCATGTGGCCAAGGACTACACAATATACAAAAATTGTTAATTGCCAGTCCAATACTACCTCTCTCTGTTCTGAATATCTATGAACCCATCCAATAGTGGTTGTCCATTTTCTTCACATGGAGTTTAATCAAAATATATTACAACAACATAACGGTCCCCCTCTTTGACATGACCAAAAGTTTTCCTGTCACTTGTGTTAGACACTAGATCTTTTCTGTAATTGTTAGGTATCTAAGTGCATCTTTTATTTTGGAAGACAATTTGCTAAAACGATCTTTTCATGTTTTGATTAATTGATCCGGAAATACATTTTTGAAGTGACATTGTAAGTTGCTGGATTGATGAAGAGCCGAACTGAGGAATGTTGCCCTATGACAGTTCTCACTGATATTAAAAATACATTCACCTGGTCATATGTTCTCTTTGATTTTTCTTTGGCTTCTAACTAGAACTTCTGTATACCGTACGGACTGGGCATTATGTTAAGTAGTGAAATAGATCTATTTGGTTAAATTAAAAGTCAGCGATTAACAAATTGACCTGTCATCAACGACTTAATTCATGCCTAAGTTTTCAGGCAAAGTTGCGAGACTGTCTACATCAAATTATAATAATAATATTTGTTTATAAATATCTCTTCAACTACTATATATGTCTCTTAATTTTAGCCATCACTGTTCACATTTATAATGTGTTTAGTGGTTGTATTTTCTAATGAGTGAATGTTTGTAATTATGATTTTTTACATAATTTCGTTACAAAAAATGTCAAGTGTTTCTAAAAAGGAATATACGATTATTCGTCTCAAAAGAGAACGAATAATTATTTTGAAATAAAATTGAATTAGTTTTATGAAAAAAGATTCAAATTTGTTTAATTTTTTTATTTATATTAAAATATTTAATAAAAGAAAGTAAAATTAAATCGAATACAATACCAGGTGTTAAATAAGGTGAAAATCCAATTACATTCAAAACGTTGCAAAATAAAAAATATTATGAAAATATTCGGTACTTAAATTTATTAAGTTTAATATTATAAAATATTTTATTTACTGTTAATTAAATTTAATTGAATAAATGTAATGGAATTCGGAATATTGAAATAACATTTATTGAATTGAAGATTACAGAGTTTTGTTACTTAACAAAAAAAGTAAATCAGTTTCGTGCTTTGAAAATTAATTAAATTTCATAAAAAGTAATCGATTACCAAACATTTTTATTCTATGAACTATTTGAATAAATATTGTTTGCCAAACCTGAATAAGTTGATTTAGAACCTCTGAAGTACTTAATTAAATTTTACATCATTTTAATTAACTTTTTGTTAATGTAAATCATATTTGATTCGAATAAAATAATTATTTTTGACATTTAGAATTATTTTTTTAGAGTTGTTTTTAGTGAAAAAATTTTAATAAATTTAAACAAATATTTTGAAACATTGGAAACTGAAATAAATGTAATCGATTAATATATTCACTAATTTTGCAATCAGAAAATAAATCAATTTTATTAAAAATGTATTTTTATGTACAATAAATGTTTGACGTTATAGTAAAATGTATTTCGGACACTTCGCTTTTTTGTCAGCATAATTATGTATAAATACACCTGTGCATGCCTGCACATCACGTTCTGCGGAAGCCGTCAAACTCGACTTGTCATGGTGATAAAAGTATAGAAACGGGCATATCGCAGAAGCGATGATATCTAAAAGAATAAATAAACCGATTGATCCGTTTTGGAAAATATACTTCAATAAAATAATATAGTTTTCGTGTCATAATTGTGAAAGAAAATATGTCAGGGAAACCGACAAATTGGAAATTGGCTTAAAATATTCGAATAATTTAAACTTTCAGAAATCAAATAATTATAATAATAATAATAATAATAATAATAATAATAATAAAATAATAATGTAATAAGTTTTGAAAAAGTTCAGAATTTTTTGAAGAATATTTTATCGATTTTTTAATAATTATTCGATTACCCGAATAACATTATTAAATAAGTAAAAACTTTTTTAAATAAAATTTAAATAATAAGTTTTTTATCTTTCAGTAGAATATAATCAATTATTTTAAATGAAAAATTAAAATAACAATTATTCGAAAACGATTATTCGAATAATTTTTTTAATATATAGTTAAAGTTTTATTTAAGAAATTACAAACAAATCGCAAATTTAATTTAAAATTTAATTGAGAATAATGATTATTTGAATAAAATTTAAGCGATTATTCGAATAAGTTTTAAACGAATATTATTAAATTAAATTTCAAATTTAATTGAAAATAACCATTAAAATAAAAAAATATTCGAATAAATTTTAATTGATTTTTTTAATATTAAATAGTAAATTTAAAAGCTTCTTAATCAATATTTATAAAAAAGTTTAAATTTAAATTATGCAGGGTTTATAAATAATAAATCGAAATAAGTTTATCTTTTTTAGATTTATTCTTCATTAATTCCCTTTTGAAAATAAATAAAAAAACGAAATTGAAAAAAAATATGTGTCAGTTTAAAATGTCATAACAAATACTTTATCTAAATTACTTTGTTAATAAAGATAATACGAACATTAAAGTTTTGATTTTAAAAATAAAGAAACGAAATTAAGTTAATAATAAACTAACTTTTACCCGGAACAGTAAAACTATTCCTTGGAAAAGTAATTGTGATAAAATCTTAAACTCCTCACTTCAACAGTTTTTTAGTTTTGGTTTAGAATGGGGTTTCCTTATCTGTCCCACATGGTGTCCATTAAAACATTTCCATGAGAAAATAGTTGAAATCAAAAATGAAAACTCTCGCTGTTATAGTCCTTCCGATATTCGATAATAAATGTTAGTTTTGTATGGGGTACCCCACCCTCTGATCCTATTCCTCCTACATATTGTCCTCCAAAACAGTTCATTAAAAAAGTGATAGGGACCAAAGTAGTAGTTTTTTAAATATTTGATAATAAATATTTGTTTTGTATTGGGTCCTATCCGTCCTACATTTTGTCTCCTAAAACATTTTTTTTTAATTATTGGAACCAAATTTGAGAACTCTCTCTCGATATTCGATAATCCATATTTGCTTTGTATGAGGGGGTTCCACTTCCCATGATCCTATCCATCCTTCATTTTGCCAAGTAAAACAGATCCTTGAAAAAGTAATTGGAACCAAATTTTAGTACTCTCACAGTTATAGTTCTTTCGATTTGATAAACAAAATTTGCTTTTTATGGGGGGTACCCTCCGCTTTGTCCCATCCGATCTTCATTTTGCCAATTAAAATACAGAAATTAATTGGGGCTAAATTTTATAACTCTTATAATCCTTTAGATATTCGATAATCTATATTTGTTTTGTTTGGGGGGCACTACGCCGCCTGGTCCTATTGGAAATTTCTGTGAAAATTTCGGAAAAATCAGCTGTTTTTAAGTTTCAAATAGAAAATATTTCTATTATTATTTTAATTAAATATTTAATTGATTGAATTAAATATTTCATATCTTTTTAACATTTTTGTTTAAATTTTCTTGTTTTTTATTGTGAGTAATTAATAAAAATCTAACACCTTTCACATTTTTTTTTAATTTTAATTGAAAGAAAGTAAAACAAAACAAACTCAATCAATTTGAAATAAATTTATAGATAAGAAAGTAATCGATTAAAAGCCTAAGGCACAAACTTTTCAACACCATTTAATTTTAATTTAAATTTTTTAATAGATTTTGTTTTTAGATTTAAAAAAAAAACTTTAAAAATAACATTTTTTTTGGCAAACGATTAACTAAATTATTCGCTTGTTTAACAACTCTAGCGGTTATTAAACAAAAATTTTTAGATATTTTTTTTACGTACATTTCAATTTGAACACATTTTTCCGGCAATTGATTTTTTTGTTATTATTTTTTTATTAAAGAAAAAACTTTTTTTTAAATTTTTTAAAATTTCAAATTTTAAAACTTTTATTAGTTTTCTTTTTTTATAAAATTCCACAAACAATTTTTACTTTTTTATAATTTTTTTTTAATTTCCCAAATTTTTTTAAAACATTTTGTTTTTGTTTAGATTTTATTGAATTTTTACGTAAAATTACGTCTGGCTGTTGTTGTTTTTTTGAAAAAAATTTTCACAAAAATTCTTTTTCCTTTCAAAATCGAGAAAAAAATTATTCACACCGTCTTATTTAGTTCGCTTTTAAATTAATACTGATTTGTTGTACAAGACACAGCGATATTCTTAAAATCATTTTTTTATTTATTTATTTGTTTGTTTTATTATTTTTTTATTCGTTGTTGTTTTTGTTTCTCATTTCCAAACAAAAAAACCAAACACACAAGATACAGATATTGGGGAACCCTCAATAAGACATAATAACAACAAGCGTGTTATTGGGTATGAGAGTGTAAAAGAGCATAGTTAAGAGAAAAGCTAATTTATTTTGTTGTAAAATTATGAAGTAACAAACCCAACCAAAAAAGCTTAATTAAAGAGCATAAATATCACTCATAGTTCATTTTTTTCTTTGTGGCGTGTATCCCCCACCACATTTTCCACACTCTCACTCACTGTCACATAAAAAGAGTTGTTGTCATTTGTAGTTCTCCCCAAATATAAATGCGTGTTTGTGAGTGTTTATTTTAGTTTGGTTTTGTGGGTATGAGTGTGGCCAGATAATGAGATTTTTAATTCATTTAAATGGGAATGTGGGTCTATAGTTTTAATTAATATAAGTTGTATTTATAACCCGGTTCGCTTTGCTGCACAAAAATTCTACTCAGTCCCAGATCTCGAAAGAAAATTTCACAAATCAGGAAGTGTATTAAAAAAATTCAGGCAACAAGGATTTTGTCAAAGCCTCTATGACCCTGTCAGATCTAAAATTTTCGAATAACATTGCTTCGTAGAAAAGTGACAAAATGTGAAAGCTTTAGGTGAAATAGCTTTTTAGATATTCGATAATTAATAAATGGCATATATAATAGGTCGGTTCTCCTTTGTCTTTATTTAACTACGTCTGCCATCTATTTTCTCAAGTAAAACATATTTTTCAGGAAAATTATTGGTTCCAAATTTATGAATTCTAAGTGCAAAAGTTGTATGAACAGTACCATGGTCCTATCTGTCCTGTAAGTTCTTCACGATATCAATTTTAATGAAAGTTACTGGAATTTAATCTTATAACTATAACTATAATAATTCCACAGAAAATATATAGTAAATATTTCCATTGCAAGAGGGCTACCCCTTGTTATGATATTTACCGTCCTATATTTTGTCCAGTAAAACTGTTTTCTTGAGAAAGTAATTGGTATTAACTCCCACTTCAATAGTATATTAGATATTAATTAACTAATATTTGCTTTTCATTCGGGGCTACCTCTACCCTTATCCTATTCGTTCCATATTTTGTCCAGTAAAACAGTTCCAAGAGAAAGTACCAGGGATCTTGATTCTATCTGTCCTATATTTTGTTCAGTAAAACAGATACTTGAGAAAATGATTTGAACCACCTTTAAGAACTGATAATCAATATTTGTTTTGTACGGGGATACCGCTCCTCTATGTCCTATTGGAATTGTTATAGCCTTTGTTACTTTTGACTATATTGAGTTCATTTTGTGAAAATTTCTGCTAAATCGGCTTAGTAGTTTATCTTTCTTTCTTTCTATAAGTTCCAAACAAATAAACACATATTCATTTTTACTTTTATATATGGATGGATCTCATGTCATGCTAACTTTAAACTGGGTATGGCCGGAAAAATATATTAACTCTTTTATTGGTTTTTTGTTATAAAAAGAAAATGTAACGATCGACTAATAAAATATATCATTTTTAAAATGGAGATGAGATTAAAAATATTGGATTAATATCTGTGAATATGTGCTATTTTGGTTGATTTAGTAAAAAATTTTTTTGGAACAGAGGGGTGAATGATTTTGATATGAATAATTTATATTCGCTTCAAAATACGAATTATAGTAACTAGTCCAAAGAAATGAAACCATTTACTCACCCCCGTAGATTTGTTTTTATGGCGAAGTAGTGGACATATTAAAGGCATGCGATCCTTGTTGAAAACAAAAATATTTCTGGATGTATAGGAAATATTAGTCGACCAGTCAGGTCACTTCATAAATCCCCCATTGGTCATACGAAATTACACTTGGACGGATCTCTGCCTCAAGGACTCTTTTACTAGGTGCTAGTAAGATTCTATTTTAATATGTGCAATTCCGAATGGTCATATAAGATACTTGCTCGTACAGCCGAAATTGGCATGAGATTTTGAATTACTTTACCATAGAAACGTAACCTACACAAGACGAAGAAAGAAAGTGATTTGATCAATTTACTTTAAAATGTGGCAAACATTATTATTCCGACTGTCAAAGAGGATCCAATAACCTCGTTTTTAGAATCCATTTAACATTCAAGAAAGAAAATAACTTGTCACTTTTTGCTGCTGCCCGCATAGAGCTAGATCCATCCTGATTATTTTGTATATATCTGTTAGTCGTTATGTCTTATCCTTGATAATTTACAGAGAAGTCAAAACACTGACTTGTCCTTATCCAATTTAGCACAGTGATGATAGAAGATATTGAAGGGCAATTATAGTCTACAGGCGTGTTTGCCAAACACCAAGAGATTAGGGATTATGTATAACAAGCTCGATATGCCATTACGACTGTGTTTCAGGAGTTGCATTATTCTGTTCAAATTATCAGTTGCCCACTTCTCTTTGTTGACCGTATAAATTTGTATATCTCAGCCCTTCTGAGCTTGGATTAATTGGGGAAATGCTTGACAATAGTTTCCCTGATAACCCAAGTTATGGGTTTCGGACTGATTCCACAGTATACAAAATGCCAAAATTCTCATTGACATGTACCACTTTTATCCCGAAATCGATATGAAATTTTAAATTCGAAATTAAAAAAAAAATATCAACTCCACAGTGCATCGCTGAATGTTACTAGCCGATGTTGTATAGATGATAATGTCCTTATTTTATGCGGCATATCTCCATTGTCTATCCCACTCTCAAAGATAACTTCAAGTACCTAAGTATTTGACATCTCTTGAAAGCAGTAGCAGGAATGTAACAGCGCATTAATAGCAGAAGGCTAAACTATATAGCTTGGACTTTATTGTAAACAATACCAGTTCGGTCTTAGTAAACTCTTAGACTACATTTCGTCTAGTTACTAAGTAGATCCAATCTGATCCAAACTGACCCGAAACATGTATCAGGCATTGCCCACATTAGTCAAAACTTTTATCAAATTTTTTCATATATTTCTTCACTATTGGAACCGATTAAAATATTCTTTATTACTATATACTATTTAAACTGAAATAAATAATTTGACGACTTCGACAACCTTGGTCAGTTTCCAAAATAAAGATGTAATAAAACGATGATGGAAAAAAAGCTGGAATGTATGCATCGTGTTCAAACATCCCTTCTTAAAATACCAAAGAAGTTCTGGGACTACAGTAGTCAATCCAGAACTTAAAAACAAATTTTTTGACAACTTTGATGAAGTTTCGGAACATTGTTGAGCGGAAACATTAATAGAAGTATTATTTCTCTTTCTGGTTGGTTATTTCTAGAAAGAGACCAACTACGCGAAAATATATTTTAATTGCATGAGCAGTTTATATATCTAGATTAGCTTCTGAAAAGTAACAGCTAAAGGTTTTTGTGAGCTGTTTTACTAAAGCGACATTGTTTTGCTTTCTTAACTCCAACCAAGGCTTCGGCTATTTCTATTAATTCGGCGACTTTGGTTGACTGTTTGAGCAAGCTATTTTAACACAAGTTCGAATAATCGCTTTAACAAAGCGTTTTAGACTGCCTTTTTATTAATACAGTAACCTTGTTTCCTGTTTTACTTTTTTCAACTAGGAATTTTTTATAACTGTTTCAAGGCATCGAAAGTATTCGACTGTTTGTATTCAGTGACTTCGGTTGCTTGATTCAGTATAAAAACTCGGTTGACTAATGCTTTTTACCAATCTGCTACTTTGATTTTATATTTTAACGTAGCGTGTTCGCTCGACTTATTTAACATTATGGCTTTAGCAGCTTGTTACAAAAAGGTAACTTTGATTGATTGATTTCGTTTACCCATCAGAAACTTAGATTGAATTTCCTTAACACAAAAAGCTGGACTCTTTACATACATCTGTTTCGACTGCCAGTTTTAACAATATAACTTCGGTCGATTCAGTAGTGCAATTACTACATATTAAAAAAATATATCATTTATTATACAAAGTAAATAAAGAATACTTTTAGTCCCCAGAGACGCTAAATCGATAGTGTGTGAATGCAACTAAACTATTTTAGCCGACAATAAAACCACGTTACTATATTACCAAATCCTACATTTGAGAAATTATAAATCTATAACTAATTTTAATTAATTTTTCTCTAAGCATTTTGGTACAAAACACGACATATTTAAGAATTAAAATTGTTTTATTAATATGGCAACTTCATGCGTTCAGTAGTTTTTAAGTTTTCTGTTTATTTAGAGGGGTTAACAAAACTCAAGTCATTCAATGTTTGACCAAACAACAAAGAAGAAGCAAAAAATAATAATTATCAGGTGTTAACAAGTTGTACATAATATGTGTGTACATGTATGTAATAGTTAGAAGAGAAAGAGATAGAAAAGAGGAGCAAACTAAAACATAACATCACATAGAAGAGAATACGGAAAATTCAAATCAAAATTGATAAACAGCAGATCCAATCCAAAATAAGAAGTGTCAAAATTTGAAGGTTAAGTTAAATATTTGAAGAAAATATTGAAAGAACTGGAGAAATATGTTGTTTTGCATTAAAATTTAAAATTTTAAAAAATTTTCATACTTTTTTTTTTAAATTTCAAAACTAAAATTTTATTTTGATTAGTAATTTTTCTTGTAATTTTAAAATAGGCCTCGTTCTATATATGTTATTTTTAATGGGTGACACAATGTCTAATAAAATATATTAATTAAAAATATTTATTTAAGATAAACAAATAATTAAAAATCTTAATTATTTTAGAAATATTAAGAGAAAAAACCATTAAAGAATATGAAACTTGAAAACTTTTTTTTAGAAAAAAGAGCATTATAGCTTATGAGAGAACGAGTTTCTTAAATTTTTTAAAGAGAAAAAAGCTTTATGACCAATTAGAAAATTAAAAAAAAAATAAAAAAAATTGAGAAGCTTTTAAGAGAAACATAATTAAGAGTATGATCAACAGGTAAAGAGAACGTATGTACAAATGTAAGATCTTGAAAAGCTTTACTTATCCATCAATTATTTACTATAAAAACAGCTGTTTGTAGTTTGTTATGCTAAAATTCTTCAGTAATCAGCTGTAACACTAATAATAAGGAGTGAGTTCGAGAAATTCTTAACAGACATATATTTTTATGAAAATGAGACCACTAAACTTACCGATTTAATTTTGTTATTTGATTGGAATTATTATTACATTAATACAAATCACAAAAAAATATTTTTATAGTTTTAATCACTTATAATGAAATTCTGAAAAATTTTCGGAAAAACTTCTATTAACATTTTAATAGTGCTTTCTGCCTGTTTGCTCGAACAGATAGTCCCAATTTGAAAGATTTGCCTTTCTTAGTATCACAGTATTGTTCTAGCACAACTCAAGGGCTTGTTTGCTATAGTGAATATTCATTAATGTATATTTCAGAAATTATTAGCGCTTTTAATTTTCCTAGCACTACGGGAATTCTTGCTATGAATCCATTCGCCCATAACAAGGAAAAATCTAGATTTATTTCTTACCTGCAATTAAAGAATAATTTCATTTTTAACTTCACTGCTCGTTTCATCTTCTTATTATTAATTATTGGACATCAGATTTTGGAAGGTGAAAGCCTTTAAGCATGTCAATAGTCGATATATATCGATTCTCTTATGAACGTTCCTATCGTCATGGATCTTAAAAAAACTATCAACTGCTGTTTTGTGAGTAGTTCAACATTGTTTTTCCAGCTTTTGTTGGCATGACCAACAGCTGTATCTGGTGTCTTTTTTTGAAAATGTCCCCATACTTAGGACTTTTTATCCTAAGAAATATTTTTTATTCATAATAATTCCCGGGATAAAAAAATTTGCGAAACTCTTGGGAATTCCCGTGAAAAACACTAGTGATTATACAGTCCGTAGTAAAAAAAGATTGGCTTCTTTTGCCGAAAATGCATGTTGCCTTGACATACCAAGAACCATAATTTTTGACGAGGAAGTTGCGAAAAATCTCCTAGAATATACGTTTCGTCATCTATAATACAGCAAGTATATTTTGTTTAGAAAACTTGTTTTCAATTTCCTTGCTCTGTTTTAGGCCTCTTAATTTTGTCAGGAACCTTTTGAGCCTTGTATGTTTTTAAACCTGTATTATTTTAAATTTTCGTACCAAACAGTCCCATTACTTAGCTGACCGGTCTGCTTAAGAATTTTTCGAACTCACTCCATAGTTAAACTTTCTTCTAACTCTTAAACAAAACTTAAATTAATATTTTTATTTTTTAATAAAATATTAAAATTTCGTAATAAAAATATATTAGTCATCTTCTATAACTAACTCTTTGACTTAATGAAATCTTTTCAAAAAAATATTTTATTCAATAAGAGAAAATGCCATAAATTTCTACTCAATCACCTGATTATGCCTTATTTTATATTTACCACTTTTATTTGATTCTTTAATTTGATACAGTCATTTAATTAAAGATGACCTAAGAAATGTCCTTGACTATAGGTTTTTGGCTATATATTTAATTTTGCATAAAATACCGAAAAGGTCAATAAAACAATAAAAGTTTTGGGGGAGTTTAAGAAACACTGAGAGAAAATGTTTATAAATAATAAAAACTATAAATAAAATTGTAGAGAAACAATCTAAAGTATTAAATTAAATTTTCTAATATCTGCATAATTTTATATTTCTTCATTTCTTAATCAACCACATTTTTTCGGTGTACTTCATTTGCACATTCATAAGTTTTCCCTGCGAATATTTTTTTGCCAAAAACACGAAACCTTAACACCTCTTTAGTGCAAAGAAAAACAAATGATAGGGTTAAGTCATCACGGCATATTTTTAAGTCCATTACCGCATTTCTTCGTTTTTTACTTATAGTTGTAAGACATGATATATATCTATAAAAATAAAAGATTTTTTTAACGAATAACTTCCCTATAACCTCAAACATAGACTCTCAAAAACAAAGGGGTTGAAAGAGAAATTAATTAAGTTATTAAAATACTAGAAATTTATGGTCAACAAAATGTTTATAGGGAATCGATGAAATTTATGTGAAAGTAAAAGGGTTAAAAGTGAAAAAAATATATTTAAATATTAAGAGAGTAAATCCAAATTATTTTAAAGAGAAAATTAGTAAGAGCCTACAATATTTGAATTTAGAAGAGAGCTTTCTCTTAACAAAAAGCTTTTTTATTTAAGCAGCAAAATTATACTACTTTTATGATCAGTGAAGAGAAAAATTAAGAAAAAGCTTAATGAGTTTGCCGGTTTGAAATCAAAAAGCTTTGAAATGTTAAAAAAGTAAAATTTCCGTTAGAAATTAAAAGTTCAAAATAATGAAATGTATGTTATGTAATGACTTATTTCGTGTATTATCCGCCTTTATAAACCAGGTCGTCAAAAGAAATAATAAGTCTGAATATACTTTTACTTTATCATTACCTAGATGACCCGGTAAACTTCGTTTTGGCAAAAAAAAGAATGTTGCTTTGTGTGGGCAATACCTCTCCCGCTGGTCTTATATGTCCAACGTTTTATATAGTAAAACAATTGCTTGAGAAAGTTGTTGGGACCAAATTTGAGAAATATGGCTGTTATAGTTCATAAGATATTCGATAATCAATAATTGCTTTATATTGGCGATATCCCTCCCCTTGGTTTTATACGTCTTACGTTCTTGAGAAATTTGTCGGGAACAAATTAGAAAACTCGCATTGTTATTGTTCCTAAGATATTCAATAATCAATATTTCCTTTGGATGGGGGTATTTCTTCTCCTGGTCCTATCGGAATTTTTTTATACCCGAAAGTAAAGGTTATTTTGGGATAATTTTTTAGAAATTTCATCAAATTTGGCCCAGCCGTTTTAGAATCTATATTTCTTCCTATTGTTGTAAATATAGATTTGTTTTATCATTTATTTCAAATTTATTACAAATTTTTTTATTTATTTCTGAGTACCTGGTAACGTCTGTGTTCTTCTTTTTTTTTTTTTTTTTTTTGATTCCTTCGCCAGTATTATGAATTCATTTTGGACGTCGTTAAACTACTTAAATTATAATTAGAACCACTAAACGATGGTTGAGCGTTAATACTAATTCGTCTTCATAATTAAAGAACTACTTGACAATCAAACAACTCGTTTTCAAAATTTGAAAACCACTATGTGACTACTGATCGAAGATCGATAACTTAAGAGCCATTGGACAAAATACTTTGTTCATACCATTTAAGACCCACTTTTAAAATAAAAGAAGAAATTTGCTCAAAAGAAAAGTTTCAAATTAATGTTTGCAAAAAATGTGAAAACCTCGACATTACATGTAATTTTGAGATATCTTCAGTAAAAAATACTACTTATTATTACTTTGGTATAATGATTAAGCCTGTTAAAATGTTTCATATTCAGTCCAATATATCAGATACCTCCCATACAAATGTTCCTCCAAGAATTGGGTTTAAATTTAAAGCGATATAAATTAAATTGGCACAATTAAGTCTTATAATATTCTTGCACAATGTAAAAAAATGCGAAGGTTAAATGTCCCAGATGGTAAAAGTTTTGTTTCGAGTTTTATAAAAGATCAGTCATAATTAACAAGAAATAGGAAAGAACAGAAACGCTCCTAAGCGGTTCGCTTTGCTAGGTTTTTGACTGATGAGGTATATACTTGACTTTATCGCGCACAAAAAGATAACCGGATGATCGCTGTACAAATATGAGGATTTAGGAATATGCAAAATCCTAATTCTTTTAAACCATTAAATTTTACGTAATAGTTAACTTCCCTAGTAAGCGAACTCATAACTTATCCATACATATGTATACATTTATATATATGTATAAGTAAATACGAGACGTTTTATGGGAAGGTGCTTTGAATTAATGAGAAGTGCATAGAAGGCCCTGTCAAAGTAAATTTAGTAACAAAACTAATTTAATCATAAAACAGAATATTGTTTAAAATGAAAAATTAAATGGAAAATAATCTATAACTTTTTACTGTATCATTCCAACTTATCCGATGACATTTCACACAGTGATTGTCGAAGTGAAAGCTAGTTTAAGTTTTGAGTATGGACTTTGTGGACTTAACGGGAGTGGGTCTATAGGGTCTCAAGTTTGTCAACTCGGATCATAAAAATATTTAAAACTATCCAAATTCGTGATTTTAAAGATTTTTATATCAGGGGATTCTGCTAGTGAAGGCTTACAAAAAATCATCTCGTATGGGTTGGTTGTATCCGATAGTTTATGAAATATTAATTTTAAAATTTAAATATTTTACTTTTTGACCGCTCTTGGCAATTCTGTATGCTATAGCGAGTCAAATTTTTTCCGATTTCTTAAAATTTTTCTATTAAGAATTAATTACAAATTTTGCAAAGAAAATTTAATATTTTAATTTTGAAGTTACAAAAATGCGATTTTTCGCCATTTTTCCAAAAATATAGTTACACTCTTTTTGAATTATAAAAAAATTTTTAAGTAAATTTTATTATATTTATATTTTTCCAAATGTCTTTCATATAAACTCCAACTCCAAAAAATTGAATGTAAAATTATTCTAATACAATGAGTAAGATTTCATGTAAAATTACTAAATGTGCATAATATTGAGCAGACTTTTGTCCACAAAAATACACACAAAATATAGTAGTATTAATATTATAGTGTAAATTTTGAACACTTTCATTAAAATAACTTATATTGTATGCAAAAATTTCAAAATTTTGAATAATATTGAATAATAGATGTTTATTTTTTTCATATACAATGTTTAAAAATTTGAAACAAAAATCAATGTGTAATTTTACCCTATTTATAGTAAGGATACATTTACCTACTTTAAATAGAGTAAATTTACATAAAAATTTTTGAAGTGTAGAACTAATTTTGTTCATAGCACTATAATTTCTGGCTTAATTTCTCAAATCGTAAAGTTGAAATTGAAAAAAACTTATATTTTTTAAAAGCTTGATATGTTCAAAAATGTTCAGTAATATAAATCGATATCCGTTGGAATGATATAGCAAAAAATTGAAAAACCACTTTTTAAAGAATTTGCGAAGTTTTTTTTTTGCGTGTTACGGGATTTGATACAATTTGTCTACCTTTAAAAATACTGGTCGAAGTATTACAACTCTTGGTAAATTGTATTATAAATAAGTTACGAAAAACAGATGAACGACCCTCTTATAATTCGATCTTCCGATTTATTCTTAAGTGTACTATACATCACTGCGACGTTAACATTTATGTGAAACTTATGCGTTTTAAGGTGAATTTTTCTGGGGTTTTTTTTGTACAGACCCTCGTATAATTTTCCACATAGATGTTTCCTTACATTTATCTACAAGTTGACCAATTATTATTAAAACACCAATGTTTATGTGAGATTTATGCCCTTTAAAGAGCATATTTGAAAGAAAGCTTGTATGGAAACTATGAAAAGCAATGGATCGACCCACGCACAATTTAGCATATCGCTTAATTTCTGCCGAATTTTGTTAAAATTGCTCTATTTATTTAGGAATTTTATGAGATTAAAACAGCATTCCGGGAGGACATTTGTATGAGAGGTACCTGTTATATTGAACCGAACATGGTCAATTTCAATATGCTAAATCCTTGGATTAAAGTTATAATAAGAACGTTTACAAATATCAATTGCCCATCAAGTTATACAAATTGGTGGGACCTTTAAGAAGCAATGGATCGACCTACGCTCAATAAGCATATAGTTTTAGAATATGGTAAGACTTATTTCTCTCTTTGCATTTATATTTAGGACTTTTATGAGTTTAAAACCTCATTCCGGGAGGAAATTTGTATGGGAGCTATCTGAATTTATAATGGATTGTATTTGACCAATTGCAATATGCATTGTCCTTGAACTAAAGTTGTAATAAGCACTCTTACAATTATCACTTGCCCTTCAAAATAATATTTCTAAGGAAGCTTGTTTGGGATCTATGAGTAGCAACGGGTCAACCCTAGCACAATTAAGCATATCGTTTTAGAATATCATAAGACTTATTTCTTTATTTATTATATTTAGGACTTTTATGTGTTTGAAACCTCATTTCGGGGTACATTTGTATGGAAGGTACCTAAAATATTGGACCGAACATGGCTAATTTGTCCTTGGGCTCAAGTAATAATATGCACCAATTTTATGAATATATTTCAAAAATTGTGACCTTAAGAGTGTTCTCAACATTTACATGAACAGCCAGTCAGCCGGAGGGGCGGTCAAATCTCCTCAGAAATTGATTCTGAGTACTTAAAGGTGGGCGTAATACCTTTTTTTCTGTATGCTACAAACATCAGCGAGTGGTGTAGGGTCTAAATAAATAAATCTTTAAAATAATTATTAATATTTTTGTTTACCTTTTTATTAATTTATTCCATTTTTCAATAAAAATTTTTCATTTTCTTTTTTAAATTTTTATAATTTTTAGCTTTTTATTGAATTTGTTGTTTCTTTTGTTTTGTTCTTTTTTTAATTTTATTTATTAATCTTATGTAATATTGTTTTCTTTCATTTATATAATTATTAACTTAATGATAATTTTATATTCCTTGTTTAACATTTATAAGTAAATAAATTTATTTTATATTGTTTTGTTTTATTATTTATTATTATTTTTTATTTATTTTTTTTTTTAAATATTTCCTTAAATTTCCTCATATTTACATACATAAAATAAATTATTTATATCAACAATTAAATTTTTTTTATTATTTTTTTATAAATATTTTATATAAGAAATTTTTGTTATAAATAGTTTTTTGTTAATATTTATATATACGAGCGCTAATATATAATATAGACAAATATGTATATAAGTTTGTTGTAATTTTTGTTGTTTTGTCTAAATAATTTAATATTTTTTATATAAAAAGTTATTATTTATTGTGGGGTTTTCTTTGATGGTTTAATTAAAAGCTAAAAGGCGGTTAATTGGAAGAAGGGATTGAGAAAAATAATAATTCTTTCATATAGTCCAAATAACGTTAAATTACAAAAATTTTTAAAATAAATTTTAATTTTTAAAAATAGTTTTTGGAAAAGAAAGAATGATTGTGGGAGTTTTTAAGACTATCAACCTAATCTTGATAAACTTCTTGCTACCTTTTTTACCTTTAAAGTCCTGTTTGAAATCTGTCATTTCACATAATAAAATAATATTCCACATTGTAAATATGGGAAAAATAACTTCTGATTGTACAGAGAGAGTTTAAGATGAGTTAACAATACATCTAGAAATCGAAGGTCCACAGGTTCGAGATATAGGCTTGAAACCCATTACTACAATAAAATCTTCGTGAGAAATAATGGATTATGTATGGCAACCGAACTTCAGTTGCGTTATCAGTTACAAAAATTATATTATAGATGGCAACTGACAACTAAAGTTGTCGATTTTAGTTGCCAATTAGTTAATATTTTGGCAACCGTGTTTTTCTGGTTGCATTGTTTATTCAGTGTAGTGTCCGGAATTCGTTGATAGATAAAAATGTCGGATATTTTCTTTAGGTCCCATGATGGTTTTCCGTAGAAAAATAGTTTTCAGTTTAATTGTTCCTCCTTCGGTCATTTTGGAAACAATCCATTACTTTTAGCATCGGTGGTATTGCTTTTGAAGGACCGTACGTAATCGACCCACAAATTTTAATGGAAAAAATTATTAAAACGATTTTCTTAAACCTTTAAACACTTAACGATTCCCTAGTTCTACAATTTCGAGATCCTAAAATAAAGGGTTTTGGAATGGAAGTTAAAGTACGATTTAAAATTCTGAAATTGAAGAGCTAAAAACTAATAGTTTAATCTCAGATAAAATCTCATAGGTTGATCAGTGTTTTGCTTCATTTATTTTTTCCCTAATGCTATATTAATGTTATTACATATTCCATAGGTCCATAATAAATGATCTCAGTAAAATGTCACATATTAAAAATTGCCTTTTTTAGGATGAATTTGTTCTGTTACTCTTCTCTTGAAAATGTCAGTAGTTGACATAACACTCTCCGAGTTGTAGTAAGTAAATACTTTATGTATCGTATACATACAGTGTACTTACATACACACATAAACGTGTGCAAAAAGCTTAAAAATTAAATGGGTTTAATATTATTGGCTATAGCTTTTTTCTACTGAACCGATTTTGATATAACTTAATATTTTGTTATTATTTGTCTATTAATAAATGGCAGTTTTGCATCCAATGACTATGTAATCTAAGTTGTAACCTCCTTAGTTCAGATGACGATGGGTCATCAATGCTATGGCCTATGTAAATCGTCAGCATAATTTATCATGTCAACTCCAACGTTCAAAGTTTCTACGACAATTGAATCTACGTTCTGGAACGACCCGAGTCACACTCGGCCAAAACTTGTCAAAGGAGGGAACAACCAGATACAGCCGAACTGTTACAAGACGTTAACTCCAAATGAAGGCGTTTTAAATTTCGAAGGAACAAGTTTAACAAGAGGTGACAGAAGAAGAACAAGACTTTTAGTCATTCCTGTTAGTCGAACATTCAACAGCTTTGACATCAAACGACTAAAAAGTCAATACGATAATAAAGTCGTTATTCTAATATAAAAAGTATAGAATAGCTTTTTCTAAAGCAAGTCTTATCATAGCAAAACCTATTTGGTAAACAGTGGATAGGAAGTTCTTATCCACTCTCCTCATAGCCCAGTTTTGGATTTTTCAGAAATTCGCTTCACTTCAGAACAGAATACTAGAATTTGGATTAATTTTGGCACTTAATCCTTATGCTTAAATAATGGCATTCGATGGTCATTGTTTTTAGTTATTTCGTATAAAAATCATGTTTTAATATAAACAGGGATACAAATTATATCTCCAGAATATCACATGGACTCTGGTGATCAATTACATACAACCGAAACATATAGATATGTATGAGGCGGGTTGATGTCTGCTGTGATACGCTGATGGCACATCGTGACTAATGAACGCACATATGACTGTGAGGACTTCCGTCCTATAATAAAATGGCAATTATAGCTAAAGAGCTCCAGGCAGTAAAGATGATTCTACAAGATTGGGCAATGTGGAGTATTGAAATTGTTGCCAAAAATACTTTAGGATGATTCAAGTTGGAGGAAATCCTTAAGTATATTGAATTTCAATAAAAGTGAGTTCATTTAACAGGTTGTTTTTACACGATACAGTGATGACTCCTCTCTTCAATCTAACCCCATTTAACCATCTCTTATTTGCAGATATGTAAAATAAAAAGTGTTGAGAAAAAACCTTTAAAATTGGTTAAAGGACAGCACATGTGGTAGATTTGATGTACTAAATCTTAACTCCGTTTTTCATATCAATCATGAGCTTCAAGAAGTCACATGCTGACAGTGCTTGTAAAAAATTAGAGATTGGAAACTTATTTTCTTCCGAAGTGTAGTTGCGTTAAAAATTCCGAAGTATAAGTGGAAATGATTGGATCATTTAAAATCATGCTGATATTGAACATATCAGATAATCGCCAGGAACTATCAGTATGAACATTGGAAAATTTTGTTTTCATTTCATTTTGAGACTGCTCCCAAACATTAAAGTTAAGATCTAAAGTCTATAATTATACAATGAATCTAAAGACTTCAAGTAGGTTCATAAATATCTGATTAAACCAGTAACTACGGATGACAGAAACATCTGAAAGATAAAAGAGAATATAAAATAAAATTTGGACACAAGAAGTAGTACTTAAATATACCTCCCTTTAGCTTTCAAGTCTTATTCGATTGATAAATTTATGTATTGATAACTTCTTAACGCCTTATGGAAACTATTGTCTTGTTCAAATGAATCCTTTTAAATAATTTTCAATATGCAGAAAAAGCTTCCCTTTAATGAAATTGTTCTCTGTTAATTTAATCTTAATCAATGTTGTTTTAAGATAATTTATTGTTTCAGCTTTAATTTTTTAACATTTGTATACTTTTCGTTCTATAGCATTATTAATAAATTAAAAGCTCTTAAGGAAATTTAGATTTTATTAAGCTTTTTAAGTTTGATTTACACTAGAGCCCCGACTTGCGTAATTAATGGTGACTGGAGAAAAGTGACGCAAATTTGATCACATATCAAAATTGAAAGAAGGGACTCCATCTTAACCAAATAGGGATTTCTTTAGATTGGAGTGGTGTGTCAATTTAGCTATTACTGTCTCTATTGATAATTGTTCTTATGATTGTAAGTGCTTTTATCCCGATTTCAAAGGTTTTCTTTGCTCCTAATTTTAATTCCAAACTTATTTTTTTTACTTTGACTTATGAATTACGTCCTTTATGTACTTGGCGAATCACACACCATATTCGCACATAAAGAAAAGGGAATTCCCCTTATTTCATGCAATTTTAATATTAAACATACAGGTGATGATAAGTAAAAAATTTACCGTTTCTAGCGACGCAAATCGAACCGACTCAAAACGGGACCAAAACGACACAAATCGGCCCAATGCAACTTGAAACTGCAACAACGCAAATCATTTTTTTTTTTTAAAGCAACGAAATTGGGACGTCGCAATAAGAGTTTTTGGTTAAAAAAATATTTAAAAAAAGTCAAATAAATGAAGAAGAATAATTTTCCCTTAATTTCCTTTAGAGCTTTTTTTCAATTTTTACAAAATTTATTTTAGTTTTATTTTACAAAAAAGTTTAATTATTTATTATTTAGCTTTCTTTTATGTAAAGCTTTACAAACTTAAAAAAGCTTTTGTTTTTATTTTGGTTAACACACATTAATTTTATTATTTAAATATTATTTTATATATAAATATTATTTTTTTTAAGGTATAAATACAAATTAATTATAAATTTATATGTAATTTATTTATTAGCAGTATTATTTAGTTTATTATATATAAATTAATTAATTTATTATTTTTATGTTTAATCACTAGGCAAGCATTTACAATACATTTATACAAAAAAATTTACTTGTGGGTTTTCCTTTTGTTTTTATTGATATATAATTTTTTGGTTTCTCTGCTTCAATTTTATTAGGAAATGGGTGGTCGCTTCTCGTTTCTGTTTTTCTGTTGTTAAAAAATGTTTTACAAAAAAAGCTTTATGGTAAAAGCTTCGTAAAAAACCCCAAAAGCATTATTAGTGTAGAATAAATTTGCTGAAAGGAAATGAGAGATAAAAAAATTTATTAATAAAAATGTTTTGCATAATATTTCAAAGTTTTTAAAAGCTTATCTTGATATTGCAATACATTAAAAAGCTTATTTCAAACTTATTTAATTAAAGTAAAGTAATTTCAATGCATGAACGCAAAAAAAAAATATAACGGAATCATTTTGTAGATAAAAAGCTCGATCGACAAGGAGTTCTACATATGAGTAAGAATGCTATATGTTCCATAAAAAATATTTTGGAATAAGTTAACGTTACATCAGCGTAATCTTCGATTCTAGGAGATCCCTGAAGTGCTTACTTCTATATCAAACATACACTGATGTTCTAGCAATTCCCCACACATATCGATACCGAGGCAAAATAGTTTGTTTCGGATTTTATGAAATACTTTTATATAATCTACAGTGGGTCAATTAAGTAAGAATACTATATTCGCATATGCAGAATCTTCAATACCCTCTAACACAAATGCATGTAAGTAAACACATTATGTCTCATACATACACATTCACACATTCACTCACAAACACAACATTGAATGAGTCAACAAATTTTTTAAATTTTTGCCTATAACTTTTTTCTACTAAACCGATAACTTTATATTATGTCCAAATCTTTTTCTAATTTATTAATTTGTTTTACGAAAATTCTTCTCTGGAACTAAGAGGTTCCCTCAGATATCGATCTATATCTTTGAACATACTGAACCGATTTTACTGATTTTAAATAGGAAATTTCCCAGAATTATAGTAAATACTCAGGCCAAATTTTATTGAACTTTATAAATTATTGTCGATGTGATCGTGCCAGCATTGACAGACAGACAAACGGACAGACGAACATAGCTAAAAAATATGTACACACTATGGTATTTGAAATGATTCGGTCTTAGCGTTATGGGAGCCCATGAAATATTTAAAATTTGTTCTTCATTCAATTTGATAGTTGGAATTCAGTTTCGGAATGGCCTGAATACCAATCGAGCAAAGATTAACGATTTATTAACAACTGTATCGTCTGAACGTTTTTCCTCAGGGAAGAAACTACAAAAGATCAATATGACAATTATGATCAATTTGAACTTATTCCATTGAATTCGCACTGTTAGTCTGTACGTCTAAAGAAATGCTGACGAGGTTAGCAAAATCGATTCAGGTATGGCGAAAAAAACATGTAATTTATAAGGTTGGATGACTGATTCTTCACATTACACACGTGTGCATATGGAAAGGCAAACTTTATAAACCCTCAATAATTTGTGGTGATGGATTGTACAAAAAGTTAGTCGGATGGACAGACAGACTACAATTAGCTATAATGTTTTTCCTCTTAGAAAAGAAAACTATAATTCTTAGAGTTGCTTTTCGTATATAAAATCCGGTTTGTTTCCTTACGTGGCTTCAATTGCTGTGATCAGTTTTTGCTCCAGTTGATTATTCAGCTGTAAAAGTTCTCGGGTGATGGGAATGACCGTCTCGTATGTAATGGTAGAGAACTTTATTAGTCCTAGAATCCAACCTTCAAGCCAAATTTAAAAACTTAATTAGAGAAGCACGCAGTGCGGGATTTCAGTAAATATCAAAAAAAAAAAAAAAAAAAATCAAAGTAACCAGAATCAACAAAGCACGGTGGTCCAAAAACGCTTTGTTTTGGAAGTAATTCTGTAACTTTAGAACTATTAAATATTTTTTAACGAAATTTCATACGAACATTCTTGAAATGATTTAAAATTCACAAAAGCACTTGTTTCCAGTGGGCCTTGGGGACGGAAAGTAGATCTCTAAATTTGGTCATGTCCTCTCAGGGTCATGGAAGTACCCGCAAAAGTGGTCGCATCCAAGATTATATCTGAGTCGTAGGAGAAAGTATTCCTTCCCTGATTATTGTACAGTGCAGAACTATCACTTCTTCATTACAAGAATGTCAGTCAATCATTTCACACAAACGCTAAAGTGAAACTGAAATCCCTATACTTCCTATTCACCATAGTGCAGTTATGGAAGTTCACGAAGACCCCTGACCGTATACTGACAACATGGATTTCTGGAACATTGTCAGCGAAGAACCAATAATAATAATATAAATTGCAATATTAAACAAGTAGAATGCTACATTCGGCTGCGCCGAATCTTCAGTAACCGAGTGCACAAATGCTTGTGAAATAAAAACATGCACACTCATAAATATATATACTCACAAATGCATCCGATTTAAATCGGAAATTTTTCCGGACAATAACAAATACTCAGACGAAATTTTATTGAGACAGACAGATAAAGCTAAATCGACTTAGATTTTGATTTAATGTAAGAATATATTAACTTTAAAGGGTCTTAAATGATAAATATACCAGAATGATGAACTTAATGTAAAAATCGATCTGCCATGTCATCAGAGAGTACGAAATAGAAGAGAATGGAATCCTCAAAACTCAAGAAGACGGGGGCAGCCACACATGTGATACTCCGAGATCACATACAATGCAATGTTATATGGGGAGACGCAAAAACAGCAGCATAAAAACATACAAGATAGAAATGTTTTTGGAATCCAAAAAGGTTAATCGAGAAAAGCAATGTAGCTACTAAAACTATACGATAACTTTTTGCCTTCTTAACACCCCCCTTAAAGTTATGACTTTAAATATTTTATGGATATAAAATGATTTCATAAATCATCAATTATTAATCACTTTACAGTTTTCATAAATTTTTATTCAAAAACTAATTAATTTTCATTTCTGTCATGTTGTTTAACCTTGATTTGTCACAGGATTTTCTGCCAACCAACCAGAAAAGGTGTGTGTCTGCATTAAAAATTAATTATCTTTAACAAACCCCATAAATTTTCCCCCTTTTTATGAATATTGGAAAAAATATCTTATGTTGATTGGAAGGTAAGAAACTGCCTTCTCAGCAATAAAACAAATATTAAAAGAAGAGCATGATATAAGGGGGTTTACCCAAAATATTATCAGGACAACAGCCTTTTCCACAAAGACATTACTAACTTGACCTTCAATATACATATATTAATTTGATTTTAAAAGGGAAAAACAACAACACAAGATGTAAATGAAAAGTTATATAGTTAAAGTGTTTTGTTTATTAGTGAGTCCTGGAAAGAATCAAGAGAGATGAAGGAAGGGTGTAAGGAAATTAGATTTTGGTAAATGTTTTCTCCTAAATTAATTAAGTTTCAAGGAAAATTTATTATATTATAATGTGTGTGTGTGTTTATTTGAGTCCTAAATGGTTAAATGACTAGATGTTATATAACTAAAAATACTCTGTTGTTATTGCTGTTGTTGTTAATAGGAATGAAGTGGCCTAATAAGATTTTAATATGCCTGACAAACATAAGAAAATTTATTCATTTCTATAGTCAATAATAACCAACATGTGTTTGTAATATTCTATTTTTGTTAAAGGTGACTTGTCAACTAAAAAAGTGTTTTTAACATCATCGAGGAGGAAAATGTATTTAATTAAATATTAATGAAAATTTATTTGTTTTCGAATAAAAAGGAGTGAGATCGAAAATTTCCTAACACGAGTTTTTGATTAAAACTTTTAATTATTTGTTATTAGAATAATGAAGTAATTTTTATAATACACTGGGTTAGAAATTTGACGCCCTTATAAAGTGAGTGAAACCCCTCCCTATGGTTCCATCCGTCCAACACATTGGCTAGTAAAGAAGATCATTTCGGAAGTCAGTGGAATTAATTTGAATACTCCCGCTTTCACCGTTCATTAGATATTCGATAATTAATATTTGCTTTGTATGGGAATACCTTTTTCATTGATTCTACGCGTCCTCTACTTTGATCAGTAAAACAAATTCTTGAGAAAGTGTTTAGGGTCGAATTTGAGAACTATTGCTGTTAACGTTCTTTTGATATTTTATAATCAACATTCTCTTTATATGGAGGACACTTCTCCCATAATTCTATCTGGCCTTCATTCTTTCTAGTATAACAGTTACTTAAAGAATGTTTTGGGACCAAATTTGAACATTCTCAGTGTAGTGGTTATTTAGATATTCCATCATCAACATTTTCTTTGTATGGGGGACACCTCTCTCCTTGATTCTATCATTCCTTCATATTTTCTAGCAAAACAGTTCCTTGTTAAAGTGGTTGGGACCAAATGCGTATATTCTCGCCGTTATAGTTTCTTTTATAATTCGGTGATCAATATATGTCTAGTATGAAGGCTACCTCTTTTCCTGATCTCATCCGTCTCATATTTTGCCTCGTGAAAAAGTTCCTAGAAAAAACTATTGGGTCCAAATATGAAAATTCCCTTTTTTATAGTTCTTTATATATTCAATTCTAAATTTAATTTTTATAGAGACTACTTTTGCCCTATTTTGTCATTAAAGTATTCCAAAAACCGACTTTTTAAGAAAACTAGTTTTCGAGTTATTCGAAAAATAAAATTAAAAAAAAAAAACGGATTCAAATATAGTTTTATGTTAAAAAAACCGCTTAACTTATTTTTGTTAGTTTATAAATTTATAGAAAAAATTATTATTTCATAGAAATCTAGAATTTAATCAATATAAAAATATTGTGTAATGAATGAAGTAAAAATAATAGTTCCTTATCAAAATAGTCATTTGTAATAAACTTCATCAAATAATCCTGAATGAAAAATTTTAAATGTTTACTTTATTTTGGCGAATTTTACAAAAATGAAGCTGAATATTATAGTGAAAAGTTTAAAAGAGACTTCCACCGACAGAAAAAAACCGGCATGTCGAATAATTCGAAAATAGAAATTATACGAAACCGTTCGGTTACACTACTTATCATTCTGTCACTATCGTTCACCTACCCTTGAGTGGTACAAGAACAATAATGTGGTTTTTTTGCACAAAAAGGACAAATTCTCAAAGCTGCCCGGAGCTAAGGCTAATGAAGAAGTATTGGGATCTTGTTAAAATAAAATTTAAGAGCAGAAAAAGGTGTCTAAAACTGTGTTAGATTTTAAAAGGAGATGAACTATATGTTCGATCAAACTAACAGAAGACACTTTAAAAACGTGAATGTTAATTTTTCCGAATTTAATCACTAGTGATTAAAAATTTTAAAATACTTCTTCGATCTCACTCATTTATTTAGTTTTATTAAGTAATTTTTTTCTATTTTTTAGGAAATTATTTTCTAATTATTATTTATTTTATTTTAAATACTGTCATTATATCCTTTTTGCTTTAAATTAACTTAATTTTTTCTCATATTTTTGCACAATTTCTTTTTTTGTTTTTAATCCTTTTTGCAACACTTTTGTTGCAAGATTATATTTCCCCAAAAATTTTTATTTATATATTTTTTAATACATATTGCTTTTGTGTCAGTGTATTATTTTAATAAATCCTTGTTATAGTTTTCCAGCTTTATACTCAAATTATATTCATGTATTTTAATTTAGTGTATGAAATACAGTGGAAAGTTTGGAAAAGGGTTATGTTGAAATCAAGCAAGTATTAAAGCTTCATATCGATATGGAGACTTAAATTATTTTGAAACATAACAATAAAAAGCTAATGAACAGATATCTGACAAACTAGCTATATTTTCTCAGTATAGTTAGAAAACCGGATTTCACAAGAATTAGTCTATTCTTAAGAGATTTATTAGCTTAATAACATACGTGGAACATATGGAGCGTGCCTTACATGGGAGCTACATTCAAATATGGAATGATATTAGTTAAATTAGTAAAACATATTCAAAATTTCAAGAATATCAGACCACATTTTACAGCTTCTTTAAAGAAAGTTTTTTTCAGAAATCGGATTTTATTAGAATCGGATATAATACAGAATATATTGGGTTTGAATGAGGAAATTCCTTGAAATAACCTTTCCATGATAACTAACAACCAAACAAATACATTGTTTTTTAGATTCCTTGAGTACAAACCCCCAAATTTGGACAATAATTTAAAAAACAGGTCACTGCTTCAATGCTCCCGCGATATGTGTAATCAATATTCTTAACTTCCCTAGTGTGAATTACGTGTAATCGAGGAGTTTAACGATATTTATAATTTTACGCAACTCAGGTTTCCCTTTAGGGGAACAAATTTTAGTTATTCTTTTTGTCATTCTACACAAAAAGTCGTTACGGCCCATTTATAAAACTCGGATTTCAATGAATTATTTCGGATTATACATTAATCGTTACTTGTCAATCCTTTAAAACCAAATACCTAATCCTTTTCACAAGTACCTTGTCTGCAAAAGAAAAAACTCTATTATGATTCTACAGTCATGGAGATAAATGTGATCCCAATTTTGAAAATATTGACTGAGACCAATTCAAATTTTTAACCATATCATAGCAGCAACACTGTATGTGTGTTAGTTTAACTATTCCTCGTTAAAAGAGGACAATTCGTATGAACTCTGTTAAAATTGGTTTAAGAGATATGGACGGGGTTAGACCTAAGTATTGAACTTCGGACAAAATATGCTCTTTCAAATAGCTGATAAGTATTCTTTCCTTCTCAGAAGTATTAAGCTATTGTCCATGTAGTAGACTGATTTAAACCCTTCATTGGTAAGTATCCCTAAATTGTTCTTATCATGCATCTTATATATTTCTTCACAATTTTTAAATCTCACGAAACTATATGGGATAACAGTTACAGTTATCCTAGAAGTGAGATTTTTTGTACTTTATTATTGGTAGTAACCTGAAAGTAGTTAAGTGGGTCTAGATTATTGAGAGCTTATACAATAGAGAAGACATAAGACTGCTCTTTATTCTGCATAGAGATAATTACTTCTGAAAATACTTGGGCCTTGACAAAGGTAGTCATAGATTTATAAGGTGTTTTCTATCTGTTTGCTGCACAGTTATAGAGATATGAGATATAGAGTACTGCACATTGTGGTGTAGGGTATTAAATTGTTGAGCTTAACCGATGAATGTCGGTGGCTTTCCTAATTGTGACTGTCTTTATTTTGAACTATCCAAATGAAAAAGGCTACTGGGATCTGAAACTAAGTTACAAGAATTGGAATTATAATGAAGTTGTTAACCTTGTTATGGATCAATCTAGGGACGGTACCTATCTCAATTATGGGTTCTCTACGGTCGATGTTAAGCAATACACTCTTGTTGAATTGGCTTTCTTATGATTTGATATCCCTACAGGTGGCATTCAACCTGCAAGTAATTCATGGAGCTTTTACTGTTCTCTACTTCGGCATATACTTCCTTACTAATGCAATTGATCTTCATCCTGGCAACACATAAATTTATTTATTTGCACATAGTTTCATATATAAATTTATATAAATTTTCATGTGTATGTGTGTTAGTATTTTATGAAACAGAGATTTTATTTTTATGTTGCTGGCAAAAAAAAAATATCTATAAAATATGAATAAAAAATAAAATTTATAAAACTGCAGCTTTAAGCAGTCATGTATAAATTTTTGATATGATTGCAAGGATTAATTTATGTATCTGAAACTTTTCAGAAAGAAAATTAAAGTTTTAACACTAAAACTACATGTGTTAGTATGTGTGTAAGTAAGTTTCAAATACATCAGATAAATTTTATACCCTCCACCATCACAAGTGGTTAAGAGTTTGTTAGTTCGTGTGTAACGGACTTGTATCAAATCAAAATTTGATTCGATTTAGCTACGTCCATCTGTCTGTCTGTCCGTTCTATCCATTCATCAGTCTGTCTGTTATTTGCACGCTAACAACCAAAATAATTGACAGAGTTCAATGAAATTTGGCTCGGATATTTGTTATAGTTCTGAGAAATTTCCTATTGAAGACCAGCAAAATCGGTTCAGCATATTAAAATATATATATCGATATCTAATGTAATCACAAAACTCAAGGGAAGAATTCATAAAATTTTCAATTATAAATCGACGAATTAGAATGAATTTTTGTATACCTTTTCAAAAATTCTCATAATCGGTTCAGCAGAAAGAAAGTTATAGCCATGACTTATAAAGTGTTCCGTTTTTTCTCTAAGAAAACTTTGTATATTAATGCGACTATCAGTGTATGTGTCAGTGTGTTTGTGGTGTAGAGTATTGAAGATGCGGCATAGTTGATTATAGCATTCTGACTTGTTTCTTTAAAGTTTTTGAACTAATTTAAAATAAAATTTTTTTACGAAAATAAAATATTAAATATTATGACAAAGACAGGTAATTTAAAGTATTAACTTAAATATTGAAATCTATTTTTTTTGCAGAAATTCATTTAAAGTAATTAAATAATTTAATTCTAAGAATTTTTATAAAAATTCATTATCGTTTCTAAATGTATTAAAAAATGTTTATAATTTTTATATTTTTCTGATTGCTGATCGTCATTGAAATTAAACTTTTATAATTTTTAAATAAAATTTTATTTCTGTGGAATAAAATCTGCAAAAATAGGTCAAGTGTAAAGATAATTTGTTTTTTATTTATCCATTAAATTCATATTCTTAAATAAAATTTATCAAGTAAAATAAAAAATAAAATTTGATAGAACTATTAGCTTTTACCCGGTGCATTTAGCTGCACAAAAATTCTTTTCAGTTCCAAATATCGGAGGAAATTTCACAAACCATGATGTGTATTAAAAAATTTCATGAAAAGGGAATTGTCTAAATCCCCTAACTTTGTCCGTTCTAAGAATTTCCAATAAAATCGTTTCCAACTTTTATCAGGAAAGTAATAAAAGTAGGAAACTTCATTCTCCTTTTTTTGTATGATTATATCTACCAACCATTTTCTAGCTGCAAACGTACCCTGGTCCTATCTGTCCTATAGTTTTTCACCACGTCATTTCTTAAAAAAAGTAATTGGAAAATCTTGTTTAGTAAAACGTTTATAAGAGAAAGTAATTGAGATATAATTTTAATGCTCTCACTTAATTTTTTTAGATGGTGAATATTTGCTTTATATGGTGGCTTTCTCTCCCATCCATCCTAAATTTTTCCCACAAAAATTGTTCCTTTAAAAAAGTGTTTGGCACCAAATTTGTCAGTTTTTGCTGCAGTTGTTCATTAGATATTCGATATTCAATATTTGATTCGTATGAGGGCTAAATCTTCCGTTCCACAATTTGTACAGTGAATCAGTTTCTTGAGAAGATGATTGGCACCAAATTCGAAAATACTCGCTGTTATTTTTGTTAAGATATTCGATAATAAATATTTGCTTTATATGGGAGTACCCCTCTCCCAGACTCTATCCGTCCAACATATTGATTAGTAAAACAGATCTTTGAGAAAGTGACTGTGACTAAATTTAAGAAATCTCGCAATTGTTTAAGATATTCGATTATGAATATTTGCTTAGTATTGGGGCTATTTGGGGTGGGGTCGCATATAAAATATATAAAATTTTTTTTGTGTTATAAATTTGTTCTGTTTAGAAAATATTATTTTACATTGCAACCTAAATGGAACTACAACTTCACTATATATAAAAATCTGGCATATCTTAGCCAATAACTTCTTTTTTACTGATTCGATTTTAACGGTTTTGTCATCTATATATATTTTTCAAATTTTTGTGAACATACAAATGTTACAAATGTTACAAATATCGATCTATATTCTACTATTACTTCAATACAAGTTCCGTAATAAAGGCAAACTTAAAATCATCGCGCCACATTTGATAAGAGATGCTACAGCTTTCCAAAATAGAATATACATATCTTCGAGTGGTGATATATATTTTTGCATCCAATTAAAATCTGGGTCGATTAAGCTATGTTTGTGATTAATCTATGTATTTGTAGGAAACTTCAAGAAGTTTGGCCACATTCTTTGTTGTTGTCTTAAGCAGTTTCCTATTTAAAACCGATATTTTTGAAAACCTCAAAAAATTTGCCACATATATTCATTTTGATATAAAAATCAATCCAAAACAACTAGGCCACTTCCCGGAACCAGGTTTAAAGCTTATAAAACTTTTAAATATAGATCAATTCTATTGAAATTCGGCACAATATTTTTTGTAATTGTTTTAAATATATGTTATTAATTTGACAAATCACGGTCCATTTTTCGCTATAGTCCCTTTGTAAAAGTCTATTTCTGAAAATAGCTTTGATATAAAGGTTTAAAAGAAAGACCAGTTTTATTATTTTTCTAAGTATCCTTTATTTTTATATATCTTTAATGTTAAGCCTCTTCGCGGAATATGGCTTTAAGTTAATAAAACCTCTATATAAAGACCAAATCTATTAAAATTTCTCCAACTGTCATGTTATTACTTTACCAATATCATATAGCTCCCATATAAGGTCCCTTCCTGGAAAACATTTTTGAGCTTATTAAATTCTGTTATATGAACTAGTTTAACTGAAAATCGTCAATCACTAAATTTCTAAGAGTGTTTAATGTATGTTACCAGTTTAAAGAAAATCGTTTCATATTTTGCTATAGTTACCGTTCAAGTTCTTCTACTTGTTTATTTTTGGTAAAATCGGTCATTGAAAACTTTGACTCTGTACAAACAAAAACTTTGAAATCAAATTTTTCTATAGTTGAAGTTAAAACCATTGAAATCAACAAGGAATCTGGATAATTTCAAATAAATTTTTATGACTCAAATATTCGTACTTAAGGATTCTTTGGTCCATAAAGTCTGACTTAAATTGTCGATACCTTAGCCTTCATTTGATATATTTATAATTAAATTGCAGATCATAACTTTTAAAAATTATTTTATTCACATGAGTTACTGTGGAGCGTCTAGTTTTAATTGTCGTAGGAATTTAAAATTCAATTCGAGTACTTTCAAACATGTCCAGAAATTGAAAAAAGATCCTTTTAGTCCAATGTCTAAAACTTTTTTTTTTTTGAAAAATGTGACAAAAGGAAGTTTTTTAAAACATATTTTGAATTGATTTATGAAGATGTTGCAACATCTTCTGCAATTGAACAGATAAGAATAAGGCTGTGCCGAAATTTGAATATCCTCCACTACAAATACCTAAGAATTAAATACATTATGTTTCGTACATGTTAATTATACGCACTCACAAACGCAGACATTATGAAATATTTCTTATTATAACAAAGATATTAGTTATACTTTTGTTTATAACTTTTTTCTTGAGAACCGATTTTGACAATTTTTGGAATGGTAATGAAGTATACATACTTCCTGATATTAGGGAAAACTATTTTATTCTAATTTATCGATTTATAATTGATGATTTAACAAAGTTCTTCTCTTTAACTTAGTGATTGTTTCAGATATCGTTATATATCTCTTAATATACAGAAGATATTTTTCTGGTTTTAAACAGGAAACTTTTCAGGACTATAAAAAATACTCAGACCCAATTTAATTAATGTCTGTTAATAATTGCGGATGTGAGCATATTAAAAACAGACAGATAGATAGACAAATGGACAGATAGACGGACATAGCTAAATTGACTCAGATTTTGATTTGATGCAATAATATTTATACTTTAACGGGTTTTAGACGCTCCCTTCTTAGCGTTACACAAGAATAGACAAAAATACCCTTACCATTGGTGGTGGTGGAAGGTATAACAACAGATTAAAAAACTGAAAGACCAGATATTTGTCTTTAATGAATTACGATTCAAGATCCAGTCGAGTTGGTGAATTGTAAACATTGTTTTTTGAGGACAATTGTGTTAAAATATTAAAAAAATTCTTATTTCATTAAATTTATTTTATTTTATCCTAAATTTTAATATTTCCTAAAGATCCTTATTTCATTATTTATGACATTTTCTGCGAAAATGTTCATTAAAACCCCACAGCAATAACATGTTAAATTGTGTCACTTCTATTGCATAACCATGTTTTCTAAAGGACATTTAATGTCCTTTAAATTATTTTCATGTTATAGTATTTTGCTTGCAACCAAAACTTAAGGCTGCACCTTTGAAGTTTCATTTGCAAAGAAAATTTATATTCGAGAATATAAAAGATAAAAACATCTTAAATATTCTAGAGTTTGTTAAATAAATTTTGAAAAACCAACACTTATAGCAAAAACAACAACAACAAAATTTTAGTTACATTTAAGAAATACTGTTGCAGTAGGTCGCGTGGCAAAATTATTAATGTTGTGTTGCATGACACCAACAAGTGTTGCAATTTTACACTTACTTCCCAAAAAAGAGGGGAAAAAATAAAAATTTATAACTTTTTAATATTTATAGAAGAAGTGACTTCTTGTATGGAATGAAACTAAATAATCGATGCTGGTTTACTGGTGCTGGCTTGCTGGAGATGCTCTTGCAGATACAGCTGATATTCTGCTACTTAATATTGCAAGTCAATGTTCAGATATATTTTAACTTTTGAGAAATTATTACAAAACGTATTTATTGTAATAGAATTTGGCAAATCGTGCTTGAAATCCAACAAAAACAAAGGTGTTTGAAATAAATGTATATGACTTCAAAGAAATAATAGATAAAAAGATATTTGTCAAGGTAAAATAAAGGATGTAAATGGTTATAAATGTCTTTTGTCTAGAGGAAACAGTTTTGTGAAAAAATACAAAATTCATTTTAAATGCTTTTTTATACCTTCCACCATCACAAGTGTTTAAGAGGGCATATTAACTTCGTCATTCCATGTGTAATGCTAAGAAGGTATCATCCCAGAAATCAGAAAGTATTATCATATCATCACATTCACAATAATCCACAGAACTCAATGAATTTTTGGCCTCAATATTAACTGTAGTCCTGAAAAGTCGGTTCAGAGTGTTAAAATTTTTAGACCGATATCTGGAGCAATCTCAAATCTTTCCTAAAGCAAAAATCTTTTCTAAAATTGTGAACTATAAATCGACAAATTATGTCATTCCAAAAATTATCAAAATCGATTAAGTAGGAAAAAGTTAGAGCCGAAAATAAAACCAATTTTATGAACCAATAAGTGTTCCGTGTTATTTTTAGGAATATCTTTTTTATATATTGTATACCCTGGGAGTGTATGTGTATCTACGAAACATAACGCATTTACGTCACAAGTATTTATACTTCAATACCCTTACTTGCTTTTATAGCCTTTACCACCACGACTTTGTCAGGAATAACCGCAGACCCTTTAATGTATATATATTCTTGAATCAAAACAAAACCTAAGTCGATTGAGCTATGTCCATCTTTCTGTCCGTTGTTGAAACGCACATATCCACATTAACTGACAGAGCTCAATGAAATTTGACCTGAGTATTTCTTATAGTTCTGAGAACTTTTAAAATCAGCAAAAGCGGTTCAATATATCAAAAGATTTAGATCAATATCTGAGGAAACCTCCAAGTAGCAGCGAAGAATTTTCGTAAAACTGGTAGTTAGAAATCGACAAATTAAAATAAGATTTGACATTATATTAAGTTATATGTATTGGTTATGTATCGTTCCAATAATTATCAAAATCGGTTAAGCAGAAAAAAGTTATAGCCAAAAGTATAACTTATTTAGTGACTCATAAAGTGTTCCTGTATTATGTGTAAGAAAGACTTTTTATAATGGATACATTTGTGAGTGTATGTGCGAGTGTATAACAGCAAGAATATATTGTTGTATTGAAAATTCGGTATATCGGAATATAGCATTCATACTTATTTTTTAATTTCCAAGAATTTAATTTATTGGAATATTTTTATTTAATTGAAATATTTAAAGAGATTTTTTTGTGGCAAATACTTTTTTACATCCCTAAAAATAGGCCACAATATTTTAGAAAGTTTATTGCAACTATTATGCAATCAATCGATATTTATATTGTTTTTATTGACATACATTTTTTCTTAATGAAATTAGTGCATATACAGTTGTGGTCTAAAATTTAGCACTTGATGTAAAAAGCTTTCTATTAAAATGGCGCAAGAGTAAGTGCAGTTAGTCTTCACAAAGATTACTAATAATGGATCGTATTATATTTAAATAAATATGACTGTGTAGAACTATAGACGTTCCCTATGGGAGTGACATGAGAACAATTGAAATTGCAGAAAATGATTAACGTGGAAGGAAAATATAGAGCGAAAAATATTTTTCACTTTTCGCAATTTTTAGATTCCAAATATTTTATAGAATAAATTTTAAAAAATATAACTTAATCCAAAGTAGTGGATTAGATGTTCATCGATTTACATGGAATAACCGAATTTCCTCAGAATTAAGGAAAAGTATCTATGACGCTGCGAAATATGTTAAGGATGAAAACAATGGAACAAGAATCAAATCCCAACTTATAGTGTTACTATAGTGAAACAGTCCGTAACTATAAATGAGAGTGATGAAGAATATCGCAGGGATGTGAACAATTTTAAAAAAGCAATTTGGTGGAGAATTTTCTTAGATGATTAGAGGTAAGGAAACTTAACTACAATCCAAACACTCCTTGTTTGAATGGCGGTGGATAATAAAATGAAAAAATCTTCATCATGGATTTTCGAATTTTAAATTAATTGGTTTCGCTACCACCATAACAACCTCACCGTACGAAAAGATCAAAAGCGCCAGAGAAAAGTCTAAAATTGTCAACATCAAGCTTTCTACCACTACATCACAAACAAGGAAAATGTTGTTTCTAGAAACCTGCAACATTACCCGCTTTCACGGAACTCAAACTAATTACAGATAATAAAGCATGGGCATGGAACAACTCAGAAAGACTGAAGTAAATCATATAAGATGAAGATGCTTTGTGAAAGCCACATGCTCCCAAATGGGATAATAAAAAATATCTCTTGGATATTTTCAAAATGTTTTTTAGATTTCATAGCAAAATGAATTTGGTATGAAATCTAGTAGAAAATTGAGCCCCCAAAAAATTAAAAAATCTAATTTCAGCTGAGCTCGAACTCTTGGTGTTACATAAAATCCATAGAGAAATCATATCGCTCGCTAGAATAAAACAAATGTTTAGAAGAAATAATTAATTCTGAGTTCTGAGGAAACTCAAGAGTTTGATTACAACATCAAAAAATTAACATAAAGTTTATGTGTGGATGTATCACTTTAGCTGCCATGCAACCATCCTTTTCTTGTGCATCCTGTAAAGAATGTATTGATGGTCCTTATATCGTGTACAATTTTAAAATAAATAAATATCTAAGGAAAATCGAGAAGGGGTAACCTGACAGATCTAAGCCTTGATTTGCTACCCGAATAAATTGAATTCAGAAAAGTAATTTTACAAATCTCTTTCATGTTGTTATAAACAAGTTCAGCAAGGACTACAAAGGGCATACATATTATAGTGTCATTTTATAGCGTGGTTATAACTTCTATTATTATTCAAATTTAGCACTTAACTTATTAAGTATAATAATAACATCCGGTCTAGTTGTGGTTACAAGATCACCCAAATATAACAAAAGATGACTACTGAAGTTATCGGGAGATCGGGTAAAGATACTTAAAATATGTAAGGTAATGATAATGAAGTCTAAAAAATCTATCCTTTATGGAATATTGAAGCATTTATAAACCATTGTCATTGAGAATTCCAATAATCATATCTAATCATATTTTTGCTGGCAAAAATCAAATAATTGAAATTTAAACATGTGATTCAGAGGTAGAGCAACTGTAGAACTCATCGAGATAATTAAAGTGAAAGCAAGTTATGGGAAAAGTTTATAAAAATATGAAAGCATGTTTAGGAATTAACTTGTATAATCCTCTTAATACACTCTATAGGATCCGGAGGAAGATTTAGAGCGGAAGAAAGGAAATGAATACTAATGTTTTTAGTAGGTTTACTTTCTACCACATGAACTGAAAAGAAGCTTGAGAGTCAATACAATAGAACGCTCATAAATACTTTATATCAACAGCTATATTTCTGAAACACAAGATTATCCTTTGAAGATCTCGCAAAATCCTACTTAAATTTCACAAAGAATTTAATTGAAGAGGCTGAGTAGGAATATATATGACATATGCGTTAGAAAATTTAATAATTACTATTGGATTGCATAGGAATCTGCCAGAATTCAAACACTATATTTCTGATTGCAAAAGTTCTTATTCCCATATCCACTTTATATTCATCCTCTATTGTGCTCTCTTCATTGAATACATTCTCTATTTTAAACACTTCTGTTCACCAATATTTTCTACAACATTTAATTTCTTGTTTTGATAGCAAAAAAGCAATAAAAAACGAAAAAAACGACTGCTATAGCAGCGACAACAAAATCATCCAATATCATTTAGTGGTTGTTTAAATGTTCAAATAAAAACTTTGTTTCCATTGAACCATGACCATTAAAGGAGATCAATTACAAAAATAAATACAATCACTAAAATTCATTCAAAAAGAAAAACAAATAAACTTCAATAATAACAACAACAAGCAAAAACAACGAAAACTAACAATTACAACAACTAATCGAAAAAATAACATAAAAAGGCATTTAAATGAAAAACAAATTTGTAACAATTGGAAACCAATCTGCCATTAATACATATAGTTTTATATTCCTACTACAGCTACTGCTACCCAACTGCTATAGCTATCAAATGAGGCTGGATAATATTTTTTTGTGTATTGTTGTTTTAATGCTTTTTGCTGTTATTGTATTCGTTTACCTTTGAATTAAATGCAAATGTGTTTGTTTTAAAAGTTTGCAAATGTTGCTATGCGCAACATAAGTAGAACAAATACATAGAAAATGTTGGATTCTAATTTCAACATTAAAGGAAATGAATACTGAAATTATGGACGTGGAAAGAAAGATATATGTGGATGAGTTGATGCCGAAAATAATGGCAAAAAATTCCAGTTTTTTTAATGTCTCCTTAATTTAATTTTTTGCCTTGCCATTTTGCAAAAAATATTTAAAAGTGTTGTGTTTATAAAGTGGATCCATACAATAATCCAAGGTCTCATTCTATCAGTCAATTTATAAAATACGAAGATTAGATTTTGTCCAAATTCAACTAAGGGTTTAAGGAGCAAATAAAAATATTCCAAGAAGTGACCATAAAAGTGAGTGAAATAGAGAATATGGATCTTTGTCAAATGGGTAAAATATATTTAAATAGTTAGAAAAATAATCTGCAAAATATGGATCGATATTGGTCAAATTAATATCGTGTATTTTAAACTAAAACAATTAAGATTGTTATATATGACTATGCCGAATCTTCAATACTCTCCACCACAAATGTGTGTGTGAAGTAAACAGAGTGTGGAAAAACTCGTAGCAAAATCTCTACTTTCAAATGATCTTTATTTACTCTTCTTTGAGCTGATTAAAAAAAAACTCTTTTTTCTATTAAAATTTTAATCATTATTTTTTCGATTTTGCTCTGTGCAAAATTGTTGTTTTATACTAAAAATGCAATAACAAAAATACCTAAAAATTCATACAACAAAAGTAAACACATCTTAATATGTGAGTACGTTTGTATATTCATAGAAAGGACCCTTTTAAAGCTTAATAGAAAACATCTTTCACTACTCCACACGATTCCAAAACAAAACTCTTTTTCGGATTTTGCTTTTTTTATTTTTATCTTTTTTATTTTTATTATATTCTTGAATTAAACTCTTGTTCAAAGAGCAATAAAAAAAGATCCGATAATTCGAAGAATAAAAATAGGGTCCAAAATTGTACCTTGAAAGTAAATACTTTATGTTTCCTACATACACTCTCACATATACGCTCATAGACGTATACAATATATAGATTTTTTTAATAAAATCACGGAACACTTAAAGAGTCATAACATTGGATATATTTTTGGCGGTAACTTTTTTTACTGAGCCGATTTTGATAATTTTTGGTACGACAATGAAGTATATATAGTTTAATATTTTAGCGATTTATAATTGACTTAGAGGTTGCCTCTTATATCACTCTACATGTTTTGATATATTTTATCGTTCTTGCTGTTTTTAAGTAGGGAACTTCTTAGGACTATAGCAAATATTCAGGCTAAATTTCATTGAGTTGTCTTAATTATTGTGGATGTGAGCGTACCACCAACAGACAGAGGAGCATTGCTAAATCGATTCAGATTTTTATTTGATGCATGAATATATACACATTGTGGTGTCTGAGATAATTTCTCCTTAGCACTAAATACGGAATGACAAGGTTTAAATATCCTCTTCACCACTTGTAGTGGAGAAGGGTATACAAATAATAATGCCAAATTTCAGTAGAATAGAGTCATATTCTAGTAAGAGGGCTTATATGTGAGCTAGGTCAAATAATAGACTCAGCACAATCTAATGATTTGGTTTTTTTTTTAACACAAATATTTTTATTAAAATATATGTGGGATGTATCAAAATTTTGAATATTTTACCCCATACCTTATATGTTGATCCGATATTGATTATTTTTTTTTTTGTGCAACGATGAAGTTAATATAAACATATGTTATGGTTAGATTCTGTCAAAATCCATCCACTTTTTGTTGTTTTATTTTTTGTTTTATTTAGAAAAGTTTTTATTCGGAATTGTTAAATTGTACATAACTTTTTTTGCTATTGAAGCGATATAGCTGGTCTTAAATAGAAACCTGCTTAAAAAAAGCAAATAGTTGGGCCAAGTTGCCAATGGACTGAGGAACAAACAGATGGTCTTTACTAAGTCGTTTCAGATTTTAATTTTATACTAGAATATATATACGCTATGAGGTCTTAGATATCTTATGCTACACGTGGAATGAAAAATTTGAAATACCCTTGTGATAGTGAAGGTCAAGTAAGCCCACATACATGCTTACATACTGATACATTTTTGGAATATTAAGGTGGCTTCAGTTTTGTTGGTTTATAAAGGCGATATGTGGTGTATAAAGGTAAGTAAATGTGCAAAATTTTATTGAGGAATATTATTAGAGAAGATAACGTATCAAGAACAGAAAGACAAAGAGAGATACGCAAGTACGGAAAAATGGTGCTGTTTTTAGACTAAAAATTATTGTAGTTCGGAGTATTGAAATGATTGAAGACCTCTGGCTAGTTCGGTTTTAGTTAAATGTCCTCTTAAAATGAATAAGTTTCTTTATAAAGTGAAATCGAAAAATTCTTAACATACGTACATGTTAATAAAAACGAAACCGCTAAACTTGTAGTATTAATCTTCTTTATTTGATTAAATTATTATTAAAATCTTTCCGGAAACCTTTCCATTAACGTTTTTATAGCGGTGTTAGTCTTGGTTATCTCTGTTTGCTCGTACCGGTAGTCCATCTCTGTTCACCTTTGTTGTGCCCTTCAATTCTCTTTTAACAAGAGCACAATTCTTTTCACAGGCCTTAGCTCCGGGCAGTTTGGAGAATTTGCCTAATTTGGTACAAATACTACATTATTGTTCTTGTATCGCACGAAAGGCCAAAAATAAGTGGAAACATTATAAAGAATCAGCCTGTTTTGATTTTTTATTTTGAGCAAATGAACTTTTTGATTACTTTGACTGCTTTCGGGACCTAACATTTTCTTCAACATTCCCTCGAGAATCAGCAAAATAAAGGATTTGAACAGAAAGTTGCAAAAAATCTGCCAGAAAATATGTTTCTTCATCCATATTTTCTTAGAAAACTTGATTTTTATTTTCGGGATCTGTTTTTCGCCTAATTTTTTAGCAGCGTCAGGTACTTTTGGAGCCTTATATGCTTTTAAACCTGCATTAGTTTTAACTTTTTTGAAACTAGTGTTTTTAATTTTGCAAATCTATTTACTACTTTTTTACTACAAATACGAATTTTATTTGATGTTAAAATTTATTGACTTTAATACAGGAAAATATTATATTTCATTAATTTTTTTCTATATTTTGCAGCTTTATACTTTTATATTTTATGCATTTACTTAAATACATCATCTTAGTAGAGAGTTAATAAAAAAGCTTTTATTAACAAATTTTCATACAATCCTCTTTGAAAGCTTTATTTGGTTCAAAAATATTTAGTCCTCAAAAAATTTAATGAAATTTAAGTGTTTTATTTACCTTTACATTTCAAGTATTATTATTGTATTTTAAAAGCTTCCATTTTATTCAAAAGCTTAATAGTATACCAAATAAACTAAAGAATTTATTTAGGCGTTTGATATTTAGTTAGTATATAATTTGCTGCCTACACTTAAGGGATTACAATTAATCGAAATGTGTTGCATAGTTTTAAGCTACCTACTTTAAGCTATTCGAGTGGAAATAATTTAAGTTTTACTGTTAGCTGATGTGAAATGATCGAATTTTTTCCTTCCTTGTATATATATGGCATTTGAATAAATAAAACTCTGGGAGAAAACGTTTTGAAAATTTAATTAAAGGCAAAAAAAATTGTTTTCGCAAAGTATTAAAATTTATTATTTTAAATGATTTAATTAAAAAATTAATGCAGTTAAGTAATGTTTGTAATTTTTTTTACTAGATACTATATATTAGCCAATTTTATCACTATTAGAACAAAAAAGTTATGCTGCATCCATTAAATCGAACTTAATTGGCTTCCTTATAAATATTTCTTGTTTTTATGCTTTTTTCACTTTCTTCAATTATTTTTGAGGCCTTTCTTCTCTGATTCAAGCTTATCAGGTGAACCAATATAGTTTCTTATTTATTTAGCCTCGAACAATGTCCCTATGTGAGATATTGTGGTTGGAAACTTTGCTAATTATTCATTTTTAATGTGCTTTTGTCAAAGGCTGAGGCAGTTCCTTCTAGGGTCAACTCTTAGTATTTGGGAACATTAATTAAGAGCACTATTAATTTAATAACGAAACGGTTTACTAAAGTTGTTGTGTTGAAAAAATCATACGAACTCGCTGTGTTACAACAGTCAACAGAATTTTAGAACAGTCAAACGAAGTTGCTGTTCAGCATATAACGCTGTTGTGCCCAAAACTGTCAACCAAAGTTCCAACGTTAAAACAGGCATCTACCTGTGCGTAAAATCACTATGTCTCAAAAAGTCAACCAAAATTGCTGTATGAAATATTTAATACCGACAACAGAATTAGTCTCACAGAAGAAATGACTGATGTCATATCAGCTAATATCGTAACACGTGGAGTTGATTAAACTCGCTGTGTCCGAACCAGCTAATTAAAGTCGAGAAGCAGTGGCTGTTGTCAGAATATCAGATATATTGTAATTTAAGATCGAATTGTAAAAATCTGGAATAAATTCGATGAAAACACATTACAGTTTTGGTTGATCGGAAATAGGATTTTGTTTTTTCGTAGAATTGGTAGTGATAGGACAAATAGCAGTACCCTGATGAGTTATCAATTCTGAAGTCCATTTTTTTACTTTAATATTTTGAACCCTTCAAGCAATGGTGAACAAATATAAGAAACAAGTCAATGTGATAAAGCCATTTGGAAATCATTCCCACCTCTAGCAACTGTTATACGTTAGAGACAAATTTGCATCTGCAGTGGATCTTTAAGACTTATATTGTGGTCTAACTATTGACGTAAAAGGGGTGCATAAAGAGAACATCAATTCCCAGAAAGTCTAATGTCGAAACTCAGAGAACTTTCGGAGTTTTAACAGAAACCTTCTTCTGATAGCACAGGAACCAATAGCCCTTGTTATGACAAAGCATGCTAGGGCCTGTCATATTGCAATAGCTGTAAAACTTCGGAGAGATTCGTGTTTGCCAAAATTCGAAATCGCCTAAGGGTGTTGAACTCCCGATGTACTGTTGTATTGTAAGAAAAAGCCATAATAGTGTGACAGGAAATTGGATAGTTCCAAGCCCCTTAGCAGGAAATTTTTTATATCAAGACAATGTATTGTTGGTTATGTATGTACTCCTTATTATTCATGAGAAAGTAACGTCCAAGCAATTATATGAAAGGAATCATTTCCATAATCTTTCATAACATTTATTTTGAATATATTTATTCAAAATTTCCATCTCGCATAATATAATTTCATAATTTCCATTGTAATTTCTTTTTATCAAAATCAGTGGCATAAATTTTAGCTTTTTTAATGTGATACATATACAGTATACTTTTATGCGGGTTTTATATTTAATTAGGCTTTTAAAAGTATTAAATAAAAAATGTACTTTATTTTTTTTAATTCTTTATAAAAGCTCATTTTTAATAAATTAAAAACTTTAATATTTAAATGAAATCATAAACTAAACTCACATACACATACACACATATATAGAGAAAATTATATAGAATTTTTTTATCATATGAAAACATCAGCTCCATGGAAACAATGATTTTATTATTAATGGTTGGAAAAATGCAAAAAAAAATATGTTAGACTTTAGATATAAATTGAAATAAATGCTGATAAAAGAGAAAAATGAAAAAATAGAATTATTTTAAAGCATACATTTAGGTAAAAATAAATATTTTTAAATAAATAACGTTTTTTAAATAAAGAATTATTTAATATTTTATTTAAGCATTATTGCAAACTTTTCTAAAGCAAATACTAGAAACGGTAATTATAAATTATTTTTTTATAAAAAATCCTAAAAGTAAACTGTTAAAAATACAATAAATTAAAAACAAAAGGAGAAAAAATCTTCTTAATTTAAGCTATTTTTCCTTAACTATTTGTCTTCAAAAAGTATAATATACTTTTTCTTTCAATTGTCTATCTTTTTAACAAAATACTATTATTGTTGCATACTTTTTTGAAGTTTGACAACTGTAGAAAATAAAAACAATTTTCAAGCAGGATATATTTCAATTTTAGTTAAGTTTTGTTTGATTGTTGTATATCACTTTCACGTTCTACATTTCACTATCTTTCTCTCTGTTATTCCGCCTGTTTGTCTATCTGTCTTCTATTATCTTTTTATGTTTAATGCACAAAACTTGTAGCATACTTTTAGGTTTAGTTAAGTTTACATTGACAAAATGCTAAAGGAAACAAAAGTATGAATGCAAGTTTTATGTTTGAAATTTTCTTAGTACAGGAGTATCTGACAATACTACCACATCTTTAGTGTTCTTTACAAAATTCTAGTTATTTCTAAGTGTGTCAGAGTGAAAAGTTGCAAATATTATTTTAAGAATTTAAGCAGATTTACAAAGATTTGTTTTTTACTTTTGTTTTGTTAGATATTTGTTTGTATGTATTTACTTTTTGTTGTAATTTAAATGGGGTTTTGAGGTTATTGTTAAAATAGTTATTTTATGTAAAATCATATAAGGCGTTTAAAGATTTTTAGCTTCAATTTGTTTGGAAATTTCAAAAAATGGAAAGTGAAAAATAAGAATTTGTAAATTAAATTTGAAATCTTTAAGATAAATACTTTTATTTTCTTAAAAACCTTCTTATTAAAATGTAATTCTGAAACAGTTTATCTAAAAATCTATATAAGGAAGAAATGTTTTATTTCATTTAGTGAGATTCGTAATAAACAAGAAATCGGCATAAACCTACTTAAATTTAAAATATCAATGTCGAATCGACTTATTTTTCCAAAAGCATAATTAAGTTAAAATTTTCTTAAAACGCAAAAAATAAATTATGGTGTGACATTGTCATGAACAGCTTCAGCTTTACGATATTCGTCTTCCAATGAGTGTTATTCAATCAATAAGTTTACCAGAATTTTCGGCTATGAAGTTTTCATGATCAGATTTCACTTTGACTTTCTTATGAGCAGCTTCGGCTGTATAACATTCGATTTTGAATAAATTTTATATATAAAAAAATTACGAACAACATTGGCCTGGTAACGTTCTCACTGCCAACATGCCACTCCATGCGTGACTACGGTCACTTCTGTACAAATGGTAGAAAATTGAAAGAAGAAGTATCACAAAATGCTAGAAACAAGCCTTAAGAAATAATTTTATGTGTTGTAGAAATTATAAGATATCGAATACTGAACCATAAACTAATTCTGCTAAACTCTGAACCTACCAATAGCTGACCATAATAATGGCCCAAATTCCGCAGTCGAGGCTACTATATGCCGATTGTGACAACAAAGAAAAAATGTGGTTGTGGTAACCATAATCGAGGGGCAACATGGTTCTACCATAAAACCACATAATTTTTTTGTTGTGGCACCACAAAATATGATTGTTTCAAAACTATATTATTATTGTGGATGCTAAAACTAAAATAAATACATCGTCATATTGAACTGCTGAAAATTTTATGGTTATATAATAAAAATAGTTTGTTTAAATTTCAAAAATGTGTAAGAATTTTAGAAATTTATTCAAATAATTTAAGTTTAAAATTGAAAATTTAAAAATTTAATTTATAAAATATTTGAGTTTGATAAACTTTATCAACAATAATATATTGTTCAGCATATTAGTAACATATTACTATATTATTGTTAATTTATTGACAATAATGTTATTGCAACAAAAAAATTATTCTCAAAATAAATTTAATTCAGTTATTGACATTTTAGCGAAAACAAGAGGATTTTGTCATGAAAAAAGTAATATTGCGATAAACATATTAAAAAATGTGTTTTCTCTGCATATTCCCATTAAAGCTGAGTTCCCATAATAGGCTTGGTTGAAAAAGGAAGATAACTCTTAAGCCGACCTGATTTCAAATTTGAAACTATTCACTCTTATCGAATTTTTTGTATTCAAAATAAATAAAGAAAAGAATTAAATAAACTTCTTATTTTGTTACTTAAAGTTTATGGATCTGTATGCAGAACCTGGAGGCTACTGAGAAGTCTAAATTGGAAGGTCGATAACTTTTTTGTGGAGCCACAAAAAAACTTGTGTTATTCCAAATATTCGCCTGGTTGCTAAGGCAATCAGGAGGATGTATGGATGTTACTGATTAAGTTAAATTTATAAACCTGCTTTCTGTGCCTTAAGATTCGAAGTTTTCAACTTTTTAGCGGTAAAATATTTCTTTCCAACTGTTTAATGCCAAATTATTTGAAAATTTTAATATGTGAATTAAAACTGTTATACAGTCAGACATTTAGATTAAATCAGTATTTTTTTTTTTGAAAAGTTTTAAATTCAATTTTTAATGCCGATTTAAAAAATTTGCATTTCTATTTATAAACAACTCCCTCCTTTATGGTCATTTATAGCGTTCGACTGGTTTTCATTTAACTTAAAAACTTTTTTCATTATAATTATTAGCTTTATTGCGTTATTACATTTCTTTATGTATTCTTCTATTACTTATTGCATGTTACTCAGACATATTATTCCATTATTATTCTATAGTTTTTTTTTCTCCCGATATTAGAAAATAAGAAAAGAAAAATTATAAAAAATATTATTTCTTGAACTGAAAGTTTGAAGGTCAGTCAACTAAAAATTACAATAACATTTGATATTTGTGGAAATTTAATAATGTCAGAGTAAAAAGTATCAAAAAGAAATAAAAACTGGAAAAAAGTTTTGTAGCATGTAGTAGGGCTTACAATTTCCATATTATTTATGGCCATAATTAAGGGCTTTCTTCTATATTAAAAAAAGAAGAAAAAATTAAAATAATAGAAAATTATAAAGTGAAACAAGATTAGACGGCAGCCTAAATGGAATTAATGAATTGTTTTATTATAAAGCAGCAACAAAAAATATAGACAGAAAATAAGAAAAAAATTATAGAAAAAAGTTTTCAAATTAAAGTTCTTAATTGTCAGGTGTTTTAAAAGTAAAGTATACTTTAAGGGTTTATTAAAAAATAAAATTAAAAGTATCTGATAAAAAGAAATAAGTAAATTTCATTAAATATTAAATATTTCATTAACAGTTCATATTTAATAATTTGTTTCTATTGTCTTTTATTTAATATTTTCTGTACAAAATCTAATTAATTCCTTTACTAATAAGTTCAAAAAACTGTCAGTCTTATTGTCAACTCAAATTTATATATTTTGTTATGTATTAAAACCTCATCTCATTTATATTTATGTCCTCCTTCACATTTCCAGATCGTAGAATACTTTTCTTATACGTTATTTTTTGCACATAATTTTTTTCTTTTTCATTTGATGTCACAGGATATCTGGTAATCACATAAAATCTAATAGAACAAGACAATATAAGAAATTATATTAAATCTTTAAGAGACAACTACATTCATACATACATAAGTATATGTATTCAAGTAAAGAACATTACATTAAAATAAAGGACATCATCATTCATATTACATAAAAATACAAAAAGTACCTAAAAGTATGTTAAGAAAACTGTATAATAAAATTTAAGAAGAAAAAGGAAATTAATGCGAAAAGACAGTAGAATATTGATTATTCTCTAGATAGAGTACAAAGAAAAATTATTAATTTTCACATTTAATATATTTACAAAGCCTATAAGTATGCTTTAATTAATTTTTATTACACACAACATTACATATGTTTAATAATCGATTTAAATGATTATTAATATTAAATAATCTCTAAAGCCTATAAGTATGCTTTAAATTTCCTGCTCCACGTGTTATATTATTATGCTTTACAATTGATCTCTTTTACTTGTAATTTAATTTCTGTTTTATTAAACTCCATTTCATTTTTTAAAATCCCCAAATAAATTAATATCTACTTTTTATATCTTTTAAACATTCTATTTAGTCTAGATAATCATAATAATAATCATAATATTAAAAACAAAAGAGAAAAAAATGGGATAAAAGAGCTTTCAATTTCATAAAGGAACTAAATGCAGAAGAAAATGTGATAGTCCGTAAAAATAAAATAAATTTCATACAATGATAATAATCAAAGGACATATGAATGAATATTTTCATTTCAACGCATTATCCATGTTCAAACACAAGAGGGCAAAAGTGTAGCACCAACAATTTTCTTGAACAATTTATGAAACAAGACCACATTTATCAGAGTACTTTAATAATGTAGATCTTGGTTAAGGTTTTGATAGTTGGGGTTCTTAGTAGTTTTGCTTTATCTAATGTTATTTAGTATTCAAAAAATGATATTTCGAATTAGGTTACCAGCAGAAAGCAGCAGTCTTTTGTAAAATACTAATATATAATCATTGGGTTGAATTTGTATTTGAGCAAAGTTAAAATACGAAACTATAATTCCCACTCTTAGAGGAGCTAGGTGAAATTGAGACTTAAAAAGGAAGTACGGAACCCATTTTTACTGCAGATCATATAGAGATTTTCACTGCAGATCGTCTTGCCTACATTTATTTTAACGACCAAGCAACCAATAGCACTTACATCCTTGCATCTGTCTACTAAGACCTGTTCAGTAGTAGTTCGGTTCTAGTTCAGTTTTACTTCAGTTCTAGTTCAGTTTTGGTTCAATTTTAGTTCAGTTCCAGTTCAGTTCTAGTTCAATTCTTGTTTAGTTCCAGTTCAGTTCTAGTTCAGAATCTTGTTCAGATTCTAGTTCAGATTCCAGTAAAGTTCTTGGTTAATTCTAGTTTAGTACTAGTTCGGTTCTAGTTCAGTTCTAGTTCAGTTTTTGTTCAGATTCTTGTTCCGATTCTAGTTCAGATTCTAGTCCAGTTCTTGGTTAGTTCTAGTTCACTTCTAGCTTTGTTTTAGTTCAGCTGTAGCTCAGTTCTGGTACAAGTTCAGGTCGAATCGATTTTTTGGAAAAAAACTTGTGTATGAATTTGCATAACATTTATCATAATAATGACGAAAAAGTGTAGAGTTATTACTGTGGGAATATGTTTTTAATAAGGCTTCATGAGAGCTATTATGGTGGAAAGAAGGGATATCGTAATGTTGTCTCTCAGTTATGTATTTAAAATATGACTCAAGATATAACGAAGTTAAATAACACTAAAGCTATAAGAGATAAACACATATGATCATAATTTTCAAAGGCAATAGATTTGGGAAATTTAATAGAAACCCTTTTAGGGTCTATACTTTCATTCATGCTATCATTCTAGCAAATAATGGGGAATGAAAGATACAGATTTATTGCCAAAACATAGATATGTAGGGACAATTAATGAATAATTCTTGATAAATATCTCCAAAAATTTTAACATCGATTTTAAAAACTTTCCTCTACTGCTCTTTATTTCTTCCCCTCTTTATTATTATTTATGAAAACTTTTCGTAAAGATGAAATATAATACATAATCTATTTTAGTAAATATTATTAAATCCACACACACGCACACATATTAAAATACTTTTTCGTATTTTTTCACTTAAACATTTGTTGTCTTAAAGAAAATTAAATTTTCGTTAAGACTTTCTTGATGTTTTCTTTCCAGCAAAAACTCACATGTTTGAGAGCAACAAGTTTCTTAAGTTCGAAAGTTTGAACGGCAGCGAAAAAGAGAAACGACAAAACAATCTGTAGGATGTAGCTAATGGCAGAAAAAGTAAATAATATAAATAGGTTGGTATTTCTTAACATATAATGAGGGTTTTATATTAACATATACATATACATACAATACGTGTGTTCATACAACTTAAATATATACGCTTTTACGAATAAATACTACCAAAAATACGTTTTTGGAATAAATAATTTTGAATGTTTGAAAGAGAAAAATAATTTTAGCAGAAAAACGAAAAAAAAGAAAAAAAATCTTACGAAAGTAGAGTGTTAAGCTGGAGGCTTAGTTTTTACTCTTACTCTCATATGTGTTGTAAATGTTATTTTTATTTTATGCTCCCTGGCACATTTACAGCTGTAATCAACGTTGTCCGGGTTTTAAAAGAGAAAAAAATGTTGATTTAGTTATGTGTGTGTTTTATTTATTGGTGTTGGTGAATAGTTTTTTTGCTGTTTTTTTATTTATAAATATTTCAAATTTTATTACATACTTTTAAGATTGTAAATATGTTATTGTAAATATTGTATTGTTATTGAAATTAAAAATACAACATACTTATTTGACAGTTACATCCTAAAAGTAGACATTAAATATTTAATGCCTTACAATTAGGCAATGTCCTATCTGGGGATTATGTTTTTTGTTGAGGCTTTTTCATCTTTTGTTAAAGTTTTATATGTATATTTATGGTTACTTATGTATATGTGTACATATATGTTTGTATGTATTTTGCACTTACAATATAGGTCGCTTAGGCTTTTTATTTTTTAAAGAAATTAATAATGTATATGATTTCATATTTGGTAATTGCATAACTTACGGCTGTATTATTTAATTTTTAAAGGCCTAATTTTGAGGGTATTTTTTTGAAAGCTAAATATTAGTTATAAGTATAAGTATAAAAAATACATTAGTTGCCTTTGAGTTGCTTCATATTAGCAATTTTTTTCGTTACTATGAATTCAGCTAACCATTTTATATGATTAACTGCTACTGTTATTTCGTGGTCCTAGATCTTGGAATTTCGAATGCCTTCAGCTGTTATTTTCAATCAAAAATCGCAGTTAATAGTTTTAAGGCTAGTAGGACCATAAATAAAAACACAGGAATACTGTAGTGTGGAATGTATGGTAGTTTGATCAAATTAAAGTTGTTTTTTATATATTTGTTTGAAATATAAACAAATTTTTTAAGAAGGCGAAAAAATCAAAAGTTGAAAATTCTTTGGAAAAGTGTCATCAGTAATCACATTATTTTAAAACCCTTCATTCCAAATAAAAAGTGATGTATATTAAAAGCCAAAAATAATCATCTAAAATATATGCCTTTGGAAGGCATATGAAAGGATAATGAATTATGGAAATCGAAATTTTTTGATCGCGCTATTGAAAACATTTTCCAATAATTGGTTCTTGTTTCTTTGAGAATTTCATTGATTTCAGAAGCACTTATCCATGATTATTATCGTACTTTTTGAAGACATTAATAAGCTTGTGTTGCATACTGGGTGAAAAGGTTATCATAATTGATGTCAATGATGACAACTAACATAAGTACAAAAGAACTCAATATAAGCGTTCTACAAGATTTCTTCATTGCCTGAGAGACTTAATGGAGGGTATTAAAAAATTAAGCGACAAAAATGCGAGATATCAATTAAAGCTTAACTCATATGTAACTCAATATGGAATTCATTTGTCCCGTATTTTCACTTTAGAACCACCTATTTGCTAAAAATTTATGAAATATGGGGGCTAACTATAGGGGCAATCACAAGTGATGAGAGAAAAGAAAAATAATAGAAATAAGGCGAAAGAAATCAGTTGAAAGTTTTTTTTATTTTTATTTTTATACCCTCCACTCAAGACAAGAAAAGGATGCATATTAACACCCAAATTATCATCTTAAAAAAAACAGATAAACCAAACGTTACAGACTTATACTCTTTGCAGAAAAAAGGGGAACATACAGTATTGTTCGAAACTTAAGCACATTTTTCTCCGTATTTACTGTCTTATAGTTTCTCTTTAAATAAATTAATGGAAACGTTTTCTTTTATTAAAAATTTTTCAATAGATTTATTGATATTGACGTATTGAAATAATAAAAAAATTAGGTTCTTTCTTTGGAAATTATAATGCATAAAAATAACACAAACTTCAAAATTATCTGTTCGAAACTAAAGCAAATTTTAATATTTCCATATGATAACTTCCATTTCTATGGAAGCTCATTTTTTTTTTTGCATAAATTGTATATTTCCGGCTTCAGATTCCCACTTTTTGGCAATCTCTTCTTTTTAAAATAACATATAGGTTCTATATTAGATTCAAGCCCGGAAATTTCTGAGTCATATCCAGAATTTATATCCCATTATCAACTTTGACAAACTTTAGTGAATGAAGTGATATTTTAAGTTCAATGTAGTGTAATATATGTGAGGCCAAAATCTCGCTGAAAATAAAACGGTCCAAATTTTGTTTAAATTTCAATAAAAGCACCAACTTCACTGTTCAAAGAAGAGGTTAAAATCAAAGTACTTTTAACTCTTGGTTTTACTTGTTCTTTTAAATAAGATTGCCAAAAAGTATGCAATATATATTCTTACATCAAATCAAAATCTGAGTCGCTTAGGCTATGTCCGTCTTTCTGTCTATCTGTCTGTAAGTCCGTATTAATTTTAGCAAAAAGTATGCAATATTTTTAGACAATTAATTTCATAAAAAATAATTATTATTAATTATGCTTAGAATTTAATTTACTTTTAACAATTATTAATTATTGTTCTTTTTAATGACATTAAATAAAAATTTTTTGTTATTTAAATTTGAAAGCCTACATTCAGGCTAATTTAAAAGACAAATTTATATAATAAAAACTTGAAATTAATTTTTATTAACATTTTCCAAGAATTTATATACATTTAAGAAAGTTATTAAAAGAAGTCTATTAAAATTTATATTATCTTAAGCTTAATTGTTATTAAAATTTAAAAAGCCTAAATTTAGGCTAATTAAATTCAAATATTTAAAATTTTACATTTAAATGTATTTAAATTTTAATTAAACTAAATTCATATATTATGAATTTATATAACAGAAATATTAAATATGAAAATATTATGAATTATCTATTGATGCTATTGTGTTTAAAAGCCCGCAAGTATGCAAATATTTTATTTAAAATTTTAAACATATTTAACTTAACAATTTTTTGACATTTAGCAAATGATTAATTAGAATTATAGTTTAGATTTATTTAAATTTAAAATAATATTAAACTATTAATAAATTAAAAAATATTCATACAAGAGTTTTTCATAAGATAAAATTTAAAGCATAATCATTAGGCTTGGATTTTTTTAGGGGAATAAGAAAGTTTTTTTGTTTTGTTTAATTTATATAATTAATTACGTCTGTTAATTTATTTGTAGACCCTAAAATCTTAGCAAAATACTCTAAACATTTTCTAAGAAGAGCTACAAAACATTTTAAGAAAATGTCACAAAAATCCCTAAAAGTATACTCTAAACAAACATGATTGTTTTAGTTATTTTAATTAAATGATTATTTAGATGGGATTTGAAACCACCAAATGTTTAAATAGTATTTTCAAATAAAAACAACTAACTGCGTTTTTGGGAATTAATTTCACTGTAAATTATTTTCGTTTTTTGGTTCACTTGAATAAATATTTATGTTTGTGGCTTTTTGTTATTGTCTGGGGGGGGGGCTAAATTGGTTTTTAAGACAAGAAAGAAAAATTGAGGCAATATTTCTTAGAATATTTAACTTGGTTTCAAGGTCATTTATATTAATCTTAAAAGGTGGAAAAGTTCAAAATCAGCCTCACCATCATTTCTAGAAAATATTTGTTTTCTATTTACTAGCGTTTACCCGGTGTGGTTAGCTGCTCAAAAATACTCCTCAGTCCAAGATTTTTAAAGAAATTTCACAGATCACGATGCATATTAAAAAAAAAAAAAGCAGGCAAAGGACACTTAGCCAAGTCTCCTTGACCTTGTTCTTACTAAAATTTAATCTTATATTTACATTTAGTCCATTAAAACTGTTTCCTTGAGAAAATTATTTGGACCATATTTTAGAACTCTTTCTGTTGTAGTTGTTTGGATATTCAATAATCAAAATTTCTTTTGTATATGGTACACTCCTCCCACTGGTCCTATCTATCCTACACTTTGTTCAGTAAAACAGTTCCCCGAGCTAGTGACTGGGGCCAAATTTAAAACTGTTCACTGTTATAGTTCTCCAGAATTAAATAATCAATATTTTCGTTATATTGCGGGTACTTTTCGTCCTAAATGTTGTTCTATAAAACAGATCTTTGAGAAGATGACTCGGACCAAATTTAAGAGCTATCACTGTTTATGCCTCTTGTGGGGTTTCTCCTCCCCTTGGTCTTTTAGGAATTTTTTAAGGCCTATGTTACTTAAGCTGCCTATACGCCTTAAACAAATAAACAGACAAACAAACACAAATTTATTTCCATATATACAGATAATGGAAAATAAATGTTTTTATGGAGGCCAAAGAGACAGGTAAAAAGCATAATTTATTTTGTGTTCCTTTTGCTAAAACAAAAGCTAAATTAAGCGTTAATTTTGATTGCAGCAGTCTAAGCTAAATAATTGCTAGCATACTTTCAGGCTATTAAAACTAAAGCATAATTTTGGACGTTTAAAACATTTAAAACATAAAACTTGATTTATTTTAAAATTTTTTTCTTCTCAAATATTTGAAACCTTTTTTGTTTTTCGGTTTTTTTTTGGAAATAATGATTTCCAAACAAGATTTTACTGCATCATTTACTCCTTCAAGCTTTTTTATCTTGCGTTTGCCATTTATGTTTATATATTTAAAAAAATTATCATTTTTATGCCATTTACTACCACAATTGAAAAGGTGAAAAGGGTATATATTTTCTTTGTCATTTCGTGTGTAAGGCTAAGGAGTAATTATCTTTGGCTCCATAATGTATATAAGTTCCTGCATGAAATCAAAAATTGAGTAGATTTTTGTAACTGTCTGTATGTCCATCTGTACGATGTTGGCACGATTACATTCACAATATTTGACAGGGCTTAATGAAATTTGTCCTGATTATTTGCCATAGTCCTGAAATGATTTCTTTTTAAAAGCAGTGAAATCGGGCTATTTCATTAAAAGATATAGATCGAAATTTAAGGCAACTTATAAGTGTTCTGTTCTAATATTTAAGAAAGTGTGTGTATGTGTGAGTAAGTATATACAAAACATAACTTATTTACTTCACAAGCATTTATGATGGAGAGTACTGATGATTCGGTATAGCCGAATATAGTATTCTCATTTTATATTCAAAACAATATTTAAAATGTTTTTCTCATTTTTATTCCATTTAACAAGATCACCTGTTTACCTCCGGGGAAATATTCATAAGTTATTTTACAAAACATAAAATATGTTTTCGTTTCCTTTTTTTGTACAAAATATTTTTGTTAGTATTTTTGTATGAGTGTATAAATGTATTCATAAATGTGTTTTGTATAATAATTTGGAATTTTTTCCATGATTTAGTACATTTTTTTGCGTTTTGTTAATGGAAAAGTTAATAAAATATTTCAATGTTTTAAATTAGTTGAAATAAAAAAATAATGATTTTATTCTTATCAGTATCCCTATACCATGGGGCAGAATTGAATACGTTGGGAAAATAAATTAAAATTTTTTATTGCCTGGATTGATTTATATAATTTTATTAGTATTTTACTCGCTACTTCGTCAGCGTAATACCTAAATATAGAAAAAAATAAATAGAAGATCCAAAACGTCTCACATATTACCCGCAAAAAATATTTTTAATCATTTAAACCTCTTCCAATTTAAACCTCTTCCAATTATTTAGACGATTATTTAGTTGCTTAAATTTCGATGGAGTTGGTTCATATTTTGTGCCGGAAAGTGGTACTATAATGGAGTAACAACCAAATATGGCTGTTGATTGTCAAATTAGTTTAATATACTAAAGATCGATTAAAAATGTTTACACATATATTTTATAAGCTCAAACCCGCTTTCCAGAAACGCAAAATATGAGTCGATTTTGGTCAGATAAATAACATTTGTTAAAGACAGTTAGAAAAATACTTAAGCCGAATTTCAACAGAATTGGTTATACCTACTAGTTTTATAAGATCAAAAATGGAGATTTATATGGGAGCTATAGCAATATATGGACCGATTTTGCCCTAACTAATAATTTATTTTAAATACAGTTAGAAAAATAATTGTATCGAATTTAAATAGAACTGATCTTTATTTACTAGTTTTATAAGCTCAAACTCTTTTTCGGAAAGGGGCCTTATATGGGAGTTGTAGAAAAAATGGACCGAGATCGTTCATATCAACAAATAATAATATATATTAAAGATTGTTAGAAAAATCATTGTGTCGAACTTCAATAAAATCGGTCTTTATTTAAGTGTTTTAAAAGCTTCAATCTATTTTCCGGGAAGGGGAGTTGTATGGAAGCACATTTGTGTTTATTTGGGTTTACTATTGTGTCAAGGTAAATGTATAATGTAAATTTCAGTAAATTATCTTAAAAATTGCGACCCATTTCAAACACCGATTTTCGAGCGTATCTTATAAAACTTTTTCTATTAATCCGATTTTGATGATTTTTTGAATGGTTAAAGTTAATTTTATTCCATATATGTGACGTTTAAACGGAATTTCGGCGGCGGTAGTTTTATGGTTTGGGCAGCATTTCCTGCAATTGTCAAATCTACAATTTTAATATCACAAATTATAACAAACTGCTCCCTTTCTTACGAATGAATAATGAATGATCATGATTTAACGAACACTTTAACTTAATGGGGAACTTGTAGGGATACATTGCCCGTTAAATTTATTCAAATAAAGAAAGTTTAGGAGAAAATTGATTCTGATCTTGGAATTAATATCAGAACGTATTTTTGAGATAATTCATAAAAAAGGATCGTCCCCACATTATCAAAAATGCAAGAGAGATTGATAAACTTTAGTGCGTTTAAAGGTAATATTTTTTAAAATAAATTTTAATATATATAGATATATATTTTTTTGGTACAATTTCTAATCGGGTGATGATCTTCCAAAACAAATCTCTGGAAATATAGGTTATAATTTTCTAAACTAAGAAAGCATATTCGGTTGTGCGTAATCAGAAATATTCTCCACCAGTTATATATTAATCAAATTCATATGAATTTATGAAACTGAATTTCCATTTAAAATCTGATTCCGGTTAAAGGACTTTTTGTAAGTTACAGTCAATTATGATCTGATATACCATTATTTATTATTATTGCCAGATTTTATTAAAATACTTAAAATCCTTAGATAGTGATGGAATAAGTTTCTTATATTTACCGTAATTACAAAATCAATTGTGTTGAATTTCACTGAACTGGTGAAGTATTTTGAGAATGGACTTTATATGGAAGCTAAAGTAAAATGCAGACCAATGATCTGGAATTTCAATGTACATGTAGAATTCATGGAAATACTTTAATATAAAACCATTCGGAAGGAATAATGTTGATGTTAGATCAAATAATGATCATGATCCTTTTTTTATATCTTTCAATTGTATATTAACTTTGTCGTTTCGTGTGAAATGCCAAGAGGCAATCTTCTAAGACCCCATGTATATACTTACATTTTTGCATGAAATAAACATTTGAGTCGATTTATTTATGTCAGTCTGTCTGCCTATCTCCATCTGTTCTCTGAATTCAATAAAATTTAGCCACGCTTTATTGTCTATGCTATTTCCTATTTAAAACCAGCAAATTCAGTTCATTAGAAAAAAGTTATAGACCAAATTAAAGTCCAATTCGAAATTCCAAAAAAAAAAAAAAAAAAAAAAAAAAAAAAAAATTATACGTTTTCATCGAAAAGTAACTGGATTATATAAAATAATTAATTAAAAGGAGAAATAGATCGATTGGTTTATTTGATCCGCTTTTCCCTATGTAAGAAAGAAACTTAAACCACATTTACTAAGTTTGGAACCATAGAGAGTCTCCATATTATTGCAGTGACTTACAATTAGACATAATTCTCTAACCGTTAAAGATTTCTCAATGAAAACTGCCGTGAATAAGCCTAGTTAAAGGAAAGAAAACAAAATTCGGTCACATTCCCCATTCCCACGACTTGCTTTTTAAGACAAACAGTGACTGGAAACAAGACTAAATTTAACTACAGTCAGTGTGTAATTTGATACAGTGATAAACCCAAAGAAAATAAATTGTGCATTGACTTTTATTTGACATAGCTCCCGTATAAGGCCACTTGCAGAATATTGTTTTAAACATATAAAACTCTTTTATATGGACCAATTCTATTGCAATTTGGCACAATTATTTCTCTAAATAATTATAATTAGAGAAATAATTGTTAAATATATGTTACTTATTCCATTCAAAGGCTTTTACCAGAGTAAAGCTTTCAGGTTGAAAGACTATTAATTTGAACCAACAAAAATTTTAAATTTCCTAAAATATTTTTTTAACTGTATTTAATATATGAAACTAGTTTGTAGACTTCTGTGTAATGCAAAAAAAGAGCTTCACCGCGATATTGTTTAAAATGAATAAATAAAATAAATTCATCGAAAATATAAACACTCTTTTTATACCCTACACAACCGAAGGTGGTTGGTGTAATATGCGTTCGTTTTGATGTTTGTAACATACGTATGTCTTTCTGTATGTCCAGCTGGCTGTCCATGTAGACGTTGTGAATAATCTACAAATCGCAATTTTTCAAATATCTTAATAAAATTTAATGCATATTATTTCTTTGGCCTAAGGGCGAAACCTATTGAAATTGACATTGTTCGCTTCAAAATTTCAGGCACATTCATGGAGTGGGGTTTTAAGTTTGTAACAACCGTAAATATAAAGCGATTTAAATGATTCGGCCAAAATAAGTTTTATAAAATTCTAAAACGATGAACCAAATTATATGAGGGTCAGTTCATTATTTCTCATAAGTCTTATACAAGTACCTTTTCCAAATATCGTTTATAAAGGGGAAAATCTCACGTATACGTTGGTATTGTAATAATAGTTGATCAAATTAGGATAAATATAAGCAAAAATCAATGTGCGAATTGTACGAGGGTCAGTTTATAGAAGAAATTTAAAAATTGATTTTAAACCTCATACATAATAAATAATAAACTATAATTGATAATAAACTATAAAACTAAATTATACGAGGATCATTCATTGGTTTTTTGTAACTATAATTTTTAACCATCAATGTGGCGCATGGTATTAAATAGTCGAGTTTGACCGACTATACATTTGTACTTGTTTGTTGTTTATTAAAATTGCAAAATTACGAATATTAAATCTTTTGTAGCACTATAACTTCCTTGCAACGTTGAGAAAGAGAAGAAGCAACAAAACTAAAATAAAGGAAGTGTAAAAGAAAAAAAAAACACATATTTAACATTTTTACTCACGTTTCTACTGCATTATGTTGGAAACGATACAAGCAATAGTTTTTGCTATAAAATAAGATTACTTATATGTTTGTGTGTGCTATTATAGCACACATATATATTTACACATAAGTTTATTGCTTTAAACACAGTGAAGTTTAAATTTTTAGCAGAGATTTTTAGCTTTAAAGAGACAATTTTTTTATTTTGACGCATTAATTAAAAGTTTTTCCTTGAAATGTTGGGGTCTTATTTACACAAAAACTTTCCATTTTTTAGTTATCTTTCCCTTTCCCCCAAAGATTTAACTTTCTAACTTTCAACAAATCGAAATTGATGCACAAAGAAATTTATCAACAAAATTTTTCTCCTTTTTACTTTTTTTCTTCAAATAAATTCTAACAAAACACTTGTTTTGTTTAGTAAAGTTTTTTATCAGAGTATAAAAAACTCTGAGCAAAATCTATATTTTTAAATGATTCAAAATTGAAACCAAATCTTTGCGAAGACTAAAAAAATTAAACTCGTTTTTTCGATTAAAATTTTTATTTTTATTTTATCTTAGATTATTTTACACTTTTTTCAGTTAAGAGTAAGAAAAGAGAATTATTTTTTAACTCGCTTTTCTGTTGTTTTCTTTAAACTCTGTGTTTGATTTCGCACTTTTTATTTTTATATTTTTTTTACTTTTGCCAAAACTCCTTTCAAAGAGCAATAAAAAATGAAAATCTTTTTAAAAATTTAAATTAAACTCTTTGAAAGATCCGATCTTACCAAGAATTAAAAATGAGTCAAAACCTTACGGTAGTTTTTACTTAATAAAATATTGAAAACTTATGTTCGAGTATATTTTTCGTGGTCAATGTTGTTTTCATGACTTTTTAAGGACATAAAATAAGAAAACAACTATAATTTCAACATCAGCGACAACAACTTTTATTTTTTACAAAACAACTGAAAACAGAAAATAACTTAAAGGAAATTCAACAAAAAGCACAAACTTTTTGTTTCAAATTTTTGCTGTTTTATATTTTACAAAAGGAAATTGTGGAAGATTGTGAAATGGAAGAAAACAGAAATATTGGAAATAAATATTAAAGGAAATAAACATTTTCAAGAAAATTTTAAAGGGAAAAATAATCAATAAATTTTCACATTTTAACGAAAAATTTAATTTTTGATTAAAAACAAGTAAAAATGTTATAGTCGGTGAAGCCTGAAGAAATCCTCGGTTTTTACTTGTAGAACATGATGAACCAAATTCCGTACAGGTTCAAAAGACTATGTAACTCTGAATTGCCAAAACCAGAAATAACTAGTAATCAACTTCATAAAAGCCCCCATTTGAAGCAGCAAGTCGCGAATTCAAATCCACATGGCACCAATAAAAACATACCACTTAAAAGATGAAGATAAAAAGTTCCAAAGAGAATGTAAACCTTGGGAAAAGGTAGTAACAGCACAATTAAGGGGAACTAAGTCCCAACAACATATTTCGCTGTTACTTAAGATAGTAACAGTACTTTTCCTAGAACACGGATCCACTCTCAATAATAATATCAAGTCTAATTTTATCAGATAATGAAGACTAGACGGAATTTTAAATAACGCGTTGAAACTTTTTTTCAGAGCCGATACTAAATTGTTCGTATGCAACCAGTGTCTGAAAGAAAATATTTTTCGGGACAAATGGGAGAACCAAAACCTAATATAAGTCTTTGACTCTAATAAACCTCAACGCAATAGCATTAAAATATAATTTATATATTGTGATGATACCCAACGTTGATCTGGAAGAAGGTCCTCTAACAATAATTTGGATTTCGGAAGGTAAGATCTTCAATCGACGCAATAGGCATAGCGCAAAAGGCAATAGCGGACAAGGGATCGAAAATAAAGTACTGGCCACTTGAAAATTGTAAAGTTATGCTACAAATGTAATCCTACAAAACTTTTAATGGACTGATATACCGAAGTACATAACCAGAGTAATAGAAAGCTGTTTCACAGAAAAAAAGCTACGCTACCACATCAACTGGTTTCTCCATAGGCTTGACTTTAGTCGCTTCCATAGACTAACATTAAAATTAATCCTAAAATCTACGAACTTTAGCTTAATCAAAAGACTATAGTTTAATCTTGTCAATGGCTAGATTTAAGTCTAGAAAATAGACTTAAATCAAGTCCGAAGGCTAGACTTTGGTCTAGTCAACAGACTAAACTATGCTCTAATTAATGTACTAAGTTTTGCATTAGTTGGCAGGCTAAACTTTGCTAGATTTAAGTACAACCAATAGACAAGTCTTTAGTCTAGTTAATAGCGTAGTCCTTAGTCAAGGCCATAGAATATACCTTAGTCTTGTCAAAAGACTATAATTTAGTCAGAGAATTTAGAATTTAGAAGAATTTAATTTAATTAATAGACCAAATTCCAGAAAATCCACTAAACTATAGCCTAGTCAATAGACAAGGCTTTAGTCCATTCAATAGATTCGAATTTAGTTTGGTCATTATACTAAAGACTAGACAATTGACTGGACCAAAGTCTGGCTCATTGTCGATAGAATAGACTTTAGACTTGTCAGTAGACTAGATTTATTCTGATCAATAAAGTAGATTTTAGACTAGTAATTGATTAGACTTTGATATAAATAATGAACTAGACTTTAGTCTATCCCATATTAAAAACTATTATCTGCTGAGAGATTATAATGTTGCCTTGTCTATTCTTTACATTTTTCTTACATTCATTCTTTTTAATTTATAATTAAAACTTACGTCTTTCTACTGGATGATCGTTTCCTCCTTCTTCTCAATTTCTTATATGTAAATGTACTCGGTGAGATTGTGTAGTCCTCATCAAATTCCATTTCAAGTTTTATTAAATTTTGTAAATTTAATTGGCAGTCCTGTAACAAAAATAGATACAAAGTTTGAAATTCAATTAAATTCAATACATACAAAAAAACTCTTTCATACACATACACATAAATACATTCCATTGACTGCCTATATTTCGTCTTCGCAAAAAGAATGCAAGAAATTAAAAGTCAGCCATAAAATGAAAATATAAGAGTTATCAAGTGAAATAGCGGTAATAGAAATTGTCAAAAGTAATCTCTATAGTAACGTATACGAATGAATACAATATGGATTCCGGGTAACAGCAGTTAAGACATTGATTAAATGTCTGCAATTTGCGGTAAATGTCAACACTTAACAGAGATCTATAACAAATGTTGCAACAATAGTTATTATACAAACGAATCTATAAGTGTGTGTGTGTATACGTGCTTACACATAAACACTTGCACACATTGTCTATTATTCACACCATTACTTTGTTGTACTCTCTATGCATGCATGTATGTGTGTGTACATTGCTTGGGAATGATATTAAAAAAGATGTTATGGAACAGAAAAAGCATATGGAATTACTATCACTAGCAGCAGTTAAAGTGCTACAGCACTTGGGGGCAAAATCAAAAAATCTTTTAAATAAATCTATTATTTAACAAATTGCTGCAAATACTTTCAATTTTGTTCCACTGTGTATTGTACGTTGTTACATCAAGCTGACGTTAACAATAGAGACTTGCACTTTATACGCATTATTATCAAACAACACATACATTCAGCGATACTTACATACATAGTTTACTATTATCTTACATTCTTTCAATTGTTATTATTGTACTTGTGTGTGTTTGAGTTTTATGTTCTGTAAGTTTAACTTTTTAATACAATCTTTTTATCTCACATTGTTTGTTTGAGTATTTGAGAGATTATTTTTGGTGTTTGAATCCTTCTAGCAAATGTCTGTGAAACAGGAAATAAATGGTGAAACATTAAAGCACTTTATATCAGCGAAAATTTTGAAATGGAGGGTTGTGTGATAAAGGAATTTTAATGATTCTTTTAAATTTCACTAAAGGTTGGAAAACAATAACTTAAATAACTTAAGGACATTTTTGGGAAATATTGTCATTTAGATTGTAATATTTCTATTTAAAATGTTATTCAATCCCGAAAAAGACTTAATGGACCGATTTGCTTTACTGCACAAAAATTCTCCTTCATGTTAGATAGCGTAAGATTTGCCCAAAGTGCAAAATTTGCACCTGAATAGTTCTGAAGACATTCTAATGCAAATATATAATTCCAACAGAAGATGCGTCTCCGGTACGATATACATTTTTCCAGTAAAATCATTTCATATGAATGTGACAAAATTTGAAACTTTTTGATGAAATTATTTTCGTTGATATACGAAAATAATTATTTGGTCAATATGGGATCTTTGTATGGTAGGGATTTTTTCCCTCTACTATATCTTCCATACATTTTCCCGATTAAAACTGTTTCTTATAAAAATTTTTGGGACTTAATTTTATTTAATTTAATTTAATCTAATTTAATTAATATTTGCTTTGTGTGGGGTCTACTTTTCCCCTGTTCCTACTCATCCACACTTTATTCCTTTTGAAGGTAGCTGAGATGAAATCTTAACATTTTCACCTAAATTATTCTTTAGATATTCGACAACTATTTTTTGTAAAGTATGGATTCTACTCTCCATTTGATCTTAACTGTCCTAAATTTTGACTACTAAAACTGTTCCTTGAGAAAGTAATTGGGATAAAGTCTTAATGCTCTTATTTCGATAGCTCCTTAGATATGCTGCTCTGGTGTACTAGCCCACGAATCTTTTCCATCTCACTGCCAAGCCCGGATACTCGCAGAGAAATCTGAGACCTGTGACATGAGTACATCTTGAATATCCACAAATATATGAACCGCTTTATAGCTAATATTTCATACTGAACATACCCTATTCCTCAGGAAGAATAGATGAATAGACAACTCCATAACAAATTCAGAACATCATATTTCGATCCTCAATTAGTATTTGAACTACATTCAGATCATACCAAATGTTATTACTAGTGGAATGGTGGAATGCAACTGACAACTGACAACATTATGAGAATACAGAATAATACTAATACATCTGAGATAATCGTTATATACATTGTTGTTGTAACTGTTCAGTTTAATAGAATAGACGTTTTCTGGGGTTGATACAGCTATCGCTGAGTTGGCAAATTTTTACTGTTTGTAAATCAGTTCATTCCGGAGCGGAGATCCAATTGTCGTGGAAACGATCATTTACATTTAATGGAGGTAATGAAGTGCTCACAATGCAGTATTAACACAACAAACATTCTATTTATAAAATTTATAACCCTCGTATTTATTTATAATGTGAAAATAAGATAAACATCTTAAGTCAATTGAGTAACTAGTTGTCTTTTAAAGTTTATGTTATAATTTATATCATAAAAAAGTAGTTATATATAATATTTACTAGAATTTAGACGACAAAAGAGTTAATAAATTTTTAGGCATGAATCAAAATTACATAATAAAATGTCAACTTAAAATAGACCTTCGAAAAGTGCTAACCTCTTCTGGTACTAGTTTTAAAAAGTTCCTAAATTTATCTACATATTTCTTCATGATTTAAGATCTATATATTAGGTCCTAATGACAATTTTATTCATAATGTCTTTTCTTGTAAATTTCTACCCGTAAATTGCGAGATAGGAATAAGGTCCACAAAGTACTGAACTTATTATATGAAACTTATTGGTTACATATAAAACGTTTGTTATATCAGTGATAAATTATGCCTCTCTAGTGTGGTAGCATAAATAAAGTCTTTAAAACGATAACAGCTTATATAAAAATGTCCACAATGCAACATACATACATACATACATATGTTGAAATGAAGATCTTTTGGATGTCATCGAAGGCGTCATCAATAAAATATAATGGCGGTATTTTACGAGACATGTTATATTAAATCTTTGAATATGTGTACAGAGCATAATCAGGTATGTGCAAGATCCTTCTCGTCAGAATTTGTATATAGCAGCTTTAAACGACATTCACAGAGACGTTATAAATTCCAACGTTTCAAATTGCCGCGTAAATGTCGTACTTGGAGGCCACCCACCTTACGATGCAGACACTGAACAGAATTTTGTGTGTAGTTTAAATTTCGATCGGTCTCGTATTGACCGTATTGTCCCTAACATATGTCCAGCATTTGACAAAGGAATCCATAATACATTTGTTTAATTTCCAAGTCAATCCTACCACTCTTATTCCAGAAGATCTATTGACTCATCCTATAGAGGTGAATTGTGAATCATATCTTTAAATTGCTTTGTTGCCACTCAGGATGTTGCTGAAATCGTTGCAGATTGATTCAATAATTCAAATAATAATAAGAAATATCCCGAATGAATATTGCCGTTGATGGAAGTTCTAATCATAAAACGTCTTAAATGTTAATAATATGAGTAATAGACAAAAAGATATAGAGTGTCAAACGAATTTTAAGCAGCCTTCAAATTCTTTGACTTAAACTATTTCACAATAGATCGCTTCCTACTGTGATGTTACGCAATTTACGAGCTTCAGATTATATCTGAAATTTAAGCTCTCTTCAAAAAGTCCCATCTAAGACCTAGATCCCATTAGCTGATTACTAATTTTTGACTTACATTGATGAAGGCTTCGAGTCATTGCTGTTATAAGCCCCGATCGGTGTTCTACTTCTCACTCAACATAATGCATCTAAAAGGTACCCCTTGATGTTCTTAGGCCTCGGTTTTAGTTCCTTATACTTTATCTTTCTAACTTGACATACATCATATCCATCCGTAGTAAAGTTGTGGAATATTGGCTCAGTTAGTCAATATTAGTCCACTTTTTTATATATTATAATACAACATTCATTATTTTGCTCCATGGTGAAAGAAAATTTCTGAATTTGTTCTTAAATATCATATCACAAATAATTGACAGACTTTTAATTTCACTTCTTGAAAGATCAAGATAAGTCATTACTTACCTCTAATGTTTTAAAATGCCATCGTATATCCGTCGTCCCCACACCCGTATCCAATTGATTGCGACACACTTTCAGTGTGGGCCAACATTGGCAGCGTTTATTGGTTATTTCGCAACCCGACTCTATTCGTATTGTCTCTGATTTTGTACAATTTGTATGTAAATGATATGTTGAAGATGCCGATGAGAAGGGGAGATCTAAAAAGAATAAAATAAAACGTTTAATTATTAAAAATTATTTCGTTGTACATTTTTCCGTCAAAGTAATAAATCTTAGGGTTCTCTAAAGTATAGTATTTTATATTTTATTTAATTAAAAAATTATAATTACTTTATAATCTCTGTGTGTTAAAGGAAATCTTGGCTTTATTTCAGAGAACGTGTGTGTGTGTGTGTGCCATAAAAAAGAACATAATTTATTTTAAATTCCAGGAAAATATCAGTGTTTTTTAAGGAAGATTTTGTTTGAGTTTTAAAATAAACAGAAAGTTTTAAAATCTTTTATTAAGGACTAATCATGTGAGCTGAAATAATTCTTGTTAAAAAATAAAAGCAAAAATTATATTAAAATATTAAATTTTACATAAATTCTAAGAAAATCTTCTTTAAAGGTCTTCGGACGTATACGTGTTATGAATTAATTAATAAAACACTCATTCGTTTCAGATTACTCTTATAAAAAATGTAAAATATGTAAAAAACAACGAGTAAAAATATTATATTCGACTATGCCGATTCTCCAATACCCTCCACCACCACAAATGCATTAAGCTTTTTACATATACTCTTACACATACACTTACAAGCTTATTTCTTAAATATAAGAAAAACCCCTAATGAGTTATAAAATAAGTTACATTTTTGGCTGTAACATTTTTTTCTGAACCGATTTCGATCATTTTTGAAATGCTAATGAAGTACATATAGTTAATATTATGGAAAAATTTCATTCTAATTTGTTGCTTTATAATTGACAATTTTACGAAAGTACTTGCCTTGAATTTAGTGGCTGTCTCCGATATCGGTCTATATCTTTTAACACACTGATTATATATAGAAAACTTTCCAGGTATATAACAAATACTTGTGTCAAATTTCATTGAGCTCTGTAAATTTTTGTGGGTGTGAGCATGTCAACAATAGACAGACGGACATAGCTAAATCGATTAAGATTTTGATTTGATGCAAGATTATATATATACTTAATAGGGTCTGATGTGATGTGATACATACAGAATGGCAAGTTAATATACTTTCTTCACCACTTATGGTGATGGAGGGTATTAAAAGTTTCATTCAAATTTTTGCTCAAAGCACAAGGGGGCGGAAAAAAGAAATTTTGAACTTAAATTCTCTTATTTTTATCGGCTGTAGGGAATCACTTAATACTTTAAGTAGCCTTGAACTTGGTAAAAGATTCACTTCCAAAAATTTGCTGGTTTAGCCCCACTCTAAGACATGTTTTTAATAAAATTTCATTTATGTGTAACTACACTTAAAAATAACTGTTGTTTACACTTAAAAAATATTTATATTTGCTAAAGAAATGTCTGTATTTATCAAATTTTAATTTCATAAGAATTTATTTTGAAAAAAGAAATTTTCAATGTATTTTAGCCTAAATTTTATTTCTAAATAAATATTTACTTACATATGTGTGCGTGTGAGTATTTAATAACAATCACAAACGCATACATTTGTTTCTCACACCCATTTTCTATTGAATTTTCACATAAAAAAGTAAAAAAAAAAATATTTCATTGTTGTTGTTTGTTATCAGACTCAACATAACAATTTGTTAGATTTTTATTTTTCTAGTGTCTGACACAAATTTCCTCTTAAGAACAAAAGAAATAAAAATAATATAATAAGAATAAGAGCTTAAAGTCAAGAAAAGAAAACTTAAATATTTAAAGAAAAACTCTTAAAACAGTGTGTGTCAGTTCCAAGACAACAATTTGGAATAGAAAGGTTTTTATTTATGAAGATATCGATATGCCTCTAGAGATTTCAGTTCAGATTCTAGTTTTCATTCAAACTCAGATTGTTTATCAGATTTAGATTCTAATTCTAGTTCGATTTTAATTACTGATCTTAGTTCAGTTCCATTTCGATTTTAGTTCTGATTCTATTTCTAATTCCAATGCCCAGTTCAGATTCTTATTCTGAACCAAACTTTCAGATGACATACTAAATTCCAGTGGGGTCTCTACCACAGATTCTAATTTAAATAATAGTTCAATTTTAGTTCAATTCCAGTTTTGATTTTAGATCCTATTATAGTTCTTATTCTAGTTCCGATTCTAGTTCAGATTGTAGTTTTGTTTTTAGTTCTGACTCTATTTCAAAAGTTTTGTTTCCAGTTCGGATTCTAGTTTAGATTCTAGTTGAGATTCCTGTTATGATTCTATTTCAGGTTCAAGTTAAAGTTTAGTTTAGTTTCTATTCTTGATTCTAATTCTGATTCTATTTGTGTTCTAGTACATTTCTAGTTAAGTTCTATTTTAGATCTAGAGCAGATATAGTTCAGTTCTAGTTTAGTTGTAGTTCAGTTCTAGTTGAGTTCCTGTTCAGTTCTAGTTCAGTTTTAGTTAAGTTCTAATTCAGTTCTAGTTAAGTTCTACTTCAGTTCTAGTTCAGTTCCAGTTCAGTTCTAGTTCAGTTCCAGTTCAGTTCTAGTTCAGTTGCCGTTCAGTTCTAGTACAGTTCTTATCCAGTTAAAGTTCAGTTCCAGTTCAATTCCAGTTCAGTTCTAGTTCAGTTCTAGTTCAGTTCTAAATCATTTCTTACTCAGTTCTTTTTAAGTTTTATTCCTGCAATTTTTTCTGATTTATTTTATAATAAAAAACCACTGTTACCCCCTTCTACACCTCCTCTTACAAAATTGTGTCTTCAGTTAATTTATTCAAAATTCAATTTGGTTTTTGTTAAGGGTTATTGACATGTTCATGTCAGTTTATATTATTTCAGCAATTTTACATTAACATCATTTTCTATTTTTATTTAAGAAAACTCATACCTGTTCGTTTTGTTGTTGTTGTTGTTGTTTTATTCTTACTTACTTGGCATTTTCCTTATATCTTACCTAACATCTCTCCCCTCTTTTCATTGTTTTCTTTCTTTATGTAATTTCGTTTTATTTTATTTAATATTTTTTTGTTTTGTTTAAGCAAGCATGTGCTTGCATATGTAATGATTAGTATTTGTATTCATCTCTAAATAAATTAAATGGATTTGAGGTTATTCTTGCTGTCGATACTAAGTTTGTTTGTTGTCGATATTGTTGTTGGTGTTAAGGATTTAGTTTGTTTGAATTTTAGCTGAACTAAGGTGTTTTTTATTTAGCGTTTATTAAACATATCTATATGTATTTGTGCATTTGTTAGTTTGTGTGAGAGTGTATATGTTAGAGATTACCTTTCTTATGGATGATGTTCATGTAAGCTGAGAAAAGCCTAACTTATGTTTATATTAGTGAATGATTATGCACAGTCAGTTAACAAAATTTATTTATTTTTTTTTTTATTTTTATTCTTTTGTTTTTCTTTAGGTAAAAAGTGCAGAGTTGGGAGATTTTAATAACAAACACGCAGACATGGAAAGTTTTTGATAAGAAGAGGTTATGATAAGAAATGAGAAGAAAGTATTATAAAGGATGCATGGAAATTAAAGTGGTTTGTGATAATGTAAGAAAATTGTGAAGATGAATTTAAAATATACCTTTTCAACTGTATACAAGCACTATGTATCCTACACCCATAATTGGTAATAATTCTTATTAAAAAAATACTTAAAGAATTTTGAAGTCTTGAGTTTCTCACTAAATTACTAAGAATCTCTTTAGTGCTTAATTCTACATTAAAAAAGGTTGATTCATAAATGAACTCTTTTTCACAATTTGCTTCTTTTGACGTTATTAGAAAGTTGGTTCAACATAGCATCTCCTCACGGGAGTAGAACCAAAGACTTCCAATCAAGTATTATTTTTCTCTGGAACTTCCATAGCAGACGGAAAATTATAGCAGTACATTTCAGTGAGATGACTGTAATGGATTAAGAAATGTAATGCGGTCACACTCTTGCATACAAAGATTCCCCGGAAAAGCTCCCCTAAAACAAAAACTCAACTTAAGGGTAAAAGGCCAAGGTCAACGAAGAAACAGAACTCCGTTAAAACATCTATTGAAGGAAATAAGCTTTCGGCGCCAAAAAGGGAAACCTACTTCAAGGCGGAAGTGAAAGCAGCAGGTGAATACTGTTTAAAACAAAATATTGGAGCACTGGAAGCTGGAAGAACTCCAATTGAAATAATGAGCTGCGATAAACATTCTTGCTGACAATCTGGCATCATAACCATGTGCAAGTACCCTCAAAGAACTTGTTACTAAAGTTAGATAAAATTCATTAAGGCGTCATTGTATGTGAAGTATTGAAGTTCATACCGAATCACATACTCAGTATCCTCCTTAACCAGACCAAGATATTTTATGTTGAGAAAACGTTCCATAGGGAAGAGGTATGGTATTCTTAGTGTCCAAATCGGTCTTTTCAAGATTAACAAAACAACTTTGAAAAGAGCAGCCAAAAATGTTAGCTTATCAATATAAGCGGGGGGAGGTGGTGAACGAAAACATCACCAACTCTCAAGAAAGCAGATTTCTGTAGGAGTGAGAAGGGGACTATCGCCTTGATGGAAATACTAACTAAGATACTTTACATATTCGTTTAATACAACGTTACTAAGTTGTTTCCAAAAAACATACTAGAACCACAGTGAGATGTTAACTTAAAGAAATATTTGTATCCTTCTTATGTTTCATAAGCCTCTCATTATCTATTTAATCCTTTTAAAATTAATTCAAAAAAAATCTTAAAGTAATTCTGCTTCCTCTTCCTTAACATAAAGATACGAATGCTCCCATACCTGTAACTGAATTTTGCACCATATTTAATGTTTAATCGATTGAAAGGATAAAACAGAAAATGTTAAAAAAGGAAACAGAAAAAAGATTTTATTGAAGCATTATTGATAATGTAATATGTAAACACACCCACACATACAACTATAATTCATATATTTGAATAACGTCTGGTTAAATGAGAAAAAATGTATTTCTTTATAAACTTTCTTAAATGTGATAATTTTTTCAAAAAGTTTACTTAGTCCCTTTTGTAGTTCAAGCAACTATATTGTCTACTATATTATGCTTACTTTTGTTTCAGTGTATGAGTGTTTAATAAACTTATTCATGCTAAAATAAGTTACACGAATATAAGTGAAAAAATATCGGAGAATAAAATTGCACAGTGGGACATTATTAATAAAAACTATAATATTTGATCGACAATGGGGATTTAGTTGGTATCTTATAATTGTTTAAGAGATATTGGTTTTGTTCTAAATATAATGAAAGATCCCATAGTCTATATACTAAAAGTTCTATACGCACTCTAATTGGAGTACCTCTGATAGTGTTAAATTTTGAATATATTTTTATCCAATTATTATGAGGTTCAAAATCATTTTTTAGTACAAAACTGTATCTTTTGATTGGCTATATAACTAGCGATCGTAGAATGGCTTAAGAGGTGGTTATTGTTCTAGGTGTGATGAGAGGCCACATAGTATGTCTACAAACACAACAATAAGCACTCTAAGTACAGTACCTATAACAATATTTGTAAAGTTTTTCGTACAAAGCGAAAAGCTAAATAGCAAGTGACTGATTTTGACATTTCGGTTCGAGTCCTTCGAGATAGGGAAACTCGAATTTGTATGAAAACCTTACATTTTCGATCGATTCGCATAGATGACAGTTAAAGAAACCCAAATGTGTTTTCTTTTGCGAACGAAAACTTTCGTTCGACATATAGAAACAGACTATAAACTTGTTTAAAATTTTTTCTCAAAATTATTTTGTTTCCACCCCACTGTCCCTTATAGATTGCCAGAATACTTAAAACACGAAAAACATCCATATATCTTTTTCCATATACTTTAATACATACATACATACTTACATACATACATACATACATACATACATACATACATACATACATACATACATACATACATACATAAATACATACATGCATGCATACACTAAAACTCTGATTTGCGGCTGTAATGGGAACCGGAGAAACGCGACGCAAATCGATTCAACCTTTTCCTTATAAATACACTGATATTAAATTTATTAGGGAAAATATTCGAAACATGGCCGTTGCTGGTTTAGAAATTTCCAGAATTTCCGTTACTACTAGATGCAGTATTTTTCTTAAGGTCGGAGCAAATAGAAAAAGCTTTGCAAGAAACTGGCAAAAATGAACCACGAGGACAGAACTTTGTAAAAAAGAAAAATATATTAACTCACATACATGAGACTATAGTCAGAATCCTAGTGGAGAGAGGAAAGCTGATAAGAAAATGACTCCAAAAAAGGAAGCCTACTTCAACGCGGAGAGAAAGCATCAGGTAAATAATATTTAAAGTGAAACTTTGACGTCTTTAAAACAAAACATCAACGGGATGATCTCTGCTACGCTGTAACTGATACTAAGTCACGTCAGATGTAATTCCCGAAGACCAAAGAGAAAAATTGGAGGATTTGGTCCAAAATGCAATATTGGAGCACATACTGGAAGGAACTGGGAGAACTCCAATTGATGTCTCAATGACGACCCGGCATCATAACCGTGTGCAAGTACCCAAGCTTAAGTACCGTTCTCATGGGATAACGCAAAGGTAAAGGTCGTTAAGGTGAAGAACGTCGGTAAGCTCATTAAGGCGTCATTGTATGTGTAGGAAGTTCAAGTCGAATCATATATTAAGCATTATTGTTGACTACACCAAGATACTTAATGTTGAGGCGTTCCATAGGGAAGAGGATAAAAAGCAAATTAATCTAACCGTTGCTGACATAGAAATCACCAGAACTTCTGTTACTACTAGATGCAGTATTTTGCTAAGGTCGGAGTAAACAGAAAGAGCTTTATCTATTATTACGTCCTTGCTCAGTGACATTACTCCTTTGTTTGATCATGTACTCAGATTGAAAATAGGGAATTAACCAATAAGTGATTTCTTGTTTAGATTGGAGTGGTGTGACAATTTCAGCTAATTGATTTATTTTATCACTGTCTCTTGCAAATTCCAAACATATTAATTTTTACTTACTTTGACTAATTTTTTATGTTCTTAATTAATTTTGGCGAATCACACACTATGTTCTTACCATAACCAGACAGTTGTTTTCAGCACCACTGATATAACAAGGAAAAGGTAAGTTCTCTTATTTTACACAATTTGAAAAGTTAATATACAGTTGACGATATATATAATCAGCGATGCTTAAATGCTGCAGTAAAAATTACTCGATTCTAGCCACTCAAATAGAAATGAAAACGACACAAATCATTGCAAATCGGACCAAGTTGAAAATGCTACGAGGCAGTTCTTAGAAAGCGACCTAAATCGAATCAACACATATCGGAAAAGGCGAAAGTCGAGGCCCAAGTGTACATGTGTATGTACATACTCGTTGTATAATAAAAGCTGCTGAGTGTTTATTTAAATATTAAATTAAGTTCAATCAAAATGAGGTGAAAAAGGGAAATAAAAATCATTTAAATGATAACAGCAACAACAACAACAATGATAATAATAGTATTAACATTAAACGAGTTACATTGTTTTTAACTTAAAGGCGAATAAATGTACAACAAAAAGTTATAATTTAAATCATTAATCATTTAGTTTTATCTTTTATATTTTAAAAAAAGGGAAATGTTGTAACGCAAATTAAAGAGTGCGTTTTTAGCAATAATTTTAAGGAAAAGTTTTAATTTGTAAGCAACTTTTGGGCAAGTTTTAATTGCAGGAAATGTGCCTAAGGATTAGTAATCCTTTAATTAGGTATTTGAAAGGAAAAATGAGAATTTTTTGTGGGAAGAGGATGTTGAAAAATATACAGGACTGTCAATTATTACCATAGATTTTCAGGTTAAAATTACGTTTGTAGGATGAAATACTAATTAGTTGATACAGAAAATTCAAATATCCTCAAGTATTTAGCACTGTATTCAAAAGCGCACTGAAACATAAAATTGATTAAGGAACGAAATAAGATTACTAAATTTACAATCAATTAAAAATTTTCATTATCACAATATCTAAATGAAAAGAACTACAATGTTTGTTGAGAATGAAAAAATCAAATAGTACCTTTAAAAATCCAAAAAGTACCACAGAATATTCTCCAATCCAATTTGGATGAGAATATCATAATTATGGACTAATAGTACCTTCAAAATATGCTAATATTTTCCATACAGTTTCATGTCAAAAAATTCAAAAAGGAGCATTTAAAAAGGCATAAAGCACCAAACAATTGCCTTTAGAAGATAGAAAGTACCAAAAGAAAAAAAAAACAAAAATTATCATGCAATAAAATGGAAACTGACTTCAAATATTCAGATTTAACCAGACATGAACTAGTATCTGAATTATGGTGTAAATTAAAATCTGAACTAAAATCTGGTCTATTTATATATATAAAAATGAAACTGTGTTTGTTTGGGGCTACTGGATAGCTAAACTACTGGACCCATTTTGCTAAATTTTTCACCGCATGATTCTCATACACCCGAAAGTAACATAGGCTATAAAAACCCTCGATTAAATCAGGGAGAGAGGAACCCCCATACAGAGGGAATATTCATTATTGAATATCTAAAAAATATCTAACAGCGAGAATTTTCAAAATTGGTTTCAACCACTTCTTTAAGGTACTGTTTTACGAGACAAGTGTAGGACGGATAGGATCAGGGGAAGAGATTACCCCCATATTAAGAAAATATTGATCATTGAATATCTAAAGAATCACTTCATCGAGAATTTTCAAATTTGGTCTCAATAACTGTTTCAAGAAACTTTTTTATTAGACGAAATTTAAAATATTTCCATGTGGGACAAAATCAGGGGGAAAGTTAGAGCCCATTAAAAGCGAATTTAGATCATCGAATATCTAAAGAACTATAACAACAAGAATTTGGTCGAAACTACTTTCTGCAAGAACTGTTATCCTGGACAAAATGTAGAACGGATAGGACCCGGGAAAAGCGGGCAGCAGTTTTACTGGATAAAATATAGAACGAATGAGGTGATTTATGTGCAGCCAAGCACACCGGGTAGAAGCTAGTAATATTATATAGAAAAATAACTAGAAGTGAACTTAAATCAGATCTATTGACTATGAAACTTAACTTAAATTTAAATAAATGCTGGAAAAAATTTAATTATAATTTTAACTAGAATCTAAATGAGAATCGATATTAGAATCTGAACTACATACGATACGATACATACGATATTAGAATCTGAAAGAGAACGAGAATATTGGTAAAAATTTGAATTTATATTTTAACTAGTATCTGGACTGGAATAAAATCATGTCTTGAATCACAATTCAAAGGGTACTTTAAGAAAATTTTAAAGTTTTAAGAAAATTTTAAAATTTTAATATGAACCAAAGTATATGTCCTGGAAAAGCCCCATTTGACTTGAATTTTCGAAATTTTCGGTGCATTGACATGTCCATGTTGCAAATAAATAAAAATTTCTGGAAATTCTTAAAATATATATTTTTTTTACTAAAAATATATATTTTAATGAATAATTCTAATAATTCAACTTAATGATATTAAATAGATGAAAATGTATTCTTTTTACTCCCTTTTTGGTACGTTTAGTTTTTTAAATCAAAAAGAAATATATATATTGCGATTTTATAGTAATGTACCAAAAGGCTTTTGTTCCTAAAAAGTACTAAAATTTATATTTCAAATTTTTTCACAAGCTCCAAGTGTGATGGGAATTTAGTTTCTAAGTATTAACGCTGTGGAAGATACATAGAGTACAACGAATATCAATATATAGTTTTTAACAAATATTTTTCCTAAATGGGTTAAATTTAAGATACCGCAAGGTACATGTGGGATCATTACCTTTTCCACAGTAAATACTGACTTTAATGATTTTTACTGTGTTCACCCTTTTATCTCCATTAAGTTTTTAAAGGCATCTACAGTCCAAGGTTCAAGTTTCTGCCTTCAGACGTTCAGGCTTTGGAATGATGATCAGTCAATAAAAACCTATAGAAGCTGATGATATTCACAGAGTTTTAATATCATGAAACTAATGGGTATAAAAATATGTTTGTTCAAAATCTACATTCTTCCTTCGTGAGCATCAGAAAATTTTGTTAATTCTGTTAATAATAGTATTTTTTTAATTTTAACCGGATATAAAAGCTTTTTTGTTATCCAAACTGATATGAATATTTTTCCTTTTGTGTAAATTTTATTCTCCTCTGTTTTGCTATACGTATGAGTATTATGTAAATATTCATCATACGTTGTGCTTTAACATAGAAAAACAATATTTGTTTGTTATGTTAAAACAATTTAATTGGTTTATTAATAATGTATGTAGTCTAAATTATTTACTTATTTTATTTTTAACAATTCTTATTGTTTTTTAACAATATTGATTATTTTACCTTTATATGGTTATTTTGTTTAGTTATTTCATTCATTGATATACATTTTATATAAATTTTTCTGTTTTTTTATTATTTGTTTTTCATATTGTCAGTTTATTTATATTTGGCAATTTAAATTGTATAAAAAATCATTATTTTTTATATAAGTTTTTAATTCCGTTTGTAATTGCAACAATTTTCGTCTTAGACCCTAACAATTATTTGTATTCTGGATCGGTTAAAAAATAAATTGATTGCGCTATGTCCATCTGTCGCTTGAAATCAAATTTATGAAGTTAACATATATGTTATGTATATAAATCAAACGATTGGAAATGCTTTCGAGAATTTTTTTTTATTGAAATCCAAGAAAACTGGTTCGTAAATGGCGCAGATATTAGCCAAAAACTTAAGATACCTCAAACTTTTTTCGTTGCTGTCTATTTTTGGAAGAATCTATAAGATTTGGGAGATTTATATTTTCAGAGTGAGATTTCGATAAATTTAGGGAATTTAAAAGCTGAAGATATAAAATGAATCGGACCATTAGTTCTTGACTTATAGGCAAGAACCATATTTTGAACCTCCTATGAGACTGATTAGTAACAGTTGTTTCCCGAATTTAATCTTTCCCATTTGTCAAAATCGGTTCATAAACCACAGATATATGGTCAATTCTTTCTTTACAAATTGAGACCCATATGGTTGCTGCTTATACTACAATAACAGATAGAAATAATGTAGTATATTGGCCGTTCTATTAATGCAAGAAACTTAATTTTTTATTTTTGTGAATTTTCATTTGAAGACATAAATCCTCTCCTGGGATCTGGATCTAGCTTTTACGAAGAAAAATACTAAGTTTATTCCTCGAATTTCTATTTTTAAAATTTTGAATCAGTTCATAAATAGCATAGATATTAACAATTATTATTTTCCTTGTGGTTGTTTGTTGTTGAATATAGTATTGAAGATAATAACAATGTAGGACGAAATAATGTTTTTAACTCTTTGATCGTTCTATTTAGGCTATGGAAATAAATCGGAAATAATTACGAGAATTTTTTAGTTGAAACATAACAGTAATCGGTCCATTAGTTTCAGAGTTATAAGCCTAAACGCATCTCTTATGGAACATATGGACAAAATTTTGATGCAGAAAAGTAGCTAATTTTTTCTGAATTTTGATTGTTTAATTTTTCAAAATCGGCCCATAAATAGTAGTGTTATTAATTACTCTTATATATTTATATTAGTATTGTTTAAATGAAAGCGAAAACTATTCACGAATAAAATGTATATGTAAAGGCTGTCATTTTCTCTTTCTTCTACAAGTGATGATACTATTAAAGTCTATTATATTAGGGACTCAACGTTAAATGTTAAGTACGTTGCTTAAAAAGAATATAAGCAAAGGTAAAGGGTATAAAAAATTCGGCAAGGACGAATAAAAGATTTTAAATTGTTTTTATGAAATTTTGTTTAACTATAAAAAATGCTAAAAATGTCTGCATATAATTTACGATATAAAAACAAAACTTTATTTAAAATAATTATTATTGAACAGGAAATTCTATAAATATATTTGAAAATGATATTTTAGAAAAGTTGAGAATACAATAAGCTTTTGTTTAGGAAAATTTCTTTGTTAAAAAATAACATGTTTTACTATTTTATGATTTATATTGAATTTTAGTATTCCATTTTTTATTTTTAATCAGAACAATTGCTGAATAGTCATATCGTTTGTAATTCTAGGAAATAATCATCTGCGTTTATAGAAGTATAAACATATTTGCATCATATTAAAAACTGAGAGATTTACCCATCTCCGACAGTCAGTCTCTATGTGTGTCTGTCTGTCTGACCATATGTATACCCATCTCTTGAACATACCAACTTTTACAATGATGATCAGATTGATAGTTTCATAGATCTTTGGTTCGCTTTTTTAAACACAAGGAATGGCCTTGACAAAAATTATCAGAATCGGATAAGTATAAATGAATTTATAGGATAAAATATACAAACGCTGGATACACCCCAAAATTATTGTGTCAAACAAAATGCGACTTTTAAGATTCTTTTATTATATACATTAATATTCGATACAGAAAGAAAGCTAAATAATATATAAATTATGCTGACACCATAGACAGAGCTACCATATGTAACTCTTTCATTAAAAATGGTTTTACACTTATAAAAATCTTAAATATTGTTATTTGGCAAATATTGTTCCATATTTTGCAAAAGATTTCATATAAGGTCCTTACGCTGAATAGCGCTTTAAGCTCTTAAAAAAAAACAAGTTTATTGATATTCGAAAAATTATTGGTCTAATTGAATATAACACATGTTACTATTTTTACAGATATCCGTTCATTTTTAAGAACCCTAAACGGAATAATGTTTTTAGTTCTTCAGACTCTTATATATCGACACATTATATTGAAATTTGGCATAATTATTTTTCTAGCTCTTAGTTTTTAATTTGCACACACCTTTAACCGTTTATATTTGGTTATAGCTACAAGAATAGGGTTTTAAGCCCGTTATACAAGTTTCCTCCCTGAAAAAGTGTTTGAAGCTTTTAAAACCTCTAAAATGGAGCAATTGAAATTTTACGCTTTTATTTGGCTAACTGTATATAACAAATGTAACTAATTTGAGAAAATATTGATTTATATTTAGTTACAGCTTCTTCTTTATCAAATCTATAGAAACTCGTCATTTTCATTGCCATTGAAACACATATTTTTTTTTTGACGTACGTAGACCTATATTAGGTCATAGGTCTATATAAGGCCTCTTTTCGAATGGTGTTTAAGGCCTTAGAAGTTTAATTAAGAACAAATTTTATCGAAATTTTGAATACTGGTACTCATTAGACTTTATGCCCTTTTTCCGGAAAGTTTTCAACAAAGCAATATTAATTTCAAACTATTTGGGAGCACAAGGCTCTTATCCCTCAAAAAAGGCTTTAATATTCCTGAAAAATATACTAATTTAATTTAAAAAGTCTTTTAAGTATTAAAATTTTTCCAAAACCTTGAAAATTGCTATTCTTTTTCGTATAATCCAGAAATATGTCTGACGTTAAGCAAATTTTTTTAAGTAAAAATATTTAAAATCGGTTCCTCTATTCAGAAATAAACGAAATTTTTTTCCACTTTTTATGAATTTTCGAATAATTAAAATTTTTGAGTTTTAGTATTAATTAAAATATTTTTTCAAAATTTTCAGGAAAAGAGCGTCAGTGACTCTCAATAGTGTTGAAATACATTATGGTGCTAAATTTGATAAGAGAATATTTTAAAGTGAAAAATTGGGATTTTAGTAAGTAGAGTCCACATTGATTGCAGATTAAGAAAAGACTTAAAACACTAATTCGAGAAGGGGCCTTATATAGAAGCTTTAACCAATAATAGTAAAAGTACAATTTAGTTTTTAAGGTCGATTATCGATTATCACATCGAAGTAAACATATGTGCGGCAAATTTCAGAAAATTATCTTCAAAATTAATATGACAAACTGATTTTGGGTTGTATCAAAATTTTGCATATTTAAGCCATAAATTGCCCATTGATGAAGTACATAAAGTCGTATATTATGGTTAAATATTGTTCTTATCCACAATGCCTTCAGTTGAAAAATTGAGCAAATGTCTTTTTTACACTTTTGGGGTTGTGAAATAATATGTGAGATTTTAACCATTCAAAGGTTAAAATCTCACATATTCCCATACAAGCCCCCTTCCGTTTGGAAGGGTATCGGACCTGTGAGAACGCACAATTAGCCACATGGGTTTAGAATATCTTAAAACTTATTTCCGACAAATACATTTAAAATCCCTTTAAATTTAGAATTTTAGAACTGATAACTCAAAATATAGCGACTCACAACTTTCACATGAACATCGTTAAACCGACTCAGAAAGTGACTCTGCAAAACGGCATACATAAAGGCGGCTCTAATATAATTTTTACTGTATGTTACATATATTTGGATAATATTCCAATTACTTACAGTTGTGAAGTGTGTAATCATGCAATAATTGTAGAAAAGTATTGTTTTATAATTTTGGTGAATAGAGTTATGGAGCATGAAAAACAGCTATCTGGATTAAAAAACATTTTTGGTTGCAGCATTAAGTTTCTATTTCCAATTTGAATTATTTTAAACGTTAGATTTTTTAAAAAAATGATGTGGAGGCAAAAATTTTAACAGACGTTAACCCTTTTATGTTCACAGAACAAAATTTATTAACTTCTTCCAATATTCTCCCACCAAATCTTTAATTAACATAAAGCGAAATTTGCCACGCAAATGTAACCCAAATTTAAAATATATTAAATATTCGATGAAAAAAGGACACAAAATTAATTTTAAGGTTCTTTAATTTCCGGTAAACAGTTACTCTTTTTCTTCCCTTATCATCTCCCTGTTGTTTTATTGGTCTTTAAATAAAATTCATATAAATTTTCCAACGCTTTTAACTTGAAGAAGGAGAACAAAAAAAGATATTGGTTTAATTGTTTTCCTTTATCATCTGTTCCAAAGGATTTCTATACCCTATTTAAAAAAAAAATATTTTATTGTTTATTTTTTTATAGACCTGCCGTACTTCATGTTTTTATACCCTCCATCAACACAAATCTTGAAGAGGGCATATTAACTTTGTCATTTCGTTTGTAACGCTAAGAAGGGATCATCTAAAAATCCTTTAGTATATTGCAACAAATTAAAATCTTAGTTGAATTATTTATGTCCGTCTGACTGTCTGTCTGTTTGCTTGTCTCTTTGTCCATCAGTCTGTTTTAAACTCGCTCACATTCACAATAATTGACAGAACTCAATGAAATTGGTCCGAGTATTTGTTATAGTCCTGAAAAGTTTCCTAATTAAAAACAGCGAAATGTGCTCAGTATATTAAAATATAAAGACCGACATCTGAGGCGAAGTTCAAGGAAAAATCTTTCGTAAAGTTATCAATTAGAAAATCTATAAATTGGAATAAAATCTTGTCATAATCTTGTAATTTCATTATCTTTCCAAAAATTATCAAAATCGTTTTAATAGAAAAATGTTGTAATAAAAAATAAAACAGATTTTATGACGCATTAAGTGTTCCAGTGTTATATTTAGGGAAACTTTTATATATTTTATACGTCTGTGAGTTATGTGTGAGCGTGTATTTGCGAAATATAACGCATACACTTCACACGAATTTATGGTGGAGAGTATTAAAGATTCGCCATAGGCGAACATAGTATCACTTGTTCTCTTTTTAGTTTTGTGGTATATTGTTTTCCTTTATATTTTTTGCTTCCTTCTTCAACTGCGTAAATGAAGAAAAAGAAGAAGAAAAATGCTTAGACAACAAAAAGACCAGAAATAATTGTTAAAAAACAATAAAACAAAATTATTTCCTTTCTTCTTCTTTTTTTAATATAAAATACAAAATAAAAGTTATTTGTCTGTATGTATTTTAAAAAAAGGCCTATTATTACCATAAAAGAATAATAGAATAAAACAAAATAAAATAACAATTGCTCAAAGAAACACTTGAATACAGAACAAAAAAAAAAAAAAAAGAGTAAAATTGTTGTTTTGCGAAACTCTTTTTTTTTTGAAAAATAATTTATATAAACATTTCAATATAAAAACAAGTAAGAATGCTATATTCGGTTGTGACGAATCTTATATACCCTCAACCACTAATATAATGCAAAATTTAGCATAAGTTAACAATAGAGATAGAGATAAGAAATACCGTGAATTTTTAATAATGTCGTTCACAGTGAAAGTGATTTTTAAATCACTGTTCTTTAAAAGAAAATCACAGAAAACTAAAGGATTTAATAAAAGATGACAGAGGGCATTATTTTCTTAGAATATGGGATCTCTATAAATCTCACAATGTGCACCATATTTAGCGGATAATTTTAGTTATAGATAAATCGTGAATTTATGCTCAGCGCCAACTTTATGTTATTTTGCTGCCTCAAAAAAGAGGAAAGAACGACATTATTAGTAACAATTATTTCATAATTTTAGCCACTGTAGTTACAAGTGATTTGCCAACCACAGTGATTAAATCACAATCGTGAAAATATCTCTCATCCGAGGACATTTCAATATACATAAAATTATTTGCATATAGATGAGTGTCAGTATTTCGATAGAATTGACCCGTATTAAAAAAAATATTTTAACCATAAAAAAATATTCCAGGAAGTGGGTTTATAGGGCAATAGTAACCAAATATGGCCCGATAAAACTGGATTTATATAGTTTAAGACAGTTTAAAATAGAATTGTACCAAATTTCAATGAAATTTAAAATCCTTTTCTGGGAAGGGGCCTTAAATGGGAACTGTAGCTAAGTATGACTTCATAGACTTGGAGTAATATTCAAGAGTTTTTTAAGCGCAAAACCGTTTCTCGGGAAGGGTTCTCATATAGCAGCTATAGTAAAATATGGACCGATATTGATCAAATTGCTAACGTATATTTAAAACTGTTAGGAAATTAATTAAGCGGAACTTTAATGCAATCGGTCTTTATTTACTAGTTTTATGAGCACAATACTGTTTCCGGGAAGGGTTCATATATGGGAGATATAGCAAAATATGAACCAAGATTAATCAAATTATTAATATATACTGAAGATGGTTAGTAAAGGAATTGTACCCAAATTTTACAAAATTGGGGTTTATTTATGCGTTTTATAAGATCAAATACATTTTACGGAAAGAGACCTTATAAGAGACCTATAGCAAACTATTCACCTGTCTTTTTTTACTAGTTTTATAAGCTCAAAGTTGTTTTTCGAGAAGGGGAGCTATAGCAAAATATGGACCCATGTCGATCAAATACATAACATTTATTCAAGACAGTTAGGAAATTAATTTAGTCTTATTTCAATAGGATTGATCTTTATCAGCAGAATACTACTTTCCGGGAAGGGGTCTAATATGGTAGCTATAGATGCTCTCATATAGACGGATATAGCTAAGTCAACTCAGCTTTTATATATGCAAGAATGTATATACTTTATGATTCCTTCATGGAGTCACACACGAAATGACAAAATTTATATACCACTTGTGATGGTGGAGGGTGTAAAAAATCACATAAATAAAAAACGGTAACAAACAACAATAAAATATTTCTTGAAAAATGTAGAAAATGCAAAAAAAGTGAACAAATAAAAATGTTTAGAATTTAAATTAAAATTAAGGTAATAAATTTTAAAGAAAATTATTAAAATCTTACACATAGAAAAATAATTGACTTAATGTGTTCCAAAGTGAAAGAATTTATTACATTAAAGCGAATTTAAAATACTCCTTACTTGAAATACTACAATTGATTATACTAATAACAATACCCTACAGCACCAATTGTGCTCATGCAGATGTTTGCACAGTACATAATAAATAATGCTACCCCACCTTAAGATAAGTCATATATCCAGAATGCCTTCCTAAGTACATTAATCGGTGTCCGTCATTTCGTTTGGTGCGCTGACTGTCGAAGCAACTTTTGCTCGGCTGAGAAGATTTGCATGAAATTTTATCAAAATGTTAGCAGAGAAGTGTATTGTTAAGGAGTGAGATCGAAAAAATCTTCACATCCATATATGTTAACAAGAACAAAACCATTAAAGTTACAGTTTTTCTTATTTGATTGGAATTATAATGAAAAATTGCAAAAATTTAGTGATGAGATTTTGAACATTTTTTAGGAAATCCTTCCATTAATGTTTTAATTGTGCTTTCTATCACTTTGCTCGAACATATGGTACAACTCTGTACCACTCAAGAGCTTTACTTGGAATTCTGTCAGTATGGTAAATATTCAGCCCATAACCATCAATGATGTTTTAACAGGAAACTTCTTAGAACAATTGTAAATAATATGTTCAAATTGGACTGAGTCCATAGTGGAACCTTTTCAACAGACACACTGATGGACCAACAGACATACGAACAAATCTAAATCGACTACGATTTTGTATATATAATTATGCAACTTATGATGTCTTCGATGATTTTTTTGAGGTAACAAGGGAAACTCACTATGAGGAAATGATTAGAAATGTAGCTAAATTTCCTAACAAATGTTCGATGTCTTTCATTGCATAAAAGCCAGGCTTAAGAAGTGAACATCAAAATTATATAGAACTATGTGGAACAGTGATACTCCTGAGAGTACTACATGTATACTATGGGGCGACAAGGACGAGAGGAAGAAAAGTGAGCTAAATAGGATGATAGGCATCCTTACTGGAAACTTCACTATACGACGGAACAATATCTATTTCATTGTTCAGTTTTTGCAACGCGAGATCCCAAAATATCTTGAAAGACGCTTACCTCAGGGACGTTGATTGGAGGAAGTTTAGGAAACTATTATGGAGCACCAAACAATCTGATATAGCGGCTTAGGTGTATGACAAAGAGCATGGGACTTATAAAATCTCCTTTACTTAACCTTCCTACCTACCTAACAGCATACCTTTTGGAGTGGTAGTGGAGAGTTTAGAGACCATTAAGAGTGGTATAGTTTGATGAGGTTTGTAAATAATGGAAATCACATTATACAACTTAACATCATTAGGTTCCAAAATGCCGGTTTTTTTGTCTATAAGGACAAAAATGAGCCAATCTAATCAAAATCGCTTTAAAACCCCTAATGCAAAATCAATCTAGGAAATTATATTACAAAACATTTACAATTCAACCATCAGCACAAACATCCAAACAGAGATTAGTGGTTTTGCGTTTTCTTCCTATTGAAAAACAAAAAACTTTCCCTTTTCTTACAAAACCCCCAAATGTATTCCTCATTCAATCTTCTTTTCATTATACATACATTTTCATTAAAGGTCAAGTATTAAAATTAGCCTTTAAATATGCTTTTTTCTAAATTAAATTTATATTATTTTCTTTTCTTTCCTTTTTTATTTCCTGGGAAACAGCGCAAAAATGGGTTTCATTTTGTTTATTTTAAACAAATTTATTCACTTATGGTCTGTAGTAAAGCACAGCATTTCACAAAAAAATGAAAATAAGCTTAAACGGAAAATAAGGGATTCATGTACTTAAAATTTATGTTAATAATTGACAATTTTAAAGCAGCCCTAAAGTAGACTAAGTGAAACACAAACCCAAAAATCAACACCACAGCAAAAATATGGAAAGTTAAGTATATTTTGGGATGCAGAAAAGTTTTGTTCATTTTTTGTGCTCTTTGAAAACAAATGGAAATGCTGTAAATTATTTAATAAAGGATTTTAATAGAAAAGCCAACCGAATAAAAAAGGGATTTTTGTCTATTTTACTATGAGAGTTTGTGTTTGTGTAATTTACTCCATTAACTATTTTCACAAGCTTTTTCTATTTTATAGAATTTACTGCCCTAAAAACATGTTTTTTGCCGATTTTCTATGGAACTAAAAATTTTTTCTAGTACTTATTGCTAACATGTAGTTTTTTTTCTCTGATCCTGTTTTTAGAATTACCGTTTTAGATTGTACATGTAAATTACTTTAAATATATATTCCATTTTTTTTGTCTGTTGAAATCTGTAATTTAATAAAAGCTTAAGGGATAAAAGGGCATATAAGTATGTATATATAGACAGAGTGTTGTATGAAATAAAATCAAATTAAAAGATTAGTACAAAATAAATGAATGGAGAACAAGTTAGAATGCTATATTCGGCTATGCCGAATTTTCAATACCCTTCACTACAAATGCATGTGAAGTAAATTCGATATGTTCCGCTCATACACTTACAAGCGAATACAATATTTAACCGTTTTTCTTAAAGATAATACGGAAACACTTATTGAGTCATAAAATTAGTTATATTTTTGGTTATAACTTTTTTTCTGAACCGATTTTATATATAACATAATATTTTGTGAAAATCGAATTCTAATTTGTCGATTTCAATTAACGAATTTTCGAAAAAGCTTCGCTTGAACTTTGAGGTTGCCTCAGATATCGGTCTATATATTCTGATATACTGGACGGATGCTGATTTTAAAAAGGAAACTTTTCAGGACTATGACAAAGACTGAGACCAATTTTCATTGAGCTCTGTCCGTTATTTTGGATGTAAGCGTGCCTACAACAGACGGACAAAAAAACAGACATAGCTAAATCGACTCAGATTTTGATTTGATGCAAGAATACATATACATGAATACATATACACACGGAATGACAAAGTAAATATACCCTTTTCACCACTTGCGTTGGTGGAGGGTATAAAAAGTGAATGGGAAAAAAATGAAATGAAAATTTGTTGAAAAGTTTAAGTTAATACAAGTAAAATAAAAATTAAGGCTTAAAGCTAAACAAAGAGAATTTTAAAGTAAATGAATTGTTAGGCTATAAACAGGGATGGGGGATTTCATAATTTGCAAATATAGCGATTTTATCAATTTTATAGCCATAGAGATGTTCTGATAAATAGGGAGGGTGGCTGTTGTAAAATCCTTAGAAAGTTTTAGTCGAATAAAATTTATTTACTAGTGTTTTTGGTCTTTTTACTTAAAACTTGGAAATAATAAAAACAAGAATGGTAGAATGTGAATGAATGAAAATTGACCAGGCGTATTGACTTCCAACAATTTTCTATCAGAGTTGTTGGATTAAATTCAAAATTAATGTTGTGTACGGTCGTGTCGCACACTCATAACTCTTTACTGTCAATGCTTGAAGAAAAATATTAATAATAGAAATAGTCACTACAATAAAGCAAAAGGTTGAAATATGGGTGGAAAAAACTGCCGAATACTGTTGACGCTTGATCAACCTTTATGGACTGAGTGGCGAAGTTTCTTTGGTAACCCCACGGTATGGCTTCAGTTGGCTTTGCAGTTTAATTATAGATCAATTTTAGCACTATAATACAGTTCTGGTTTATTATTACCGGTTATTGGTAGGTTTAGAAAAAATCATGATTAATTTCTCGTTCTTATGACAGCTTCAGGTTCGATAATCTTATTATTTCTAAAATACGTAGAATTGTTTCTTAAACCAAGATTAGAATTTAGCTACTTTTTGTACAAAATCTACTCAGGAAGTACCCTCTAGCATTCGTGTTACTATAGAAGTCATCGAATAACTTGTTGGAATGTCACAGCCAAAGAAGCTTATAAGGACATCATAAAGGAAGCTACTAGTGAGAACATCACAGGTCAAATATGGCACTATTAGATATGATAATAACAAGTATTTATGATTCAACACAGACAAATGTACACATAATGATAACCTACAGCACCTCTGGTTTTTTGTATTAGAAACTTATACGACTCAGAAACACTTTCCGAGAAGATGACCGTCCATCTGCCCATTTGGCTATTCATTATGATGTGCCCAAATTTTTTTTGGACCCTCCAAAGTTGGACACCTCAGATATGTTGTATGAAAACTAACTAAATTTAGTTTTCATACAACATATCTGATGCTTATGAACTTGTCCATAATTCAAAGAATAAAAATTCTTCCCAGTTTTCCATACGATAATACTTAAAATGTTAAACCTTTATTTAAATATTCGCTCTGCTATTATAAGGGTCGAACGGCAGAAAATAATTTTTGAGCGTTTGCCTTTTATATGCAGCCATATATTTAGGATAACTAAAAGTTAATTCCAGCCTTGCGATATTAAAACCTGATTAAAAAAGAACAAAAGTATTTGCTAAAATTGACTAATATTTGACTTGACTTGTGAGCAGATCTTTGCCCAAATTATTCAATTAAAAATATCAGAATAAAAAATTAGTTATGTCAGTGAATAAATGTTACCAACTTTTTTGAAAACCGCAAAGAATTAGATTTTTTTCAAAGTTCTTTAATTCAGATTAATATAACTTTTTAACGAATTCACATATTCCTATAATTATAGCAGCAATATTCTTTAATATTCTATAGGTAATACAAACTTTTAAAATCTATACTAAACTTATGTTCTGGCAGATTTTTCGCAACTTTAGAGTTAACATTTTATACCGCTGATAATCGTGGGAATATTGAAAACAAATGTAGGGCCCAAAGGTATGACAAATAATATGCAGTTGTGGCAAATGAAGCTGATCATTTGTTATAACGGGCTCCATAAATATGTAAGAATATTTGTAAAAAAGATGATGCTTATGAATGGAAATAAGATTTCCAATGTCCCCCAATTTTCTCACTTAGTATTCTGTCACTTTGGTGAACAATTCCTTGAGTGGTACAACAATAATAATGTTTTTATGTATCAAGGGTGACAAATCCTCCAAACTGTCTGGAACTTAGGAAAGTGGAAAGTTATTCAGCTTTTGGTGTTCATAAGTATGGTAGATTTTAATTAGAGATGAACTGCTTGTCTGAGCAAATTGACAGAAAAGGCTATAAAACCGTTAATGAAATGTTTTCCGAAAAAGGTTCAAAAATTCATCACTCGTGAATAAAACTTTCTAATTGTAACAATAATTTCAATCGAAATAAAAAATTAAAAATTTTCAATCTCATTCCTTATATTGTACATTTGTAAGTGTATATGTAAGTGTGTATGTTCGTACACTGTGTATGTACAAAACATATTGTTTTGATTTCACAAGCATTTGTGAAGTTTGGGCATAGCCGATTCCTTACGTGGTTCTAAATGAAATAATGGATTTTGTAAAGCGTGAATGAGACTAGCAAATGTTTTACTCAATAGTGAATCTAGTTTTTACCTGTTTGATTCAGATGAAGTGTGTTATCTAAGAAGATGCCATGAAAAACTACTACATCAAGGTCTATTTAGGTTTAAACCCATTTTTTCGTCTACGAAGTAGTGTTTTTTCATAAATACAAAAGGATTGTTCTATTTTAAAGGACACCTTGGTCATCTATTTGTTGGGTGTTTCAGCATGACAATAGCTTGAATCATTTACCGAAGTAAGACCAGGATTGGTCACCATAGTTCCAAGATTTGGATTCTATATACAATTTCTTTCAATTTTTTACACGACGATAAAATTGGGGACGTAGTGCCAAAAATTATATCAAAAGTGGCATTTAAAATTCAACACAGGCAATTTCTGTATGAAATTTCAAAACCTCTACAACTTTTAAATTACAAAAGCCTTTAACGACATTAATTCGTAATAAAGTTTTAATATTTCTAAAACTTTTAATTTATTAAATTTTCCTTCTAAATCCTGAAACTAATCCACTTTTTCATTAATTTTTATCTTTTTAAAAATATTTCATATCACACATATCTCGTTAAATATCTCATTTGTTCAAAATAAAATTGTAAGATTTCCTTTTTAAATAAAATTTAACAAAAAAACATCTGTTAATTTCCTGAAATTTAAGTATTTTTTTCTCGTTCATGCTTTCCTTTATCACTTTTATCCGAAAACAAGAAAAAGGAAACAAAAAATGTAACTTATTTACTTATTGTCCTTCAGTTCTTATTTCGTTTACTACACAATTCACACTTTAGTTTTGTAAAGGAGATGGATTTTCCCTAAAGCAAAGTTTCCTTTTTTTCTTTTTTTGATTAAAAGAGTATAAAAATTTACAGCACATCCTTTGCAACATATCATAGTTTGAAGTATGATGCAAAGAGTCTATAGGAAAAAGGCAACACATGCGTGTTTTTTCTTGTTCCATGAAAAAAATTTTGCCAAGTTGGCACTTACAATTTTCCTGTTTATTTTATTTTCTTTTCTTAATTCTTTTAACGATTTTTTTTTGACTTTAACAAAATAAAATTCAGAAGATAAAAATACAAAGAAAAAATCTCTATTTAATTTTTGTAGTTGTAGCGAGTCAGAATAGTGAATGTGAAACGAAAAAAAGCAATAACAAAAAAAGGCATCTTGTTCAAAGTGGAAAATTAAGGGCAACCAACCAAAAATTTATTAAAAAAAAAAATTATTGTACTTTGGCAACATGTTGCAACTGCAACGAAAATTTTCACTATATTAAAATAAAATTATGGTGTTATAAGACTTATATTGCTGATAAAGTGTTAAAAAGTGAATTTATAAAGTTTTATTATAAATAAGAAAGACTGTAAGTCTTCCAACACCGACAATGTAATGCACTGTTAATACCAATTCCAATTGGCTTTGTCCCGTGGCCAAAATAATCATATAAACCAAATTCGCTTGTAAAATTGCAACCTATTGGGAAGTCATAACGTTTCACAGACTGACGGACGGGTATCGTTTAGTCAATTCAGAAAGTGATTTTCAGATAACCAGCATACTTTAGAGTTGGAAAGAATGGACTACTTTTGCATAATTAAAAGTGGGATTAGTCCATTCTTTTGGTTTCTGTGTGAATACGTATGTACCCATGATGGCGATTGGCATAATAATGGTCAAACTCGAATAGTTTCTAGATGAGAAGGTAATATCTATGATGGAAAGTTCGTAAGAATTGTCACTCTGGCTCTGGCTCTGCTTAGCAATTGAAAATCCCATAAATATCCTGATGCGAATCATGAACACCAATTTGAACTTGTACGATATGGATCTTCCATTATTGAACGTTCGAAAGATTATACTGTGGGTGCGAAAAAAACATGGAGGTAAAGGTTTCTGTTCTTTGGTTTTCCTAATGTAGTCGAGGAGTTATAAGTGCAGAAGTTGTCGGATATATAAATAATGCTAATTGAGCTCTTAATCATTCAGAACTATTACGGGAACCGTATTAAACTAAGATTGATAAGTCCAGTATAAATTAATAATCCATACTCTTACAACTCGTTCTGGCTTCAGGAATCTACACAACAGTTAAATTGCATTTTTATATAAATGTACCTGATGTCTTTTTTAGATATAGAGCTCAACCATTTTTATTACAAACTGCACCATATCTGCGTCTTGAAACATTGTTAGCTAACTCTCGTAGAATTTGTTTCATCAATATGTATAAAGTTTATATAATAAACGACAATTATGGCAGATTTAGGTCCTATGAGACGATCTTCGGAAGTTGGGTTATATGAGAATTATGGAACAGAGTTTTCTGTTTATATAAAACTTCATTGTACAAAATAGAATCATTATACAAATAGATTTTGTACACAGCATTACAGTTGAAAATTTTCGAAAAGTGGCATAAAAAGGGGATTTTGGAAAATAAAGTCGCATTTAAAAGATAATTTGCGGAACAATCATCGCCAAAGGTTTAATTCACAAAAAATAACATTTTTTGAATATGAAAATGAATTTGCATTCTTTCCCGTTAAATGTTGAAAAAATCTGGAATATTAACCAACAAATAAGTTTTTCTTAAATTTATCGCAAATTAAATTTTCACTATTATTTCGCAAAAGTATCGATTATTAACTTTTATGATTCTATCGTTCATAATTTATATAAAATTTATTGATATGCCCTTTTTAAGCCAAATAAACGAAATATGCCGAAAAAGGGGGACAAAAAGGGGAAATTTTAAAAAGTACACAAAAGTCACAAGCAGTCGAAAAAGTCGCACTAACAGTAACACTGTTTGTACCTTAAACCAACACAAGTGGCGATGGGTGTATTTATTTATGTTATTCCGCTTGTAACGCCAAGAAGGGATCATTTAACATCCCACGAAGTTATATATTCTTACATCAAATAAAAAGCTAAGTCTGTCCGTCTGTTGGAAGCATTTTTACGTCCGCATTGATTAACATAATCAAATGATTTTTTCTTCTTCATATTTGAAGCCGGCAATATCGGTTCAGTAGGATGATTAATAGACTGATATCTGTGACAACCTCAAAATTCAGAGGAATAATTTTGATACATTTTACAATGAAAGCTAAAGAGAATTTACATGTAATTCATTTTGTCCCGAAACATCTGCGACAACCTCAAATTTGAGTAAAATAACATTGCTTTATTTTAGAATTAAAGTTAATTTGTATTTAGAAGTATTAGGCTGCATTTTCCTCTAAAATTTCGGAAAGGTTTAAGTCATGGAATGTTATAATAACAGATAATAACGTAAAGTCCTTATTAACAATGGTTGAGCTGTTATAATACCTTTTAACAGGATCCTTGCATAATGTTGATAAAGATATATAAAATTAAATACGAAATTGTTGTAAAAACTAAAATTTTAATTGATCTTAGATTAGCAGGTGGGAATTAGAAGACTTTATTTAAAACTTTTTCGCATATTCATAAAAATACATGATATTCATAATGACTTTCCTTCACAAGTACTCGCCAGTTCCATAGCCATATCGGAATTATGTTTCAAATTAGCTAAATGCCATTTCTTTATAGGCCAAATTTGCAATTATTGAAATAAATCGATTTTCGCAAATAAGTTGCAAGAATATATTAAGTTAAAGAATATTGTCCTGTAGTATACGGTGTTTATTTTCAATACTTTGTGAGATCCAAAAATCTCAAACTTTTAGTACCAGAACAAAGGAGCGTAATAAAATTATTACATATTTTCAACAAAATCCTACTTGGTCCAGAAAAAAATTTGGCCAAACATGTAAATTTCTGCCGTCAAACTGTTTCCAGTATTATAAAACAGTATCAAGGGAACATCCATGATGACAGAAAATCTTGTTCAGGTAGAAGGAATGGTTCACATGATGCTTCGAAAGCCAAAATATATAAAACATTTTTAAAAGTGCTTCTTACACATCCGGTAAAAAAAGCACGTTTAGTTCAATGTTCGGACCAATTGATACGAAAGATCAGCTAAAAAAAGCTAATGCTTTCCTGACAAGCTAAAATTCGAGAGAATGTTTAGGAAATTTTAAGAACATTACAGCATTCATTATTTTCCAAAAATTTCTTAGATGACAAGCAATATGCTGTAAAAGAGGGCAAGTATTTGTTATAACGTGATCTATAGATAGCGAAATTTACAAAAATGTTTACAAAAAAGGCTGCACTCATTCAAGAGACTTTAAAATGTGTCCAGTTGTTCGCTTGACATGGCATCCCGGCACTTTGCCAAAACAGCCCTTAAGTGGTACAAAAATTATAACATGGTATTTGTATCAAGAGAGGCAAATCCTCCAAATTGCCCGAGTTAAAGCCTGTGGAGAGATGTTGGGATCTTGATAAATTAGAATTAAGAGCTCAAAAAATGTGTCCAAAAGTGTGATGGATTTGAAACGGAGATGGACTCCATGTCCGAGCAAAGTGACAGAGAGCACAATAAAAACATTAATGTAAGAATATCCGAGAAAAATAATATTTTGTTTGTAAATTGTAGTTACAATTTGATGAGTATGAAGGCTTTTTTCATATCTCCACTAATTTAATGATCAGTCTTGGATTGCATTTTGAACAGATAAATTCCGAATAGGCAAACAATAAAGTCCCTTAAAGCTCTGATTTTGTTCATCTAAAATTAGTTGATCTCGTGAAATTTATATTCCAGAACAAACGTTTTGTTGCTCTTTCCAAATATATTTACTTCATCCTCTGACTTTGTACATATGTACACTAGAGACTCGACTTGCCGAAATCATCAGAACTTCCGTTGGAATAAACAGAAAGAGCTCTAGTTTTTATTGCGTCCTTGCTCTGTGGCATTCTTCGCTTATTTTGTTCATGTAGCCAAATCGAAAGAAGGGACTCTATCTTAACCAATAAGGGATTTCTTGCTGTTTTATCTTGTTTAGATTGGAGCGATGTGAAATTTGCATCTAATTGATTTGTTTTATCACTGCTTTGTGTTGCAATTATTATTACTGTTGTAGGTGCTAGTCCAATGGATCTATACTATTATCCTTTTCTCCCAGTTTAAAACGTTTTATTAGGTCTAATTTTGATTCGAACTAATTACTTTTATTTAACTTTGACTCATTTTATACGCTTTCATGTGCAATATATTCTTACCACAACCAGATATTTGTTGTTAGCGCCAGTTATATAACATAGAAACGGTAAGTGCCCTTATTTCCCGCAATTTGAAAACTTAACGTACAGGTGACAATAAGAGTTATCAGGTGCCTTATATTCCAATCCACAATGCAGCAGCAAATATTGGATCTGTTTCTAGTAACGCAAATCGAAATCAAAACAACTCAAATCGAACAGACGCCAACCGGGGACAAAACGGTACAAATTGGACCGACACAATTTGGCGATGCAAATTTAAAAGACGCAAATCGGGACGACGCAAGTCAGGGCTCTAGTGTATGTATAAAATAGTAGGAGTCTATCGTATTGTCTTGGGTTACAATTTCATTTTATTTTTCTATATTTTTTTTGTGAAAAAGGATAACAAAATATTTAACTATTTTGTTGCTTTTTTGTTTTGCTAACAATTTTTGTTGTTGTTTTATCACAGAATTTTTGTTCTTAAATTGAAATTCAACTTATTACTGTTGTTGTTGTTATTTTAACAACTTTGTAGTAGTTGTTGGGTTTTATATTTCTTTATTTTGATACCCAACAAAATAATAAAATGGCAACATTGAGAATACAAAAAGAATAAAATAAAAAAACGATTAAATAAAACTTTATTTAAAAGTTAATTTAAAGGGTTCCTGGTGCATTTGTCATCATAAATTTTAATTTAAATTTTGAATGGGGGAAAAGACTTCTGGACTATGAAAGAGAAAAAAGGAATCATATTCGCTAGTGTTAGTGAGTAAAATTTCATATATATTAAATATTTGTTATAAATGAAAATTGTAAGCAATTTTAAAATTTAACAAAAAAGTAAATAAAAGGAAACTTATGACAGAGGAAATAATAGTTGTTATGTAATCTGGGAAATTTTGATAAGACACTATAATAACAGGTAACAATGCTATATTCAGTTATGCTGAATCTTCAATATCCTTCACCAAAAATGCCTAAGAATTAAATAAATTATATTTTGAACATGTAAATTATATGCACATACAAACTTACATATACACTCACAAATGCATACAATATGTGAATGTATTTCTTATATATAATAAAGAAACCTTAATTAGTCATAAAACACATAATATTTTTGACTATAACTTTTTTATACTTAACCGATTTTGATGATTTTTGGATTGGTGCTGAGGTACATATTATTTGATATTTTGGTAGATTATTTTAATTAATTTTATTCTACTTTCATGATCTATAATTTATAATTTCACGAAAGATCTTTGCCTTAATTTAGAGGTTGTTTCAGATTTGGGTCTATAAGTCTTGACATACTTATAGACCCAAATTTCTTTGAGTTCTGTCAATTATTGTGGATGCGAGCGTGCCAAAAACAGACGGACGGACATTGCTTAATTAACGAACATTTTGATGTGATTCATGAATATATACATTATGGGGTCTTGGATGATTCCTTCTTAGCATTACACATGGAATGACAAAGTTAATAGATCCCTCTTCTCCACAAGTTGAGGTGGTGAAGCGTATAAATGGTATTTCGACCTTTGAAATTAAATAAAAGAAAATCGTTTTATTTAATTACTTCCCAGAATAATTCTTAATATCCACTTCATGTCTACTCGAAACCATTTGAAAGTGATTGGTTAAGCGCTAAATATTCATTATTGCAAATTATTCAATTTTGTCTAATAAATAAATTTTTTTAGTAAAGCTTTTCTAATAAAAGATTGCACAGAAAATGCTAACATAATATCAACATGCATAAAAAATCCGTAATTTTCATAAAAAAATCCGTAATTCCCAAAAGTTTCTGCAATATTTACAACAATTAATTTTTAAAGTTTTTGCACATCTCTAAAACCGATGTCGGGGTGCAAAAAATTCTTTTACTTAAAATTTTAGAACATATCAAACTATGCAAAAATAATATTCCTTTTTTAAAAGTTCATCTTTGCGATTTTAGATTTAAGTCTAGAATTAAGTGTTATGAATAAACAAGGAAGAATGTTACATTTGGCTATGCCAAGTCTTTAATACCCTCCACCACAAATGCATGTAAGTAAACACATCGTGTTTTATATATACAAACTCACACATACACTCTCAAATATATAAAATATATTGCTTAAATAAAACAGACGAGCATTTGATGAGTCGTAAAATTAGTTATATTTTTGTGCTTAGATGTTTTCTACTGAGCAGATTTTGATAATAAATGAAACACATGCATCTTTATATTGTGACAAAATCTTATTCTAATTTGTCGATTTCTTATTGACAGTTTTACGAAAATTCTTCGATTGGAATTATAGGTTGTCTCAGATTTCAGTCAATATCTTTTGACATACTGAACGGAATTTGTTGATTTTAAATAGAAAAATTCTCACGACTATACGAAATACTCATGCCAAATTTCCTTAATCTCTGTCGATCATTGAAAGACAGATGGAAAGACAGACTCTGATTTTGACTTCATGCAAGAATATGGATGGGGTCTAAGATGTTACCTTCTTAGCTTTACACACAGAGTGACGAAGATTATATACTCTTTTCACCAATTGCGATGGTGAAGTCTATAAAAATAGGAAACTATAGTTCTCTCAAAATTTTAGCTTTTGAATTTCCCATGCACAAAAAAGCCTATAAAGAAGTCTTTCGGAAGAATATAAAAACGTGTAAGTAACTTAAGAGAAAAAATTATAACTCAAAAAGTGGAGAAAAATCAGTATTTTTGAAAATTCAAATTTAGAGGATTGTAACATTAGAATCCAGAAAGGAGTTTCTTTAAATTTATGTTCTTAATTTATAAATGACATTTGAAAAAATCAGATTTAACTTAGAAAGGCTGTAGCAAAAATAAAATTTCAAATTTTCTGAAGTATTAAGTTTAGATAAACTTAATTAAGCTATAGGATAACCAATCCATTTAATGAGGTTCATTTTAAGTCTTCAGTTGCAGAATTCACAAAAAAGTCTTTGAAATCGGTTCAGATATAAGAAATCAAGTTTTTGAGACTTTGTGAAGCGACCAGCATTAGGATCACAAAGTCAGAACTTAAGTTCGCCTACACCTTAACAATCACTGCGTTGAAAGAGGACTAGGCTTTAGAAAGTTACTGATTTATTTGCATTTAATTTACTCCTTTCTACACGACTTTGGTTTCGGATCTAACATTCGCACACTTATTATAAGTGATTTAGGGAAGTAGAGATTTCTTCTTAGCACAAAATGTTGTATTTATGGAAAATTATTTAAATAATTATTAAAAAGAAAAATGTAAATTCCCTTTTCCTTCTCACCCTAACTGTATGCTCCATTTGACTTAAAGGAATTAAAGCCTATAGGAATACTTTGATTTCTTTATACTTTATATTTTCTTTACAAAAAATCCTTAAACCCCTTAAGATAGGCTTTGATTTCTTATAACAATTAACGTTTGTTTTTAGTTTAAAACCTCAATATTATTATGCAACACTTAAACATTTTGCATTCATTAAGTTTTTTCCATTCAAAAGCATTTTTGTTTTAGAATAAAGTTTATTTTCCTATTTAGGAGAAAAGAAAGAAAAAATAAACTTTTATTTTTTAGAAGTCTTTAATTCATATGATCATCCTTAGTGTGGAAGTTGTATTAAATATATATTTTCTTTACTATTTACAGCAACAATTCTGCATTCAATATATAAATTCTAACTTTCTTCTTTATTTTTTTAACAATAATAAAATGAATTGGTATTATAATGGTAAATGGATTTATTTTCTAAGTTCTTTTTTTTTGTTCGTTTTTTTAAAACTGTTCTTGAAATGTCTGGTTGTTTTATTCTCATTTTATTTTCAACATTGATTGAGTAACTTTATCATTCTCAACATCTTCATCTGCACCATCATCATTATCGTCATCATGTACATTATGGTCCTTTGATCAAGTTGTATGAGATTTGCTATGGTTTTTGATAAAGAGTTGTCTGGTTATACATGCAATTTTTTTGTTCTTGTTTTCTTTCGTTTCGGTATTCCAGTGGTAAAGGATGGTATTTAGTGTGTATCATTTCATATGTAACAGTGGACTTTTATACTTTATTGACGTCAGTGGACTTTGTAATGCAAGTGGGAACCTTTCTCTTCTTTATTCATGACCAATAACGACATCATTCTAAAAATTAAAATTGTTATAGAAAGAAATTCTTATTGAATATTTGTTTAGAAAGGATCTGTGGAATATTAATACGAGCTTTGTCATAATGAATTCATACCATTTTGTTGAAATGCAGTGTGCTTTTCTATAAATAACGCTTTTGTTTAAGGACTGAAACTTTCCAGTCTTTAGTTTCAAAGAACTTAACGGAATTATTTCACACTATAAGCTCGTGGCCTCTCAAATAAATATTCAATATTTCAGAATTTTTTCCTGATGAAAAACTTTAATAGTTATTATCGTAAAGTTTCGATCCTAGATTGCACATATGAAAATAAAATGTCGATTTTTCTGAATATCAACCATTTGTGGTTCTACCTTCACTCAGAAAATACTATCAACTCGGGACTCCTCAAGTATCCTTTGAAAACAAATAGAATTTATGACATCAGCGTCTTAGATTGTCCTTTTTGTCTAGTTTCGATCTAAAATTATCTCAGCTTTTGTTCTCTCTACTGTATCACTTCACCAAGCTTCATTTCTTTAAACGGAACCATCCTTTGAATCTGACTTTCCTTTCCTTTGAATCTGACTTTATAGCAAAACTTTGATCAAATTTAGATTCACGAACTAAAATATATTATTTGATTTCGTGAACAAATTTTGGTCTAAGTGGAATCTTACTATAAACCTTTATAGTTAAGAAATCTTGTATTAACAATTATAATAATTATATAAATAGATAACTGGAGTCCCATTTTAAAGCTTTTGTTGAAGTTCAAAGAGTAAAGAATATATGCAAACCATATTTATTTCTTCTGATCTTGATCAAGACATCCATATTTCGTTGTGAATCTTGTATATGTTGAAAGGTTCCGAAAAGTTGGTTTAAGTTGGACTTAAATGTGACTCTCAAGATTAAATATAAAAAATGTTGTAGCACCAGTCTCTGGGTATTTTGGTTCTAAGACTTTGGCTGCTTTTAAGTGATTCTATTGAAGTTTTCATAAGAGCTATTTTAATAATGAACTGGATCCTAATCTTTGCTCTTAATACCATTTGAACTTCAACATTTTATCTTAACTTAACATATACAAATTTCATTCTTAATATAACCCTCTTGGGTAAATATCCTACAGCACTTTCAAAACATTGCAATATTGAAACTTTCGATGCTTCAGAGTGAGTTAAATTTATCTACCGAAGGATTCTTTAGAAACGAAAAGTGTTGGAATTTTTCCTTCATCTGGATTGTTTCAACTCTTTCACTCTTTATATACTGTTTCCTAAATTTCGCGGGGTCCTAGGACTCTTAAATCTAGAATTGGTTCCATATTAACTTCCGATGGAGTTTCCAAAAAAATGCTTTAAACTTTTTTTATCTCTTTAACTCAAGTTTTCCTTTTCTCGAAATCTTTTTCAGGTATTCTGACTGAAGGATACATCATTAAAATGGAATACCTTCACAAAAGTACTTTCACCTGAAAAGTAAGCACTGGTACGACGAAGTTTCGAGTTCGCTCTTCGTTTACTTTCTGATAAGGTTTCTTCGAAGATGACAAAATCTAGGGGAACTTAAGGAATCGACGCATTGAGGTCTGTGTAAATGTGTAGTCTGAAGGAAGGTTATTTTTTATTTATATTTTTTCTATTTTACTTAACGACAAAGATCAAAACAAAGGCAACTTTTTCACGAATTCTGACTGTAGGATACATCATTAAAGTAGAATACCTTCACAAAAGTTCTTTCTCCTGAAAAGTTTGCACTGCTAAAAGGAAGTTTCGAACTCGATAATCGGTTGTCTCCTAATAAGCTTTCTTCACATGTGACGAAATTAAAGAGAACTCAAGAAATCGTCGCATTGAGGTCATTTTAAAAATGTGTCCTAAAAATAATTTCCAAAAAATTTAGTATTTTTACCATTTTTATAGACTTCCAAGATTAAACCAAGAAACTATCTCTATTAAACTAATTTGCCTGAAAGTCTTTAGGAATGCTTGTTTCAGGAATCTTTCATTCCGAACATACGATTTATAAAGTATTACTAGTGTAGGAACTTAAAAATTCGTCCTTGCCGTATATGCAATTCTGATTTATTTTTTCATTTCTCTTATTTTCTTTTCACAAGTCAAACTTGTGAACTGCTGGTTGTGATTTTTTTGTTCTATTATTTGTTTGCTTTTTAAACTTTTCTAAAATAAAGTTTTTTTTATATTTTCCTTCTGTTATTCTTTTCTTTCTTCGTTTTTATAGCCTTCTCTTATGTTTTTTTCTTTCGAATCATTTTTTGTCATACAAATGTCATAAAGTTTTTGTGTTCATTTTCTAAACAAATTCATTTTCAAGTATGTTTGTATAGATGAGTTAGATGTGTCTTTGTATGAGAAATTGCTAGAATTGTTGTACATTGTTATCGGTGCCACTTTTTTAAAAAGAAAATTATTTGTAAAGAGGAGGGAAATGTTAGCAGAAGACCTGTTTAAGTGTTGAAGAATACATGAATATCAATGGAGGAAATAGAAATGAAAATGTTGGAGAAATTTTTAATATAAATATTAAGGATAATTTTTTCTTGGTGAAATAAAATTAGGTTGACAATTGGATATTAAAAAAAGGAAAATAATGCAGTATGTAAATTGAGGTATTTTTGTGATGTCAATATGCACATATTTTTCTGAAAGCATTGGTTTGATTTGGGAGTTTTTATCAATTACGTAAAGGTCTATAGTATTGCAGGCGGCATTGAAATTACTGAACAGATACAGACTACTAAAATGACTTTCTGACTCAGAAATCACTTTCGTATGGAAACTAAACTCACAACCTTCAAAACATTGTCACTGGGAGAGCCATATTTAATTTATCTGACTTTAAAGTATCTAAGTGTATATATTGCTAAGAAGAAATAAATAGTATCTATATTTATTGAGGTCTCACTTTCAGCCACCATGCAATTAATGGAATCCCAATTAAATTGCGAAGTGCATAAGGATTTAAAAGGAGGTTAAGAATATTAAGTCGAATGGAGAGGGTTATTTTCATAATCTAAATTTTTTTTCATATTACAACATAGAAAAAATTTCTAATTCAATAAAAAATCTTTAAGAAAACTAAATTTTGGAGATATATTCAATCTCGAAACATTGATGGAACAATCTCTTATTGAAAATCGTTCACATATCTTAAAATTTTTAAATAAACCAAATTTTAGCGGTCTTTCTCTGATCAGTAAACGAGCGTAGAGGATAATTATTGGATCTATTTGGTTAAATAATACCAATCAAATTTGTATTAAAGTTTTGAGAAAATTTTAAGAAAAATTTAAAATAAAGTTTCTATTTAAAAATTACGGTTAATCTATCTAGAGTACTCGGATTAAACAAAATTTTTAAATTGAATTGAGAAATACTTCATAACTATCAGATACAAACTTCATAAATTATTTATAAATCGTCACAAATGATCTTCCAAAAGTGCCGATTCCTACATTAAAGGAAATTTTGATCGAAGACAGTAAATGATTAACGTAGTGTGAGATAGAAATATTTTTTTGTCTACTGGGTGGATTTGTAGCTTTGCATAAAGGTTTGATGGACTCAGTTATGGGGCTTTAAAGATAAGTATCTTGAATATCAAAAATTAAGTTTCTAAATAATTCATTTTCATTTGGAATGACAGCTCAAATATTTCCATATAACGTTATAATATTAATGTTCTTAAAATAAATAAAATATAATTGTTTCAAAATCCGCCAACAGGGTCCAATGCATCATTAATTTTCAAATAGTAACAAAATATTTCAGTTCCTTCTTACCACCCCATTGATTTGAGAAAAGTTCGTCCAGTCACAGCCCGGCCAGAGAAAAAAAGCATGTAGATTTGTTCTGAGGTCGATTTAAATAAATAAAACTAAACATTAAAAAAAATCTTAAAAAAAATGGGATCAAAATGTTCTTCAACAGCCATTATATAGCATGAACCGTTTTAAACATATTTACAGATGAAGGAGTGAAATTTTATATTTTTATACCTTCACCACCATAAGTGTTAATGAGTGTATATTAACTTCGTCAATAATGTGCCAAACGCCAAGAAGGACACAAAAATTAATCAATAGAGATATTTAGCTTAAAAAATTTTTAATTTTAAAATATTTTCTAATACCTTTTATTTCATTAAGAACTTATAGCAAAAATTTGTAAAGAAAGATTTTTTAAATATTTTCGTGAAATCAAAAGCTCTAAGCTTTAAATTTTGAATTTTTAACAAGTCTCCCAAATTCGATTTTTTATAACCTCCACAAGTGGTGATGAGGGTATATGAATTCTGTTTTTCCGTGAATAATGCCAAGAAGGAATCTCAGACCCTCAAATCAAAATCTGAGTCGATTTAGCTATGTCCGTCTGTCTGCCTGTTTGGAACTCTCTCACGCCTAGAATAATTATCCGAATTCAATGAAATTTGGCCATATTGTTTGTTATTATCCCAGGCAGTTTCATATTTAAAACCAGTCATCGGTTCATTAGCAATTAAGTTATACACCGATATCTGAAACAACACCAGAATTCCGAAAAATAACTTTTTTGATTTCTTCTAAAAAATGTAATTGGACTTAAACAAAACTTTATATTTAACATACAAGTCATCATCCTTTTGCAATTATGCCCTTTACCAGAAAAGGGTTTTAAATTTGATAAAATTCTTATAGCCTCCACCACAAGTGGTTAATATCATCTCGTAACGCTAAGAAGGAATCTTCTCAGATCCCATAATGTATAGTATTCTTGCATCAAATTAAAATCTAAGTCGATTTAGCTTTATCCGTCTGTTGTTGCTGGCACGTTCTGTCCAAATTTCATTGACTGAGCTCAATGAAATCGGTTCAGTATGTTAAAAGATAGAAACCGATATCTAAGGCAACCTCTTAATTCAAGGGAAGAACTTTCGTAAAATTATCAATTATAAATCTACAAATTAGAATGTAATTCTGTCATAATATTATATTATATATACTTCATTATTAATCTAAAAATTACCAAAATCAGTTCAGTAGAAAAAAGAAGCTGTAGCTAAAAATATAATTAATTTTATGACTCATTAAGTGTTCTGTGTTATTTAAGAAAATATTTATAATTTTACGTCTGTGAGTGCATGTGTGTATGTGCAAAATATAATGAATTTCATACGAATTTATAGTGGATGGGTATTGAAGATTCGGAATGACTGAATATAGCATTATTATCGGATTAATCTTTCCAGTCATAAAGCTGGAATTTTCATAAATTGTTGTAAAATTTAATACTTTGTAGTAGTAGACAAATGGAGAACCAGAGTTTCCCTAATGTGACTTATTTTTTATAAGATTCCAATTTTCGGCTTAATCTTTCAAGTTGCAAAGCTTGCATTTTTAAAAAGTTGTGCGTTTGCTTGATTTATTATTAAATTTTTGGTTGTAGACATTTTTGTTCCTCGACATCGGTTGCAGAGATTTTTAGAATTTTTTTTAAGAAAGTTCAAACTAAAACTAAATACATTGAAATCGGACAAGCCTTACGTATGTTATAAATCTAAAACACTATAAATTGTCAGTTAGTCTGTCCATCTGTTTGTTGCCTCTCCATAATTCTCCTATAAACATTATTATGTCCAGTAAAGTACTCCAAATTCAAAGAATCTTGGGAGTATTCTTTGTTTTATAATCTTAATTTGAGATTAGAATATACTGAGAATTGTAGGATAATTTCCATTAATTTAATGGATTTAAAAAATTCTTAAAACTTGTCTGTACCTCAAATACAACAAAAAAAAAAAATAAACTTTATTCATAAATATTTCGCAATAATATTTCTGAATTACAATTTATTCAAACGCACACTTAACTTATCAAAACTATTTATTTTTCATAATTTTTCCAACAAAATTTTATAACTAATTACACCTACACATACGACAAAATGTATATTTTAATCTGCTGAATTTATTTCCACTTCTTGCGAAATAATAAAAAAATACTTCCTGCAAATGAGTAACAAAAAACTAAATTACTTCTGACATTTATTACTCTTTTGATAAGAAAACATAAAATGAACTTTTTCTTTTTTATATAATTTTCATACTCTGGTTCTGGGGGTCTTCTATACACTTCACTCAGAAAACTTAAATAAACAATCTTTAAATGTTTGACTTTATTACAAAAACAGGCAACAAAATTATTGCAGCAAAAAAGGAGGAAATAAAAAACTGGGAAAAACTTAAAAGAATTAAAAAAAGAAATAAAGATAAACAAAAAGTGTTGTATTAAAAATATAAAAAAACCTTGATTTAACCAGGTGCGCTTTGCTGCACAAAAATTGTCCTCAGTTCCAGATCTCGAAAGAAATTTCACGTGTATCAAAACAAGTAATAGTGCTTTATTCTACTGTGCCGATTCTTAAATACGCTGTCTTAGTTGTCGATGGATTTGGTTAATATTTTATTCCGGGAAGTGGGATTATAAATGAGTATTAGCTAAATATGGCCGATGATTGTCAAATTGGTTTCATATATTAAGAAAGTTTGATTAACTCAAACCCATTTTCCTGGAACGAGCGTTATGTGGAAACTCTAGCAACATATGGACCGATATTGATCAGATTATATTTAATTTTTTGAGCTGAATTTCTACTGAACCTGTCAATTATTAACTAATTTTATAAAATCAATAAAGGGCCTTATAAAGCAGTTATAGCAATTATGGACTGAGATTAACCAAATTAATAATTTATATTAAGTTAAATAAAAAATAATATTAATATAATTGATCATTATTTATCAGCTTTATTAGTAGTTTTCTCTGAAGGGGTCTGATATGGGAGCTATATCAAAATATGGACCGATATTAATAAAATTAATAACATTAACTTAAGACAGTCAGTCATTTTATTTTATAGAATTCGTTCATATTTAAGAGATTTATAAGCTACAAACCATATTCCAGGAAGGGGCGTTATATGGGAGCTAGGTCAAAAATGACCCTAGCACAATCTTGTTTCTTCGATTTTATTACTTTATTAAAATAAATGTATATGACAAATTTCAGTTAATTATATTAAAAATTGCAACCCATATCAGACACAGATTTTGGAGTAGATCCACCTATAACTCTTTTTCTGTGGATCGGATTTTGATGATTTTTTCCACGATGATGAAAAACATATAACTGTATATTACGGTTAAATGTCTGTTTAAGTCAATTTATGTTTTGCTAAAAAAATTATGAAAAAATCTTTTTCGAAATTTTGAGGTTGTCTCAGATATCGGTGTATAATTTATGCTGAAAATCAAATATAGTTGGTTTAAAAAAAATCTGTCTAGGGGAATAATGCCTAGAATTTGATTGAGTTTAAATAATTATTCTAGGCGTGAGAATGTTTCCAGGAGACAAACGAACACAGCTAATTCGACTCAGATTATGATTTGGTGCAAGAATATATATACTTTATGGGCTTTGAGATAATTTCCTCTTTGTGTTCAAAGGACATTAGATAATAAATTTTTGATTTCTATGGGGGATACCTTTCCCCTTGGTCCTATCCCTCCTACCTTTTTTCCAGTAGAACGGATCTTTGACAAAGTGATTGAGACCAAAACACTTTGTATATTTCCTTAGATAATCGATAATTAATGTTTGATTGCTATAGTGGTACCCTTACCCTTGGTCCTATCTGTTCTATATTTTTTCCAGAAAAAAATTTCTTTGTAAGGGAAATACCCCTCCCCTGATCCTAGCGTAATTTTGTCTAGGCTATGATATTTTCGGGTATATTAGAATCATGTATGTGTGTACGTATGTAAGTATGTATGTATGTAGATACATACACACATTCTCTTTTATATATTATAGAAGAAGATAGAGAAACACAACTGAAGACTTTGTGTGATAGTAAATATATTTCATTATTTCTTTCCTCCTTTTTGCGCTCTTTGATGAAAAAGTGTCAACGAACTAAAAAAAATACATAAAAATGCTACAAAGTTTCAAGGGGGAGACAAATAAAAGAAAAAAAAATGATAAAGAAAATAAAAACAAAAACTAAATTTAACATGGTGTGAGTGTTGGATTATTTTTAAATGGAAAATTAAAAAAATAATAAATAAAATAAAGGAAACAAAAGACAACTTGTGTCATGTATCTGAGTATGTATGTGTGGAAAACTAACTAACACCATTAAAAAATACTGTCATCTATACAATTACTCATACACTAACACTTTTATGAGAGTGTTGTTGGTTTTTTATAACATCTTCTTTCACTAGTGATGAATGTGAGGGCAAATAAAGTTTGTCATTTCACATGAAACACTGAGAATAAATTATTTACTGATATGTGACCCATATTCTAAGAATTTGTGAAGATATCTTGTCAAGAAGATGAAATAATTGAAAATGACGATTTAAGAACATGTCAAGAAGAGCTTATTGTATCTAACTTCTATTTTGATGGGTGAATAAAGGAATTGGGAAAATTTTTTCAGCCGTGGGTACATCTAAGATAAGCCCAAGAGACGTTAAAAGGTATATTTGTAATGGTCCTTGAGCGCTTTTGAGACCACATTGATTATGGTCACCACTCCAATATTTTTCTCTGTATTTGTACAGCGAATTCTAATACTAAAACAAATGTCGACATTGCGGCCGAGATCGTGATGAATAATTTGAAGTTTTTTTCATTCTATTAATAAATTATTCTATAAATGGTACTGCACAAGATGTGATACTCTTGTATGGGTTTTGTCACAGGCAAACTTGGATTATGACAAAGCTTTTTAAAAATAAATGGTTTAGATTGATCATGATAGACCCATCATTTCACAAGTCCCGACACCAACACAATATGGTTGTACCACCACAAAATATGGCTGCAAGAACACAAAATATGTTTGTCCCACAATAAACAAGGTTGTGGTAAAACAAAATATGATTGTCAATAACCATATTATACACGACGACATCATTTAACATGATAAAATTAATTAGAATAACAGCGCTATATTTTACTGCTGAAAATTTTTTGGTCATTAAAATAAAATGAAAATAATATTTGGATTAAATAAAAATAATTTTATTGAAATTTACAAAATGTAAAATAATATTTTTATATAAAAGCAATAGTTTTGTTTTTTTAACGATAATTTGTTGGTCAGTTGAACATATTTCTAAACATATTGCGCCGAATATGTTATTGTGAATTTATTGGCAATAATTTTATTGTAGCAACAAAATTATTCTCAATATATATTTCATTTAATAATTGTCATATTGCAAAAGTAACTTTTCTCAGCGTGCAGTAGCGTTCACAGACTCCTTACAATACACCTTTTGGTGATGTGGATGAATGTATTGTATCTTATCGCATTAATATCTCTGTAAAAATATTATGGATTGATTGCATGTGACGACCATAAGTTCCTTATTTTCTAATTATGGTGCCTCTTCAAATGGCAATTATCATCGTGTATCGGTCAAGATTGTATGAATTAGGGTGTGTCATCTGACAGTATCTAAATGGATTTTGTTGGTCTTTCCGAGATCTATGACTATCTGAAATACTATACTCGAATACTCAGGTAGAAGTTATCATTATAAAGATCGCAATATTTATGATAAAAATTGTCACAAATAGATTTCGACTAGAAAATATAAGAAAACTGTGAGTTGAAAAGTCAACTCTTGAAATCGAAAAGGTCACAATTTGTGATCAAAACTGACTACCAAGAGCCTTTATAAAAGCACTTCTTAGTAAATTTTTGTAGTTCACCACCATTAGATATACCATTTGGTTTTTTGATCAAAGCAATGGCTCAGTTCTTATATTAAAATTAGACCAATAATGGAACTTTGCACGAGAAGATTACGACAAATTTCATTTGTATTAAGTATTATTCAGAATGAAGTCTTACGGATATATTGATTGCCTTCTATCGCTAGTTGCAATAGTGTCCAACAGGTACTAAATTTCTTGGCATTTCTTCCATTACACCACCCTTCCTTGAAGAAGTAAAACTTGTCCATGCAAAACACCCTTGAGCCCCATTGTCTGGTGTCTTACAATAAAAAGCTTTTGAAATTTAACCAGAAATAATAAATCAAAGAAAAATCTTTGTGATCTGTTGGTGCTGGCAGTAACTAAAAACCCAAATGTGTAGTTCGAAAACTTGAATTTTGTACTCCGTGATATAAATTATATAATTCGTGTATATTAAAAATCCATAAATATAACTTTAACAATATATTTGGTAAAAGGTATAACAAATACGACAAAGCGGGATACAGTACTATCACTTAGCTCCTGCTAAATTTAGATATAATTAGAAAATACTTATATCCTTCTAAACGTACTCACTTCAAGAATAACATAATTTTCCTGCTTTTTTCTGTACACTTGTTGTGCTCTAAATAAATTTTTGCAGATGTAATTTTGCTTTTCATTTAAAAGTCACTAAAACAGTGGACACTTTATATGAGTGAAGATAAATTAAAAACTCATAACAGAAATTCTGTATTAAGAACAAGACATTCAGTTGTTTGAGGCAATATTTTAGTATTTAATAAATGTTTTTCGAAACCTTTTTAAATGTTTAATTACTGTCCCATAATTAAACGTTTCACTGTAATTACTGTATATGTTACTCTATTATATTTATATAGAATTATATTCGTTCATGTTAACAAATAATATGATGTTGTAATACATAAACAGAGATAAACTCAAAATTTTGCTTTTATAACACAGGAAATGCGTGTTTATATAATATGTACAATTACAATTACATTTATACACGTATACATTTGTAACTGTAGTTGTTGTATTTGTATATGTAACAACATAATGTCCATTTTCTTATGAGCTATTCAACACATTACAAAATCACTTGTTTATTATTGCTTTCTTACATATCACAATGGGGCGAAATGAAATTCTTTTAAATATAACAATGATTTAACACACTTGTGACACCGAAAAATTCTTAACATACGTTTTTCATTTGCCTTCAAACTTGTTCCAATGTTTCTAAACAGTATCGGATGACTTTGTCCACATAGTGATATTTCTTTAGCTCTTATCACATCCAGCAGAAATGTAGCATAGTTGGCTCAGTTCTTGGACTTACTACAAAAGCTAAAGCTAATGCAGATTGTCAAACATACAAGGTTCAAAAGGTTTCTGACGGAAACTTTGCTTAAAATCAAGAGGCCAAAAACCGAGAACGGAAATTGAAGTCATGTTTTCTAAAGCAAAAATGGTATGTTTAGGACCCAAAGTAGTTCAAATTTCCCAAAAAATCCTCGGTATGATAAGCGATATACAGTTGCTTTAAAAGAAGTCCAGTTTTAGCTACAACAGACTCTATAAATACCAAAAATTACATCAAGAAATGTATACAAAATAGGCTGCTTCCATTTATAACACTTCATAATGCGTCCACTTATTTTTTGTCTGACTTGGCATCCTGTTGCTATGGCAAACAAGTCAATCACAATACTGCCTTATTTGTACTAAGTGAGGCAAATCCTCCAAACTCCTCGGAGCTATGATCTGTGAGGAGATATTGGGCTCTTGTTAAAAGAGAATTGGAGAGCAGAAAAAGGGTGTCCAAATGTGCGGTTATTTTAAACGAAGATGAAAGTGACAGGAAGCACAAAAAACGTGAGTGAAAGGTTCAAAATTTCATCACTAGTGCTTAAGTGATAAATTGAAGTGATTTATTTTAATAGTGATAGTGAATTATTTCAATCCAATAAAAAAATGAAAACTGTAAGTTTCGGTAGTTTCGTTATTATTAACATATATGTTTATTACTAATTTTTTCAATCTCACTCCTTATAAATAATTTGGAGAGATGAGCCGAAGTTTTCTTTGGAATAAAGCTGTGAGGCCAAATGGTCTCTCTTTCACAAGAAAAATTATTTTTGATCACAATTTTAAGTTTTTATTTCCTGCTTTTTTAATATTCCACCCCACTGTCCAGATTTGTCTTAGTCTAAAATTGTATATAACATTTCTATTGTATATATATTTGTCTTTTATTATTACATAATATTTACTTGTTATCAAAATTTTCTTTGTTTTTCTGTAAGAGAAACACAAACATCATTATTATTATTAACAAATGTCGACAACAACGTCATAAACAGCAATTACAAAAACAACAATATTTGTTTAAAAGAGAATAATAAAAATAAGAACGATAACAAACTAGTAACTTGAGATAAATACAAATAAACATTTTTCAACTTAAACAAACGAATACAAGTAACATGAATGAAGTTTCAACATTATTACAATCATCATTATCATCATCAGCATCATGGTCATAATTTTCAAAAGGGAAGGTAATTATGTTGTGTGGATATATATATTTTCATTTAGGCAGATCAGGGTAACCGAATGAGTTATAATGATAATTAATAATGCTCATAAAGGGGCCCTGTATACCTAAACTATTGTTTAAGAAGTATAATGATGGTTGAAACGATGTACGTCATTACTTTAACTCTACTTCTGTAACATCAATTCAGACTAAAAATGGTGAACGAAGAATCTAGTTATCTGAAAATAAATCTGTAACAATTGATCTTGGCATTAAATTCAAAACCGCGTTTGAATTAGACAAAATTAAGTGTAATTTTTCTGGAAACAATCTGTTTCTCTAAGTCATCAATTGTTGGTAGAAGCTCACGTTCAACATGAACCGAAGTCAATTTGTGAATGAATGTTCGTGTAATTCAAAATTGTATTTCACAGACTCAAAGGAATACCAACAGCCGAAAAGGATTGTAGATCAATAATCGACGGCGAAGATTTTTGTTAAACATAAAAGTCACTTTCATAACTATTTAAGTCACACATCCAGCGCTCTCTATATGGTCAAGAGCTTTATTATATATTATGTTTAAAAGCAAGGAAATTGGTTTCCATATATGTTGAAGCAAAGAGCCGTTAAAAGAAGATCGGCCGTGACACTAAAACATTACAAAAAATTAATTTTAATGTTGCGATTTTATCAGTGATAAAAAATAGATACGTCATAATAACCACAAGCGCAGCTAACTTTACAAAAGCATAATATGAATGACCACGCCAACACAACACACCAAATTTAATAGAATTAGAGTGGGAGTTTCTACTATGAGCTGCTGAAATTGAATCACATGATCATAAGAAATTTTTATCGAAGAGAATTGATTCGCTTTGAAATGAGAAATCAACGAACAACCACCGCATTATACAACCAAACACACTGAGATTATCATTACGCTCAGCAACATTTTGCAAGATCAGCAAAAAAACTTTTTGAAAAGAAGTGGATTCTGAGTCTTGACTCTTGGTTTGGTGGTACCAAGTAGTACCAAAAACCACCAGACAGACACAATACTATACACAAGGAAAACAGTAGCCAGAAAGGGTTTGGTCACTCATCTAGATAAGGAGCGAGATCGAAATATTGTTAACACATGTTTTTGAAATAAGTGATCAGAAAACAGTGCGTAATAAAATTAATATATATTTTCAGCAAAACCAAACTTGGCCTTGCATAAAGTTGGCCAAGAATTCAAAGCTCTGTTGTCAAATTGTTTCGGATATTATTAAACAATTCCGAGAGAATTTGTCCGTTGATAGAAAAATTTTATTCACATAGAACGTATGGTTCACTGGTGTTTCTAAGGCCCGAAAATTGAAGGCATTTTCAAAAGAGCTTTCAACATATCTTGTCGAAAAGCAGCTGGTTTAGCTCAATGCTTGAAGTATTTGGTACGAAAACTTAAAGCTTATGCAGGTTTAAAAACACCCAGTGCTCAAAAAGTTCCTCACAACAATGCTACTAGAAATTTAGACGCCAAAAAAAGCACGGAATTGAAGTGATGTTTTCTAAAAAAATTCTTGCAGTATAATGGATAACGAAACATATGTGCTTGGCAACTTCCTGGTCAAAAATTGTATATTGCTGATGCTCAAGGGAATGTTGAAGGTTAGAACTCAAAAGCAGTTTTCAGTTGCGGCAAATGAAACCAATCATTTGGTTCAATGTGCTCTGCAAATACTGAAATTTGCATCATGGAATGTTTACAAAAAAACGCTGCTTACATTCGTAAGACTTCATAATGTGTCCATGGTAACAAGTTCTTGAGTGGTACAAGAACAATAATGCGGTGTTTATACCAAGAGAGGCAAATCACCCAAACTGCCCATAACTAAGACTTGTGAAGAGGTGTTTGGCTCTTGTTAAGAGAAAATTGGAGAGCACAAGAAAGTGGTTCAAAGTGTGGTAGATTTTAAACGGCGATGGTCTAACTGTTTGAGCAAAATGACAGAGATCAATATTCTAACATTTTCAAGTATAAATCTTTATTCTTCTCCATCATGTACGTATCGACTTGAATGTTTTTCACAACGTTTCCCATTTCGAATATATTTGCTTACCCTGACTCTTAACATACTTATGTTATGGTTTCTTGAATTATTATTAATATTTTTATTATTCCTTTTTTCTTTAATTTCTCTACCATTTAATGCTGCTTTTTCTGTTATGAATATAAAACACATTTTACTAAAGTCTAACGCATTAACTACGTATGATATTGGTTAATGTTTAAGACTAATTTTAATACAACTTCTATAAGAATTAGGAAAACAAAACTTAACTCAGTAAAGTAGTAAAGCATTTTACTTAGTCAGTGGGATGAGTTGGGATGTAAAATATATACTTAAGATTCATGTGTATATTTGTGTATCCTCAACATGTGAATGTGATGTATATTAGTGTTAGTAGTAAGATTATTATCTTCTATTTATACTTTAACTATAATTTCTAAAGCCAACGCATAAATGAAATAAAAATATATATGTATGACGTAGTTTAAACAGTATTTGTTAACATATGCTGGGGCTGAAAGCAGTGTTACCGTTTATATAATTTGTATTTTTCGTATAAAATTTCAGGAAATTTCATTTGAAATTATGTGTATATAAAGGCAAGTTCCTGTTATATATCTAAAAAGACTAATCTTAGAATTACAGATTAAGAAAGCAATATTATTTTTCTTTAAGTTCTCAAATCGGAAAAATGCAGTCACTTTTAATTTACTCCAATTGTATTCTTAAAATTGTAATGGTTTCAGACGTATTGGATTTATTCTGCGATTCCAATACATCTGAATAATGACAGCTAATCTGTACTACCTAATTTAATATAGCTGACCAAATATTATAAGGAAGGGTATCGAAAAGAAATTTACACAAGTTTTTTATTAAAAATTTGCATCAAATATTTCAGCATTCTAAGACCTGCCGTCAAACTATTTTCAAAATTATGTTAAAGTCCATGCAGGTTTAAAAACATACTGTTTTTTAAAAAAATTATTCTCGCTGCGTGATGAATGACAAAACGTATGTACTATCCGACTCTTCGCAACTTCCTGGTTAAAAGTTGAATGTTGCTAATGTTCGCACTCGAAAAAATTTGGACCCAAAAGCAGTCAAAATTTCCCAAAAACATTCCTGGTGTGGAAAGCAATACGCAGTTGCGCAATCATTTATTACTACCTGCCTTTTTAATACCAAAATTTACATCAAGGCCAAAAATTACAAAAAAGGCTGCTCCAATTATAAGACTTTATAATATTATTGACCTGATTGGTAATCTTGTCACAATGGTAAACAAGTCCTTAAGTAGTAAGAGAAAAAAGTGGTATTTGTACCAAAAGAAATCCTTCAAACTGCTCGGTGAAGTTTTAGGTTCTTGCTAAAAGAGAATCAAAGAGCTTCAAAACATGTCCAAAATTGTGGCAGATTTTAAACGGAGATGAACTAATAGTTCGAGCAAAGGAATCGTAAATATTATAAGAATGTAAACGGGAAGGTTTCCAAGAAAGGTTCAAATTTTTATCATTGGAGATTAAAAGCATTTTGAGTAAATTGTAACAAGCGTTGCGATAAATTTAAATTGTAAGCAAAGTGGTCTCGTTTTTATTCGATTGAGCTGTATAATATGATTCGATGTTTGAGTGATAGTTCTTAATCGTGTGGGTTTGGTTTGTAATTGTGGCTCCTAAATATTATATTTTTGCATTTGATTGACCGTAATAGATATTTTTCCTAAAATGTTTCTGTCTCTAATATACCTGGGAAATAATTTAAGCATTTAAAAATCCAAAGAGCTTTGAATCTTTCTGCAGGCGGATTAAGATGAGTTCTTATCCTGGTTATATATCTCTCATATATTTTTCCAAACTCATCCTTAACTAATGAAATTTTCAAGGCTTTATGAATCATTCATTTCCAGTATACCATGGAGCGTAAACTTTTTTACTGTGCCCTCTGTATAATATCAATATTCTCTTTTAAGGCAGTTCCTACTGGATATATTATGTCCATATTAAGGTTGTTTTGTCATTATAACTTTATTGTCAAGGCTTAATTTAGACCGATGGTTGACTGATATGTAAGCTAGAGGTTTTTTAACTTCATGTAAGTCACTTTTCCAAATGAATAGCGAAGTAAGTAACATAGTGACCCTGAGAGATGTTAACGCCATTAAGAGAAATGAAGGTGATTTGTTTACTATTCTGTTCGTTTACTTTTGTTCCCCAATTCTTCAACCATTTTCTCCGAATATCTCAAATAAGTGTCAAAAGTATGACGAGCTTAGTTAGGGTCCTCGTATGAACTGGGAAACGCCGTATCATCAGAAAATTTTTAAATCATAAGATCATTGCACAAAGCCTATTCGGACATGTATTTTAAGTAAAAGAGAGAACACTCCCCTGAGGAACACCAGCTTTTACACAGAATAGAGTCCTCTAAAAATTCCCAGCTATAAAGTTGTTACATTTTACCCTGAAATGCCGATCATCCAAGTGGGATTCTTACACTGAAACAATTATCGTAGCTAATATTAACGAAAAATTTTCGTAGAACTTTAACGAAAAAAGGGTTTTAAATAACAAAATGTTTCTTCAAATTGAAGAATTTTCTTCAGATGTACTAAAAATTTTAATCATAAACATTTTTCAGTAAAAGATGTTAAATTGAATAAAGTTTCGTTAAAAAAATATATTATATCAGCAGTTGTTTAGTAAACATAGATCTGTATCAATATTTGTTTTGTATAGGGGCTTTGTATAGTGGCACAGGCTAAGAAATTGTGCCACTTCAATAGGATGAGTTTATAGATCTTCTGGACTATGAGTAGTTGAATTGGTATGGCAGTTAAGTAAATGTTGTGTATCCTGCGGTCCGTGGCCACATGCAGGACTAATATTGGGGACGACATGATCAATACGAGACCAGTAGGCATTGAGCCTATTGCTCCATCCCGAACGTAGTTGCGCCTTGGAAGTCTGCGCTGGGAGGTAGGCTGCATCCAAGTATGACGTTTTACATTTTGTCAGGTAAAATAGGTCCTTGAGGAAGTCATTGATACCAAATTTTTAAATTCTCGCAGTTAGAGTTTTTTAGATATTCTATAATCAATATTTGCTTTGTGTGGGGAGTACTCCTTCCCTTGGTTTTATATTTTAGCTTATTAGAGCAATTTAACTTAATTTTTTTCCTTAATTCAAATAAAATTTCGTAAATTTAACTAATAGATGGTATTTAAATTGATTAATATTCATCAATAAAAAGAATATATTTTTATCAATTTAATTAATAATTTAATAAAAATTATAATATTGAATATATTTCGTCAATTTGAAGAATTTACGAAAAATATCAGCCAACCTTAATAAAGGTTGGCTGATATTTAACATACTTTTCTTCAATTCTGTACCCCTTTTTGTTCATATTTACTGCTCTTTTTGGTTTAGTGTACAATTTTTGAGTATATGGTCGTAGTAGAATTCTAATTATGTATACAAGGCCCTTATGCCATGCTTACGCAAAATCCAATAATATTGCTGAAAAATCTAATATCTACAAATAAAAGGTTAACCTATTCAGTAGTTCCCGATGATATTTCTATTATTTAAGTATTTAATAATTTTTATTTGAAATATTTTCCCAAATACCTATGGCATCATCATCTTATAGGTCTATAAGATCTCATCATTTTGGCATATAAAATGATCGTACATTTTCTATTTCACAAATTAACTTTCTTATCACCATATTATATTTGTGAATATTTAATATATAATTACATATGTTGCGTTTGTATTAACATTTAATTATTTGTTTTAACTAAAATATACAAGAGCTTTGTTTCTAATTTCAATTCACACATAATCAATAGTTTCCATAGGCAACAATATGAATTTAACTTATATCGCTCATTTGCTGCAAGGTCGTCATAAGTGCATAGTTTATAATACAATTTATTTATGTTGCAAGTTTTTGCTTATAAACCATTCATATATCAGAGAGGATTTTAATAAAAATATATTATGTCAATTATATAGTTTAGAGATTATTGTTAAAACTAAAGCTTTAGTCCGGTTGCCCATCGGTAGTTGTCTTGTTTCCATTATATTGTTTGAAAAGTAAACCCAATATAACATTTTCACTCATGAGTACCATAAAATATGTTTCTATCAAAAAATTAAAAATATGTCTGCTGAAAAGATTCATTTTTTAAGTTATGACTACTTTGCAGTAAATGTGTGATATATTGTCTTAAACATATATGATGATAATTAATTTTCAATAACTGATTTATATGTATATTTATTGTTAATATCATAATCATTATTATTATAAATTTGTTGGTAGTTATGGCAGCATTAATAATGAAAATAAAACATTTGTTTTATGAAAATCAATAAATGATTTCCCACGTATTATCAATTAAATTTGTACAAGGATTAATTAAATTATATGAATTACTGACGATTGAATACTAAAATACTTAACATATGTAAAGTCTAAAGTTTTATTAACAATTTAATTGAAATTACGAAATATAAATACATAATATGATACATAATATTTAAGAAAAGTTCAATCAACTGAACTTTAAGTAATATTTAAAGAAAAATTTACTTTATAGAAGTGTGATCGAAAATTTCTTAACACACCTTTTCATTTAAATTTTAAAATCTAGTATTATTTGATTTTTTATCAAATTTCCTTTATAAAACATGTCAGTTATTACGATTAATGTTATGCAAACTGTCATCTGATTAAAATTATTATTATATACTAGGAGACCCGACAAATTACGTTTTGACAAAAATAAAAATGTTGCATTTTTTGTGCGATTCCCACTTCTCCTTATCTGTCCTACGTTTTATCCGGTAAAATTGTTCCTTGTTGGGACCAAATTTAAGAACAATCGTTTTTATTGTTCCTTAGATATTCGATAATCAATATTTGCTTTATATGGGCGATACCGTCTCCCTGATCTTATTCGTCCTACATTCTCTTCAGTAAAACAGTTCCTTATAAAAGTTGTTGCCCATGGTCTTATCTGTCCTATCTTTTATCCAGTAAAACAGTTCCTTGAGAAATTTGTTGGGAACAACATTCATTGTTATAGTTTTTATATATTCGATAATCAATATTTGCTTTATATAGGCGATTCCCCTGCCCGTGGTCTTATCCTTCCTACGGTTTGTCTATAAAACAAATTTGAGAACACTCGCTTTTATAGTTCTTTAGATATGCGATAATCAATATTTGCTTTGTAAGCGGGGTACTTCCTTCCCTGATCCAATTGGATATTTTTATAGCCGGGTATTTTGGGATCATTCTATGAAAATTTCATCAATTTTGGCCCAGCCGTTTTAGAATCTATACGTTACAAACATACATACATACATACATACATACATACATACATACATACATACATACATACATACATATATACACACTTCCTATTTTAAGTTCTGTCATCTAACTATTTCCAATGTACAGTACCGGGAAAACTTGTCCGTTGATAAAAAAAATCTGGCTCAGAAAGAAGGACTGGTCCACATGATTTTCTTAAAGACAACAAAATAGAAATCATTTTAAAAAAGCTCACAACACAAAGTAAAGGTTTTAATACGTATAAGGATCAAAAAGTCCCTTAAAGGAACTTAGAGCACATAAAGCACGGAAATAAAAGTCAAGTTTTCTTAAATATATTTTAATTGCATAATGGATAACGAACCGTATGTTCTTACAGACTTTTCGCAACTTTCTGGCCAAAAATTTTATGTTGCTGATGCTCGTGCGAATGCTGAAGAGAACTCTGGGACTCAGAATGCTTTCAGTATGACAACCAATATATATAAGTGGCAAAAAGCTTTCTTTCAAAAGTATTCATGATATGTTTACTTGTTTTCGGCCTGATTTGGAATCCTGTTACTATGTTAATCAAGCCTTTGAGTAGTACAAGAGCAATAATGTGGTATTTGCAATGAAGAGGTATTGGGCTCTAGTTAAAGATAATTGAAGATCGCAAAACAGGTGTCCAAAAGTGTGGTAGATTTTAAATGGAGATAAACTACCTGTTCGAGCAATGCGACAGAAAGCACTATCACTAGTGATAAGAAGAAATAAAAATATTTTTTTGTAAATTGCAATAATAATATTAATCAAATAAAAAATTTACACTTTACGTTTAGTGGTTTCATTTCTATAAGCATCAACGTATTTTAGGAATTTTTCGATTCCTTTGTAATTTAAATTCAAGTAGATAAAATAAATTATATATTTAATGAAATTTTATTTTTATTTCTACAAAAATTACTTTGCCTAATTATATGTCCTAATAAACGTATATTTACTGAAACCAACAATATTAAGTATACGCCGTAGTCATACCACTAAACAAATTAAACATAAAATGAGTAGCATACTTATTACAGCATGTTTGCTTGTTTGGAGTATGATTAATATAAGTAATATTTATTGTTCCTTATTAAGTTTACGTCCAGATAACTACAAGGTTTTCAAAGAATTAATATGTTGCATATTTTAGGGAGTTTTTTTGTGTTATGTTAAGTAGACGTATGATTAATTAAAAAAAAAATTTTTTTGAAATTATGAATAAAGTATACAACTTTTGAAGGAATTTTATTTAAAAAAAAATAATAATAATAAAATAAAATAAAAAAAATAAATAAAATAAATAATAATAAAATATATAATAAATAAACAGATTAATTAATTAATAAAAAAATAATAATTTAAGTAAAGAAAGAATTAAAATATTTCTTAAATTGCGACCTGCATTCTGTTCACAATGTTTAAAAAGGTGACACACGCACAAAAGTACATTTTTGAAGAAAATTATAAAATATTTTGTGACTAAGAATTCTTGATTCTGTAAATTAATTAAAGTACTCTTAAATACGCGATTGTCAAATTCTATGGTTATTTTTCAAAATCATTTTAATGCATTCCGAAAATTGTCTTTAAAATTTCGATCTATATATCACAATTAATCCGATTTCAAAGAATTTTGGTATATGAATACAGTTTTTATTATCATTCTATAATTATTTTGCTATTGGAGTGATACATCAGTTTTCAAACAAAAAATTGTTTAGAACAATAACAAACAACCTGACAACATTTTATTGAACTCTAATGTGACTCTTCTAATGTAATACTTGGGAAGCAATATAAGGTATATTGCTTAATTTACTACTCTACAATTTTCGATAGAAATTTCCCGGGATTTACAAAAATATTGTTGCATTCTGGGAATCGTATACTTTATGTGTTTAAAATATTTTCACCTAAAACCAGAATCCTTTAAATTAAATTTCCACAATTTTCGACTTAGACTCCAGAATTGTTTTTGAAGAAGCTATAAGAGTAAGAGACTTAATAGATTACAATCAATTAAGGGGATATAAGCGCTGAAGACATGAAATTAATCGGACCATTAGATCCTGAGTTATAGGAAAAACATATTTTCCGATATTTCGAACATCCTATGAGACCTAACAATGTAAGGAAAAGTAATGCTTTCGATTTTTTGAGCGTTCTATTTATGTTAGAGGCATGATTTGTACAAGCAGATCACAAAAATTAGGAGAATTTTTGAACATCACAGTAATCAATCCATTAGTTTCAGAGATAGAGGAAAAAAATGCATTTTTTGATATTTTGAGCCTCCTCTGGGATCTATGAAGAAAACTTTGATGCAGAAAAATAGTATATATATTATAGTATATAAAGTAATGGCTGTCATTTTCTCCTTCTTCTGCAAGTGATAGTCCTTAGGAGAAGTGATGCATACAAGTGATGTTTATACCGTTGCATAAAAAATTTCATTATATGCAAAGGTGAAAGATGTAAAAAATTCGGCGTGGCCGAATTTAATACTTTAATTTGTTTATTTTAAATTTTTATAACTTTTTTCCCAAATTTAAAATTTCATATTTTATGATACCACAAATATTAAATTGCTAAAATTATGATTAAATTTTCACAAACTTATTGCAAAATTTTGTCTCATAATTTTCATCACACATACAGAAACAAATTACAAATGTATGAAAATTATTTTGCACATAAAGAAAAAGATGAAAATATTTTATGATTTTGTTATAAATTTCCAAGTCAAAAAATGTAAAGAAAACCAATTTTCTCAAAACGCCCACAAATAAATGACAGACAGATAAACCAACTTTCGTATGTTTGTGTGTGTGTGCTTATATTTTGAAATAGGAAAATTGCCTAAAGTTATGACCAAATAACAAATAAACATTACGAGGGGGAAAATGGAAAATAAAGAAAGGAAAATGTAAAACAAAAATATATGAAATGAATGACAATCTTTTATAAAGTTATAAAAATATAATAGAAATGTTTATGTGAATATATGAATGGGTATGTAAGTATGTATATGAATGTATGTATGAATGAATAAATAGAAATGCATATGTCAATGATAATTTTAACAAAATATCCTTAAGGGGGTGATTTGTTATAAAATCGAGTGAAAAAAGGGTTAAAAACAAAATTGTAAATGTAATGTATGAGTAATAGATGGAAATAAATATAAATTTAGGATAAGAGGGAAAGACAACGAATTTTAAAAGACCTATTTCATTAAATAAGTAGGATGGAAAACAGGGATTCTCTGTCTTAGATAGAATTTTTAGGTGAGAGTTAAGTCGTGGATCTAGACAGGCAAATTAATAATCTCAACTGTATTAAATTTTCCTAAAGACAAAAAAATAGAAATCATTTTAAAAAAGCGTCCAACACATCCGGTAGGACAGCAGCTCGGATTATTTTGTACGAAAAGTAAAGGTTTAAAAACGTACAAGGATCAAAAAGTTCCTTAAAGGAACTAAGAGCACATAAAGCACGGAAATAAAAGTCAAGTTTTCTTAAATATATTTTAATTGCATAATGGATAACGAAACGTATGTTCCTACAGGCTTTTCGCAATTTTCTGACCAAAAATTTTATGTTGCTGATGCTCGTGCGAATGGTGAAGAGAACTCTGGGACTCAGAATGCTTTCAGTATGACAACCAATATGTATAAGTGGCAAAAAGTTTTCATTCAAAAGTATTCATAATATGTTTACTTGTTTTTGGCCTGATTTGGAATCCTGTTACTATGTTAATCAAGCCTTTGAGTGGTACAAGAGCAATAATGTGGTATTTGCAATGAAGAGGTATTTTGCTCTCGTTAAATATAATTGAAGATCGCAAAACAGGTATTCAAAAGTGAGGTAGATTTAAAATGGAGATGAACTACCTGTTGGAGCATAGTGAGTAGTTGATAGTAAATCAGATAACCTGGAGTTTCTGTCTTCGGATTAAAGATTCGGATTTAGATTAAACTTTTACACTGAATTAATGAATCTGAATGAACCACAGAAGAAGGACAAAGGAAGGAGTTAAGTCTTCCCTCTGGACAATTAAGCTAATACTTTCAACTGTATTAAATGAAGATATATTTGATCAGGTAATCCATAGCCTCTTTCTTTAGAAGATCTTTCAGGAAAAGTTTAATTCAGGTCTCTCGAAGTATAATTAATCCCTTTCACTGAATTAAAGGTATGAAAATGGCTCTGAATCGACCACAGAACCCGTAATGGAATACATAAGGAGCATTCTATTAAGTCATAATGAACTCAAATTAAAAGACTTTGACAAGAGTTCATGTTCACTGGATCGGTTACAGATGGAGGATTAATTGCACTATTGCTCAGTTAAAAACATAATTCAACTTTACTAATATTTCAGAAAACTGAACGCCAACTTAGAATGATAACAAGATGGATTGAACCCAAAATAAATCACTTTCTCAAAAATGATAAGCAAAAAACCCAAAAAACTATAAATCATTAAAAACGGATAAATCGCCATTTTTTAAATTAGATTTCCCGAAAACCTTAATTTAAAAACTCTCAAAGGAACACAAAGAGAGTATTTCAATAATTCAGAATGAAATTAAAAGACTTTGGCATAAGTTCAAGTCAGCTTATGTCTGGATAAATCAGGACGACAAATCCTTTCGTCTGAATCAAGTTGATAACAAAATCATTGATTCATTCGCGGATGGAGAAATTATGACTTTATTAAAATTTCAGAAAAGACAAACGCAAAACGATAATAAGACAGATGGAAGAAGATTGAATTGAAGAAGAATAATAAATCGACCATTAATCATTAAATAATATCTTTAACCCCAAAAGAGGACATATCGCCTTTTTTAATTCAATTTTCTCCAAAACCTTAATTCAAAAACCCTTAAAAAGTACTTTGTATTTCTTTCCAATTTTCTATATTGTGAAACCAAATTTTTGTGGTGCGACAAACACATTGACAAATCTACTTTTACTCTCTGTTGTTTTTTCTCCAAATTATTTCTGTGACATACGTTCATATGTAATGTGTTGTTAGGGAGAACAAAAGGGTTTCATTATGGTTTTTGTGGCAATCATAACGACACGCATACATGCACACATAGTCTATGTATGAAAAATGGTTTTTCATATACATTTTCATGATTTTATAAAAGTCTTAAAAATAAAATGAAAAAAAAAAAAATAAAAGAATAAATAAATTGGCATATGAGCGTTTTTAGTGCCTTTTTTCCCCTTTTTTACTTTTGTTGGAAAATTGTTTTGGATGTGAGCGTATTCTTCCTAACGTGGCAAAATATACCGACATTATTTTTCATAATTTTGTTATCTTTTGTATATATTTGTAGGTATTTTAGAAAGAAAATTAACTTTGTAAAGGGTGTCTTAAAAAATAATGTTATTTTATCTTTATGTTAGCTGAGAAAGGAGATTATCTCTCAGCTCTAAATGTATTCATTCTGCATTTGTCCAGAAAAAGTGATTTTTAAGAAAGAAATTGAGATAAAATCTAAACACACTTCCTTCAATAGTTCTCCTGCTCCTATTAATCTTACCTTAAGTGCATTAACTCTGTTCATTGGGGAAGGATTGGAATTTGTTTCAATGTTTTTTTTTCCTTTATATAGTAAATAATTAATACTTGTTAAGGGTGGGGCTGCCTGTCCCCATTGGTCCTATCTGTTCTACAGTTTCTTCAGTAAACCAGTTCTTTGGGAAAGTAATTAATCCTAAATTTCAGGATCATCATTTGTAGCGTTGGTGTGAGTTTTGTCCTTCAAAAATGACTTTTGATTTATTTTAGAAAAAAATACGAAAATTAGAATGACAAAATCACCAAAATGCATCAACATTTCCTTAACTAAATACATACAATAGGAAATTAGTGAAAACTCAAAGATTTGCTCATTTTTTGTGCAAACTCAAACCTTTATCTAAACAACATCTGCATCGGATCGTATAACCAGTTTGAGGCTATTCAACTTTGGAAAATTAAACTTGTTGTAACTTCTTGTTAAAAATCATTCTCTATAAGTTTACTTTCGTGTTATTTTTTTTTTAATTTTTAACTGTAAGAATGACCACAATCCCGTTGCCTAAATGGCTACAGTAAAGAACAAAAAATTAAGATTAAGATTAAGTGAATTCTACATCATCGAAATAGATTCAGTTAAATTTGATTTTTGAAAATTTTATTTTTTTTTGGCTAAAAGGGTAAAAAAACTGGCACTAATTGTAATCATTTAAAAAATATATAAAAAATACCTATGTTTTGACAATTTTTTCTCTTTTAATTTTCTTAATTTTAGGACAAAGTGATTCAATTATGTTTTTAACTGAGCAATATAACCATATTCGAGCTCATTCCATCAGGAAATAATATAAAAAATATAAATTAATGTAAATATATATAAATAAATGCAATGAATAAATGTGGTACTATTTGTAATGCTGGTACTTTTTTAGAGAAAATGTTTTTTTTAGAAATTGAAGATGATTGGGAGTGTTTGGATTACACCTGCAAATTTGGATATTTAAATATGCTGAATATTTTTAAAATTCAAATCATTGTTTATAATCGACCAGATCCTTTAGTAATATCATGGACTTAAAATTTTAAAAGTATATTTTACAAAATATGGAAAAATCTTTTTAATCGAGATATACAAAATAAGTTAGACTAATATTCACTTTTCATTAGAGTTTTTTTTTAATATTATCTAATGAACCTCGGGATCATATAAAATCCAACGTCATAACTCTTAAATCCTACTACAAATCATGGACTTTATAAATAACTTGTGAAAGCCTTTTTCGAAATTAAAATGATAAATTAGTTTAATGCCGAAACTCCTAATATATTTTTGAAAGTATTGAAAAACTGGATATACATACTTATTTCCACAAACTACAGTAATGGTCAAACCATTCACATAACTGGCAAATCGGTTAAAAATATATAAACTGCTTGAGGTTTTTCTAAAATGGAATATACACTTTTCGCGTACTTTTCTAAAAACCAACAGATTTCTAGGATTTTGTCAAATATATTTTATTTACTTTAATTTTGAGTACTTCTGTTCGCTATTCCCGAACACAAGCAATGAAAACCTGTTCTATATTTGTACTTGATACATATCACACATTTTCCATAGATGACAGTGACAGATGAAATTTTAGTCGACATTGCTTATCGAGATTCAAACAGAAAGTTAGATCATTTTTACATTGTTAAAGATGTATTTAAGTTGAAAATGCTGGATTTTTTATTTTACGTTATTTAACCCTAAAGTTGCATCCTGAATTTAGCATTAATTATTTGAATTCATATATAACTTTGCTACTAAAAAAGATCCCTTAAATTCAGGCCAATATAATGTTGATTTTTTCCTCTTATTTTTATAAATAAAGTGCAATAAAGCCTTTTTGCGACAAGATTTCCCAAACATTTTTCGCATTATCACTAGTAACACTATTTCAGAAAACGATAAATTCCGGTGTTTATGTTAAGGAGAAAGAGATCAATTAAGGCGTAAACCAAAAATGAAATTCTGCTATTTATACACTCATCGTAATAATGAATCAGGGAGTACGAGTCATTAATACAATTTCTTAAATGATTCCTTGAAATTTTACTATCACGAAATTAAGAATACGAACTTTTGCATTTGTCTTCATCGGTTACTCCATTTTTTCAAATTATTTCAGCTTCAATTAATTGATTCCTGTTTATCAATAATGATGTTCATTTCCCCTTATAAGACATTTGCCGAGTTTTCCCCCTTCGGTCACAAAAACCTTAAAAAAGATCAGTGTTGCGGCAGAAGGAGAAATACATTGGTTTATTGTTTAATAGTGTAGAGGCACATTTCTTTCCCACCTAGCGAAAATTTTCAACAGCGATACTCTGCAAGTTTTGATTATTTATTATACTTCTGGCTGTATATCGTTGATACAATTTGGTAAGTTGATGTTAAAATTTAGTAAATTTTGATGATTTTAATAAAATCAATAAGATTTTCATAAAAATGTCATATTTGGACATAATTATCAAATTATTGATCTCGTATTTAAATTTTTATAATTTTAAGTTATTAATTTGACAATGAGGACTCCATAGACACTAATATTCTTCAATTTTTTCTTACACATTTTTTTGTCTCTTAAATTTTCTATATTCTTCCAAAAATATCACATAACCATTTTTATACCACCAAAGTCATAGTCTACACTGAACCAAAAATGGTGACAAATAAAACAAAAAAAGGCGAAGAATTGTTGAAAAGTAGTTTATTTATGAACGAAACTTTATTCATCATAATAAACATTTACGTAAATTCTTCAAATTGACAAAAATTTGTCAATACGACAATTTGAATTCGTTAATAAAAATGCGGTTAATTTGAATAAATATTATTCAATTTGAATAATACATATTCAAATTTACGAAAATAAATTCTTTATATTGATGAATATTATTCAATTTAAATATCATATTTTAATTAAATTTACGGAATTTTGATAAATTAGGGAAAAAATACGTTAAATTGATGATAACTGATTAATACAAAAAATATTTAGGACCAAGGAATACATACAAAGCAAATATTTATTATAGAATATTTAAAGAACTGTTACAGCGAGAACTTTTAAATTTGATCCCAATGACTTTCCCAAGGAAAGGTTTTACTGGACAAAATGTAAGGTAGAATCAGAGGAGAAGTAAAACTCATACAAAGCAAATATTGATTGTCGAATGTCTACAGATCTACTTTGTCCCAATTAAATTTTCTAATATATGACGATTTGTAATTTTCGAAATATCTCTTGAGATTTAGGACTTAGGATAATTTTTGTGCAGCATAGAGCACCTAATAAAAGATAGTTTTAGATAATAGTTAAATAGTGTAGAAAACGTAATAACCAACGAAAAATAGGTGAAACGATAGTCTTGTATTTCTAATGAAAAGTTACTTACATGTTTGTTGATCAGCTGATCTTCCATTTTTATTTTCATGAATTTATGCAAAATGTTCCTTTAATTTAAATCATAATAATTAGAATGATCTATAAAATATTTTTCTTCTTAGATTTCTTTGTCACATTTCATTTCATATAACAAAGAAAAAAATATTTGAAGAAAAAAATAGTTAAATAAACAAAAATTTTATTCATTTTAGTATGTAGAATTGAATAAATTTGTGTGTTATTTTACTTGCGATGCGTTTCAGCCATTTTTGCTAATTATCTGTTGATAAAGCATATTTTTCGTTATTTTTTTAACAAAATTTTATTCAATTTAATATTTTTTACTAAACATTTTTTTGATTAATTTTTTTTGTATATTTAAAGAACATTCTTCGTTTTAAAGAAAAATTATATTAAAAAAAATAATTTTTTTAACACCTTTTTTTAAAGATCTACGAAAATGTTTCGTTAATATTACCTACAATATTTCGTTTCAGTGTAGAGTTGTGAAATTTAAAAACAAAAAATCTATCCATTATCTCGTTACATTATTATGATATTCATCTATAATTATTCTTCTTTATTGTTATTTTTTTCAAGGCTGTAAACCATAATTTCATTATTATTTTTTCTTCCTTTTTTTTGCCTAAAATTTTCCTTTTTCCCATATTTTTTTCAAGCACAAAGTCAACTGTTTAGGGAGTTTGAGTATAAATGCAGTCAAGTTAATACAATTCAAAGTTGAAACTTTTGTAAATGTTGGAAAAAATTTTGTTCGGTTGGTCTGCTCTTTTGTATTTTTGCTAGAAATTACAATCATATAAAAAGGGTTTCATATTTTTAGCTTTGAAAATACTTTTTTCTCATAAATTGTTTTGTTCTCTGAAACAACAGAAAAAATTATAATAATCAGAGAAAATGTGGGAAAAGGGGTGATGATGATGAAGATGTCGACGAAGCTGATGTAGATGAGTTAATAACAACAGAATCAACAGCAAACACTAGTAAGAAGTTATAGTTGGTTAAGCCCGACTACTTGATATCTTACACCACGTTGTTGGTTATAAGTGTTAGCTAACAAAAATTAATGAACCAATCTCGTATAAAGGTATTTTTTAGAGAATTTCTAGAAGGATTTTCTCTGTGAGCGTTACAGGGGAGCTGGAAGAAGTTTTGGACCGACCAACTATATGTGAGATTTAAGCCATCCAGGAAGTGGGAACCTTTGACAGAAGTGGGAACCTTTGACAAATATTGCATGGAACCTTTGACAAATAATGAACTGATCCTCGTTTTAGAATATCATAAATTAAATTTTTACAAAATTAAAACTGCCTTATATTTAGGACTTTGTGGCCCTAAACTCCCATTCCGGGAGGAACATTTGTAAAGGGGCTAGGTGAAATAATGCCAATAGCTACCGTCCTTAAAGTAAAGACACTTGCTAAATTTTCTTAGAACTCTTCAAAACTGCGGCTTTTATTCTGTTCATAAGGTTTACATGGGTAGCCAGCCTACATGGGTAGCCAGCCTGCATGGGTAGCCAGCCTGCTGGCCAGACGGACGGACATCGTTAAATCGATTCAGCAAGCGATACTGATTCAAACGGTATACTTAAACAATGTTGAGCAAAAAAAAAACGCTGCTGAAAATTAAAATTATGGTGGATTTAAAAAATAAAGAAAGTGAGTACTAACATTATGGCCTTGATCTTTAAACAAATACTCTTGAGTTTTTTTCTAGTTTTTTCTTTGTAATAAAATGAAGGGGATACTTTAAAAATAATGAAAAACATTTACTTTTTGTTGAAGGATAAGTGTTATGGGAGGTAAGCTGATATGTTTAGATGCTCTTTGGTTAAATGATTATATAAAATCATGTTTTGATGTTAATTATTACAAACATTTTAAAAAGTTGAGAATTAGTCTTAAGATACCACAGTGTAATGTTATATTGATTTCCATTAATTTAACATCATAAATATTATTTTACTACTCTTAATAAAATATCATTTTAAGGAAATATTGTTCAATAGATTTTTATGCCCTACATACCTTTATCGGTGGTTGGAGTATTGTGCGTTTGTGGTGATATTTGTAACATTCAGAAAATATGACATTATATCCACCTTTATATTGTTCTACTCAGAATCACTCGATCACTAAATTGATTTAATGATGTCCATCCGTCTGTCTCTCCGGCTGGCTGTCCATGTAAATGTTGTTAACACTCTGCACGTCACTTTTTTAATATATCTGGGCGAAATAAACCCGGCTACTTCTAGTGTTTTAATATTTTTAAATTCGCCTTAAATTCTTTTATTAAGACAAAAGTCTACAAGTGCAGATTATTCGTAATAGTTTCAGGGATACTGAAGTCGAAGGAATAAATAGTTAACACCCTTGTACCCTTTTTGTCTTGATATTTGAATATTTAGAATATTGAAATCCCTATAAAACTTATCTTTACTTAATTTAACTTAGCTTTATTTAACTTAAGTTTTTGTATTGTAAAGTTTTAAAAACGTTGAGCTCGAACCATCTTTCAGTTATGTAAGGTTAACTTTTTCTTATTGGATATCGTTCATTTGCTGCAAGCCGGTTATTACACAAAATTCGCAAGAATCGACTAAACATCAGTAGAACAATAATAAATAAGCGATTTTATGTACTGACCAATATTTGATTTGAACTCATTTATATATCTGACAGGATTTATATTAAAGAATATTACAACAATAACAAAATTTATTGATTATTGTAGGAAATAAAGCGTTATTTCGATAGCGCATCGGTAATTGTGAAACACATACTGTGTTTATTTGGGGGTTAGAGGGAGATGGGTAGATAGGGTACTTACGCGGGGAAGGGTATTAGGGATAAATAAAAAGAGGAGAATTATTTGATTATGTATTTAAAAGAAACGTAAATAAATAATAAAAAAAAATAAATTCCAGTTTATTTAATATATAAAAGAATAAATATATATGTACAGAAGGTATGTATATAATATTATTTTTAGGTTATGAGTTGTGCAAATTTAGGATAAGTATTTTAGGTTAGATTTTAATTTATTTTATATTAATTTATAATATTTGTTTTAATTATGTTTTAGGGTGAGTAACTCATTATAATTTTAAATATTTTTTTAATTCTTATATTATTTTATTATTATTATTATTATTATTATTATTATTATTATTATTATTATTATTATTTTCACTTTTATTTATTATAGTTTATAGGGTAATTGTTTTCTTTTCACTTATTTAATTTTAAAATGTATTTAAGGTATTCTATTTTTATTTTATATAAATAATAAGTTTTATTTATTTGTAATTTCACAAAATTTTATTTCTATAATAAGGAAGACGAGCGAACCTTTCGATTTTCAAAAACGATCTCTGTGTTTTTTTTTTATTGTTAACTTTTCGTTAAAAACTCAAAAGATTGTGAAGTTGGGGGTGGATTGTGTTTAGAACTCAGGGATGGCAAATAAATATGTTCATTGATATGAACATTCTCCCGGGCCAGACAACTTGTTGTTGAGGGTTATTGGGTAAAAGATCCCATCACCAGCCAGCCAAGGGTAGAGTCATGAGCAATTAATGACAATTGACTAGCCGATGGTCTGCTTGACAGATGCCACAACCAAAATGATGCCTTACTGTTTGGGTACGGTATTGTTATCTATGACTTCCTTTGAAACGGGAACCGTTCTTATTGTTTGGGCGTTCATTACAGCGGCCAAAACCTTTTAAACCTGAAGCCTGTTTGTTAGGAGCCATTCTGTGTAAATGAAATAAAATATATGTGGATAAAAATGAAATGTTATTTATGAGTAAGTGTGTTAGGGTGAATTGGGGTTATTAACAAAATTGTGTTAGTGTGGGGTGGTTAGTTAAAATAATGAATGATATTGAATAATGGGTTAGGGTATGAGTTAAAATTAGATTAGTTAGTGGGTAATACTACTATCTTTGTAATTGGTCGAGTTAGAGTCCCAGTTGAAGTCTGTAAGTCAACAACTCTACTTCTTCCGTCAGAACCTGGGTAAGTTCTGATAATACGGCCAAGTAACCATTCATTTGGTGATAGGTTATCTTGTCTAATTATTACAATATCATCAACTTTAACTTCTCGGGTAGGGTTTTTCCACTTGTATCTTTTATGGAGCTCTTTTAGATACTAATCTTTCCACCTTCTACAAAATTTATGATGTTGAATCTTTAACTTTTGCCATCTGTTTGCCAGGGTTATATTATCATGGCTTGTGTCGGGTTCTGCAGGGGTTAGAATGGGTGAGCCAATTAAAAAGTGTCCGGGGGTTAAAGGGTTGAGATCTTGAGGGTTTTCACTTGACGGGCTTAAGGGTCTCGAGTTTAAACATCCTTCAATTCTAGCAAGGAGTGTAGCCAGTTCTTCAAATGTGTATTTGAGGGTATTCAGTTTTTTCATATGAGCCTTAAAGCTCTTTACTCCTGCTTCCCATAAACCACCCATGTGTGGTGCTCCTGGGGGTATGAAATGCCACGTCAAATTCTGAAAACTGTCAGTGGAAACAACAGATCCTTTTAACTGTTTCATAAATTCCTGTTGCTCCTTCTTCAATAGTTTACTTGCTCCTATGAAATTAGTTCCATTGTCCGAGTAAATGGCGACAGGACATCCCCGCCTCGAAAAAAATCGAGCGAAGGCTGCCATAAAGGCTAGGGTAGACAAATCAGATGTTGGCTCCAAGTGGATTGCTTTTGTTGCAAAGCAAACAAAAATACAAATGTAACCTTTTGTTATTTTACATGTTCTTCCACTATATGTTTTAATGTCAAATGGCCCTGCAAAATCAACACCAACATTCATAAAGGCCCTCGTTATTTGGGTTCTTTCTGGTGGCAATGCCGCCATAAACTGGGTTGTTTGCCTATTCCTATATTTTATGCATACTGTACATTTATTAATAATGTTGCTAATTAGATTCTTTAGTTTTGGAATCCAATATCCAGATCGGATTATTCTCAACATAAGTTGATTTCCACCATGCAGGGTTACCAAGTGGACGTGGACGTGGGTGAGTAATTTAGCAAACGTACTTTTATAGGGTAGTAAGATAGGGTGTCTTTCAGAATAGGACAAACTGTTGGAGTTTGCTAATCGACCATTTGCACGCAGTATATTTGTAGAATCTAAAAATGGGGTTAGGGTGAGTAGGTTACTTTTGTTGGGTATCGGGTTATTTCTTTTCAGAGAATTATATTCATCCTTGTAATAATTTATCTGACAAAGAATAATAAGTCTATCACGTGTAGATTTTATTTCCCTCGCATCAAGTTCAATACTTGGGTGGGTTAATAATAAATTTAGTCTCTCATTGACTAGTGGTAAGTTATTTCGATCAAGAATAATTCTATCATTTCGAATTGTATTTCTTCGGGTATAAGATGCGCGGTCACAAAATCGATAGACGTATGTCATTACTCGTAAAGCATTTGACAATTTTGAAAATCTTGATAATATGTCTGGGTTTTCATTATTCGTATTATCCAAGGAAGGGTGGGTATTAACGTTCATAGCAAACGATTGACTAACCTTTGCTTCAGCCTGAGTTACATATTGTGTATGTGTTGTTGGCCATTTAAATTCGGGTTCTTTCAACCATGATGGTCCATTCCACCATAATGTATTTTCTACCAACTCATCGGCATTACATCCTCGGCTAGCAACATCGGCAGGATTGTCATTTGATGACACATGTTTCCAATTTTCAACGCCGACAGTTTGGGTTATTGTAGAAACTCGGTTTGCTACAAATGTGTTCCATGAATTGGTGATTTGTTGAGCCAAGCTAAAACTATAGATGAGTCGGTCCAGAAATAAGTTTTCTGAGGGTTTAGGTTGAGTTGGGTGAGTAAATTGTGTGTCATGTTTGCCAACAACACTGCACCACAAAGTTCTAGTCTTGGTAACGAGATTACTTTGATAGGCGCAACTCTCGTCTTCGCGAAGAGTAGGGTTACGGAAATAGGTCCGCTTATGGGTGTTACTCGTGCATATAAACATGCACAGTATGCTTTTTCAGAAGCATCTGAAAAGCCATGAAACTCAATTTTTGTTGAAGGTGAAAAGTTAATCCATCTTGGAATACGAATTTTATTAATATCATCGTAGAACTGCAAAAACTTTTGCCATTTTGTTAGAGTGAGTGGGTTAAGACATTCATCCCAAGCTGTATTATCCTGCCAAATTTGCTGCATTATAATCTTGGCAGATATAACTATTGGAGCTAGCCAACCAGCTGGGTCAAAAAGACGAGCGATATCTGATAAAACAGTTCGTTTTGTGTATGCTGATTTCCTTTCAATTAAGGGTACATTAAAAAAGAACATGTCTTCTGTTGCATTCCAGCGAATGCCTAATGTTTTAGCATTATTTGATTCGGGTAGGGTGAGTAAATCAGCATCAAGTAAATGATCTTTGGGTAAGTGGTTTAGTAATTCCTTTGTATTGGAAATCCACTTTCTTAAAGGAAAACCAGCAGAGTCAAGAGCCGAGATCAATTGTGTTTGAGCACTTTTAGCTTCTTCAACAGTGTGAGCTCCGGCTAAGACATCGTCTACATACATGTTATTTCGCAATATTTGTGAAGCGATAGGGTGGGTATTTGCAATGTCTTTGGCTAATTCGTGTAGGGTTCTAATAGCCAAATATGGTGCACAATTTACACCAAATGTGACTGTTTGCAGTTCAAAATCTTGAATGGGTTCATTGACACTTTTACGGAATAATATTCGTTGATATGGAGTATGGGTAGGGTTTAATAAAATTTGCCGATACATTTCTCAATGTCGGCATTATAAACTATTTTATAAAGGCGCCATTTCAAGATCAATACAACTAAATCTTGTTGTAGGGTGGGTCCAATATGTAGCGTATCATTGAGACTGTTGCTGTTCGATGTTTTGCTAGAAGCATTAAAAACAATTCGAACTTTGTCGTAACACGATCAAGTTTTACAACAGCGTGATGGGGTAAATAATAATGGGTATCTGGAGGAATATTTGGGTTATATTTAACTTGTTTCATATGACCTAAGTCGATATATTCTTGTAGCACGTTATCATATTCCATTTTAAAGTTCAGGCTTTTTCATCAAACTTTTCTCATTCCGTAAGAATTGAGCCATAGCAATGTGTCTAGAGTTTCCTAACTCAACGGGTGGGTATCGAAATGGAAGATTAACTTGATAACGGCTATTCGACAATCGACGGGTAGTGGTCTTAAAAGATTCTTCACACAAAGAACTTTCGTCTGAAACTTCGGGTTGGGTGGGTATATCCTCGATTTCCCAGAATTTCGTTAAAACTTTATCAAGCGTAACAGAACTGAAATAAGAAACTAAGGGTTGGGTGTTTTTCGAATTCTGAACAGGTCCTGTTAAAATCCAGCCAAACTCAGTTTCCTGAGCCTATTAAAGTGTTAAGTAAGTCTTTTCTTACTCCAGATCTCAAAATTTGTGGGTAAAAATCGCTGCCAATTATAAAGTCAATAGGCCGACTTTCATAGATTTTTGGTCAGCTAATTGAATATT
>PYHX02000413.1:75857898-75893739 GCA_004302925.2 Cochliomyia hominivorax | reverse complement strand
CACATTTATTTTAACTTGACTAAATCCTAAAGTAATACATAAATATATGTGTGAGAATTTTAAGCCCTTCAAAATGATCTTAGAAAAAAGTGGTTTATAGGACCTGAACTGATTTCTTATCATGTAACACATAGTTAAAGATTACTAGAAAACTTATTTGTACCCTATTTCGTTTAAACCACATTTGTATAGGGATAGATGTAAAAAATGGACCCATCATCACAAATGTAAAGGGCTTGTGCCACGTACCAAATTGATTTAAATTATTTCTTAAATTGCGACCTGCATTCTGTTCACAATGTTTAAAAAGGTGACACACGCACAAAGTACATTTTTGAAGAAAATTATAAAATATTTTGTGACTAAGAATTCTTGATTCTGTAAATTAATTAAAGTACTCTTAAATACGCGATTGTCAAATTTTATGGTTATTTTTCAAAATCATTTTAATGCATTTAATAATTTATATTAAATACAGAATGAAAAATATTTCTGCCAAATTTAAATAGAACTATTCCATATTTAAGAGTTTTATGTGCTTAAAAAACCCAAATTTTTGGGAAAATTCCGAAAATCGACTTTAAAATTGAGATCTATATATCACAATTAATCTGATTTCAAAGAATTTTGGTATATGGTATAATTGAATACAGTTTTTATTATCATTCTATAATTATTTGCTATTGGAGTGATACATCAGTTTTCAAACAAAAAAATTGTTTTAGAACAATAACAAACAACCTGACAACATTTTATTGAACTCTAATGTGACTCTTCTAATGTAATACTGGGAAGCAATATAAGGTATATTGCTTAATTTACTACTCCACAATTTCCGATAGAAATTTCACGGGATTTGCAAAAATATTGTTGCATTCTGGGAATCGTATATTTTATGTGTTTAAAATATTTTCACCTAAAACCAGAATCCTTTAAATTAAATTTGTCATTCTGTTTGTAATTTTCCACAATTTTCGACTTTAGACTCCAGAAGTGTATATTGTGGATCGGTGTGAAAAAAGGAATTGATTGGGTTATGGCCGCCTAGTCCCGTGTGATCAGATGTTAGAAAAAAAACTGAAGGTACCTCAAATTTTTTCGGAGTTTTTCTATTTTTTGAAGAATCTATAAGAGTAAGAGTCTTAATAGATTACAATTAATTAAGTGGATATAAGCGCTGAAGACATGAAATGAATCGGACCATTAGTTCCTGAGTTATAGGAAAAACATATTTTCCGATATTTCGAACATCCTATGAACCTAACAATGTAAGGAAATGTAATGTTTTCGACTTTCTGAGCGTTCTATTTAAGTTAGAGACATGATTTGTAGTAGCAAATCGGAAATAATTAGGAGAATTTTTGAACATCACAGTAATCAGTCCATTAGTTTCAGAGTTAGAGACAAAAATGCATTTTCCGATATTTTGAGCCTCCTGTGGGATCTATGAACAAAACTTTGATGCAGAAAAATAGTATATATATTATAGTATATATAGTAACGGCTGTCATTTTCTCCTTCTTCTGCAAGTGATAGTCCGTAGGAGAAGTAATGCATACAAGTGATGTTTATTCCGTTGCATAAACAAATTTCATTATAAGCAAAGGTGAAAGGTATAAAAAATTCGGCATGGCCGAATTTAACACTTTAACTTGTTTATTTTAAATTTTTATTACTTTTTTCCCAAATTTAAAATTTCATATTTTATGATACCACAAATATTAAATTGCTAAAATTATGATTAAATTTTCACAAACTTATTGCAAAATTTGTCTCATAATTTTCATCACACATACAGAAACAAATTACAAATGTATGAAAATTATTTTGCACATAAAGAAAAAGATGAAAATATTTATGATTTTGTTATAAATTTCCAAGTCAAAAAATGTAAAGAAAACCAATTTTCTCAAACGCCCACAAATAAATGACAGACAGATAAACCAACTTTCGTATGTTTGTGTGCTTATATTTTGAAATAGGAAAATTGCCTAAAGTTATGACCAAATAACAAATAAACATTACGAGGGGGAAAATGGAAAATAAAGAAAGGAAAATGTAAAACAAAAATATATGAAATGAATGACAATCTTTTATAAAGTTATAAAAATATAATAGAAATGTTTATGTGAATATATGAATGGGTATGTAAGTATGTATATGAATGTATGTATGAATGAATAAATAGAAATGCATATGTCAATGATAATTTTAACAAAATATCCTTAAGGGGGTGATTTGTTATAAAATCGAGTGAAAAAAGGGTTAAAAACAAAATTGTAAATGCAATGTATGAGTAATAGTTGGAAATAAATATAAATTTGGGATATGAGGGAAAGACAACGAATTTTAAAAGACCTATTTCATTAAATAAGTAGGATGGAAAACAGGGATTCTCTGTCTTAGATAGAATTTTAGGTGAGAGTTAAGTCGTGGATCTAGACAGGCAAATTAATGATCTCAACTGTATTAAATTTTCCTAAAGACAAAAAATAGAAATCATTTTAAAAAAGCGTCCAACACATCCGGTAGGACAGCAGCTCGGATTATTTTGTACGAAAAGTAAAGGTTTAAAAACGTACAAGGATCAAAAAGTTCCTTAAAGGAACTAAGAGCACATAAAGCACGGAAATAAAAGTCAAGTTTTCTTAAATATATTTTAATTGCATAATGGATAACGAAACGTATGTTCCTACAGGCTTTTCGCAATTTTCTGACCAAAAATTTTATGTTGCTGATGCTCGTGCGAATGGTGAAGAGAACTCTGGGACTCAGAATGCTTTCAGTATGACAACCAATATGTATAAGTGGCAAAAAGTATTCATAATATGTTTACTTGTTTTTGGCCTGATTTGGAATCCTGTTACTATGTTAATCAAGCCTTTGAGTGGTACAAGAGCAATAATGTGGTATTTGCAATCGTTAAATATAAAATCAGATAACCTGGAGTTTCTGTCTTCGGATTAAAGATTCGGATTTAGATCAAACCTTTACACTGAATTAATGAATCTGAATGAACCAAAGAAGAAGAACAAAGAAGGATTTAAGTCTTCCCTCTGGACAATCAAGCTAATACTTTCAACTGTATTAAATGAAGATATATTTGATCAGGTAATCCATAGCCTCTTTCTTTAGAAGATCTTTCAGGAAAAGTTTAATTCAGGTCTCTCGAAGTATAATTAATCCTTTTCACTGAACTAAAGGTATGAAAATGGCTCTGAATCGACCACAGAACTCGTAATGGAATACATAAAGAGCATTCTAATAAGTCATAATGAACCCAAATTAAAAGACTTTGACAAGAGTTCATGTTCACTGGATCGGTTACAGATGGAGGATTAATGGTACTATTGCTCAGTTAAAAATATAATTCAACTTTACTAATATTTCAGAAAACTGAACGCCAACTTAGAATGATAACAAGATGGATTGAACCCAAAATAAATCACTTTCTCAAAATGATAAGCAAAAAACTATAAATCATTAAAAGCGGATAAATCGCCATTTTTTAAATTAGATTTCCCGAAAACCTTAATTTAAAAACTATGAAAGGAACACAAAGAGAGTATTTTAATAATGAAATTAAAAGACTTTGGCATAAGTTCATGTCAGCTTATGTCTGGATAAATCAGGACGACAAATCCTTTTGTCTGAATCAAGTTGATAACAAAATCATTGATTCATTCGCGGATGGAGAAATTATGACTTTATTAAAATTTCAGAAAAGACAAACGCAAAACGATAATAAGAAAGATGGAAGGAGATTGAATTGAATAAGAATAAGAATAAGAAATCGACTATTAATCATTAAATAATATCTTTAACCCAAAAGAGGACATATCGCCTTTTTTTAATTCAATTTTCTCCAAAATCTTAATTCAAAAACCCTTAAAATGTACTTTGTATTTCTTTCCAATTTTCTATATTGTGAAACCAAATTTTTGTGGTGCGACAAACAAATTGACAAATCTACTTTTACTCTCTGTTGGTTTTTCTCCAAATTATTTCTGTGACATACGTTCATATGTAATGTGTTGTTAGGGAGAACAAAAGGGTTTCATTATGGTTTTTGTGGCAATCATAACGACACGCATACATGCACACATAGTCTATGTATGAAAAATGGTTTTTCATATACATTTTCATGATTTTATAAAAGTCTTAAAAATAAAATGAAATAAAAGAATAAATAAATTGGCATATGAGCATTTTTAGTGCCTTTTTCCCCTTTTTTACTTTTGTTAGAAAATTGTTTTGGATGTGAGCGTATTCTTCCTAACGTGGCAAAATATACCGACATTATTTTTCATAATTTTGTTATCTTTTGTATATATTTGTAGGTATTTTAGCAAGAAAATTAACTTTAAAAAGGGTGTCTTAAAAAATAATGTTATCTTATATTTATGTTAGCTGAGAAAGGAGATTATCTCTCAGCTCTAAATGTATTCATCCTGCATTTGTCCAGAAAAAGTGATTTTTAAGAAAGAAATTGAGATAAAATCTAAACACACTTCCTTCAATAGTTCTACTGCTCCTATTAATCTTACCTTAAGTGCATTAACTCTGTTCATTGGGAAAGGATTGGAATTTGTTTCAATAGTTTTTTTTCCTTTATATAGTAAATAATTAATACTTGTTAAGGGTGGGGCTGTCTGTCCCCCTTGGTCCTATCTGTTCTACAGTAATTAATCCTTCATTTCAGGATCATCATTGGCCGTTGGTGTGAGTTTTGTCCTTCGAAAATTACTTTTGATTCAAATTTTCACAAAAAAGATTTATTTAAGAAAAAAAAAAAGACGAAAATAAGAACGACAAAATCACAAAATGCATCAACATTTCTTTTACGAAATTTATACAATAGAAAATTAGTAAAAACTCAAAGGTTTGCTAATTTTTAGTGAAAACTCAAAACTTTATCTAAACAACATCTGCATCGGAACGTATAACCAATTTGAAAAATTAAACTTGTTGTAACTTCTTGTCAAAAATCATTCTCTATAAATTTAGTTTCATGTGCCGTTTTTAAAATTTTTAACTGTAAGAATGACCACCATCCCATTGCCTAAATGGCTACAAAATTGACACAGTGAATTCTACATCATCGAAATAGATTCAGTTAAATTTGATTTTTGAAAATTTTATTTTTTTTTGGCTAAAAGGGTAAAAAACTGGCACTAATTTTTATCATTTAAAAAATATATAAAAAATACCTATGTTTTGACAATTTTTTCGCTTTTAATTTTCTTAATTTTAGGACAAAGTGATTCAATTATGTTTTTAACTGAGCAATATAACCATATTCGAGCTCATTCCATCAGGAAATAATATAAAAAATATAAATTAATGTAAATATATATAAATAAATGCAATGAATAAATGTGGTACTATTTGTAATACTGGTACTTTTTTAGAGAAAATGTTTTTTTAGAAATTGAAGATGTTTAGGAGTGTTTGGATAAAACCTGCAAATTTGGATATTTTAATATGCTGAATATTTTTAAAATCCAAATCATTTTTTATAATCGACCAGATCCTTCGGTAATATTATGGACTTAAAATTTTAAAAGTATATTTTACAAAATATGGAAAAATCTTTTTAATTGAGATATAAAAAATAAGTTAGACTAATAAACACTTTTCATTAGAGTTTTTTTTTTTAATATTATCTAATGAACCTCGGGATCACATAAAATCCAACGCCATAACTCTTAAATCTACTACAATATCATGGACTTTAAAAATAACTTGTGAAAGCTATTTTCGAAATTTAAATGATAAATTAGTTTGAATCCGAAACTCCTAATATATTTTTGAAAGCATTGAAAAACTGGATATACATACTTATTTCCACAAACTACAGTAATAGTCAAACCATTCACATAACTGGCAAATCGGTTAAGAATATTTAAACTACTTGAGGTTTTTGTAGAACGGAATACACATTTTTCAGATTTCTAGGATTTTGTCAAATATATTTTATTTACTATTTCCGAACACAAGTAATGAAAACCTGTTCTATATTTGTATTTGATTCATATCACACATTTTCGATAGATGACAGTGACAGATGAAATTTTAGTCGACATTGCTTATTAAATATTCGTCAAGATTCAAACAGAAAGTTAGATCATTTTTACATTGTTAAAAATGTATTTAAGTTGAAAATCTTGGATTTTTCATTTTGCGTCATTTAACCCTAAAGTTGCATCCTGAATTTAGCATTAATTATTTGAATTCATATATAACTTTGCTACTAAAAAAGATCCCTTAAATTCAGGCCAATATAATGTTGATTTTTTCCTCTTATTTTTATAAATAAAGTGCAATAAAGCCTTTTTGCGACAAGATTTCCCAAACAAAAATTTTTCGCATTATCACTAGTAACACTATTTCAGAAAACGATAAATTCCGGTGTTAATGTTAAGGAGAAAGAGATCAATTAAGGCGTAAACCAAAAATAAAATTCTGCTATTTATACACTCATCGTAATAATGAATCAGGGAGTACGAGTCATTAATACAATTTCTTAAATGATTCCTTGAAATTTTATCATCACGAAATTAAGAATACGAACTTTTGCATTTGTCTTCATCGGATACTCCATTTTTTCAAATTATTTCAGCTTCAATTAATTGATTCCTTAACTCATGTATCTCACCGGAGCACCCGTTTAACAATAATGATGTTCATTTCCCCTTATAAGACATTTGCCGAGTTTCCCCCTTCGGTCACAAAAACCTTAAAAAAAAGATCAGTGTTGCGGAAGAAGGAGAAACACATTGGTTTATTGTTAAATAGTGTAGAGGCATATTTCTTTCCCACCCATTTCTAGCGAAAATTTTCAACAGCGATACTCTGTTAATTTTGATTATTTATTATACTTCTGGCTGTATATCGTTGATACAATTCGGTAAGTTGATGTTAAAATTTAGTAAATTTTGATGATTTTAATAAAATCAATAAGATTTTCAAAAAAAATGTTCTATTTGGACATAATTATCAAATTATTGATCTCGTATTTAAATTTTTATAATTTTAAGTTATTAATTTTACAATGAGGACTCCATAGACACTAATATTCTTAAATTTTTTCTTACGCATTTTTTTGTCTCTTAAATTTTCTATATTCTTCCAAAAATATCACATAACCATTTTTATACCACCAAAGTCATAGTCTACACTGAACCAAAAATGGCGGCAAATAAAAAAAAAAAGGCGAAGAATTGTTGAAAAGTAGTTTATTTATGAACGAAACTTTATTCATCATAATAAACATTTACGTACATTCTTCAAATTGACAAAAAATTGTCAATACGACAATTTGAATTCGTTAATAAAAATGCGGTTAATTTGAATAAATATTATTCAATTTGAATAATACATATTCAAATTTACGAAAATAAATTCTTTATATTGATGAATATTATTCAATTTAAATGTCATATTTTAATTAAATTTACGAAATTGCAATTGAATTAGGGAAAAAATTACGTTAAATTGATGCAATAAATTAATACAAAAAATATTAAGGACCAAGGAATACATACAAAGCAAATATTTATTATAGAATATTTAAAGAACTGTTACAGCGAGAACTTTTAAATTTGATCCCAATGACTTTCCCAAGGAAAGGTTTTACTGGACAAAATGTAAGACGGGTAGAATCAGGGGAGAAGTGGAACCCATACAAAGCAAATATTGATTATCGAATGTCTACAGATCTACTTTGTCCCAATTAAATTTTCTAATATATGACGATTTGTAATTTTCGAAATATCTCTTGATATTTAGGACTTAGGAGAATTTTTGTGCAGCATAGCGCACCTAATAAAAGCTAGTTTTAGATAATAGTTAAATAGTGTAGAAAACGTAATAACCAACGAAAAATAGGTGAAACGATCGGCTTGTATTCTAATGAAAGTTACTTACATGTTTGTTGATCAGCTGATCTTCCATTTTTATTTTCATGAATTTATGCAAAATGTTCCTTTAATTTAAATCATAATAATTAGAATGATCTATAAAATATTTTTCTTCTTACATTTCTTTGTCACATTTCATTTCATATGACAATGAAAAAAATATTTGAAGAAAAAATAGTTAAATAAACAAAAATTTTATTCGTTTTAGTATGTAGAATTGAATAAATTTGTGTGTTATTTTACTTGCGATGCGTTTTTGTCATTTTTGCTAATAATCTGTTGATAAAGCATATTTTTCGTTAATTTTTAACCAAATTTTATTCAATTTAATATTTTTGACTAAACAATTTTTTTGATTAATTTTTTTTTTGTATCTTTAAAGAACATTCTTCAATTTAAAGAAAATTATATTAATAAAAATAAAAATCTGTTTTTTAACACCTTTTTTTAAAGATCTACGAAAATGTTTCGTTAATATTACCTACAATATTTCGTTTCAGTGTAGAGTTGTGAAATTTAAAAACAAAAAATCTATCCATTATCTCGTTACATTATTATGATATTCATCTACAATCATTCTTCTTTGTTCTTATTTTTTTCAAGGCTGTAAACCATAATTTCATTATTATTTTTTCTTCTTTTTTTTTGCCTAAAATTTTTCTTTCTCCCATATTTTTTTCAAGCACAAAGTCAACTGTTTAGGGAGTTTGAGTATAAATGCAGTCAAGTTAATACAATTCAAAGTTGAAACTTTTGTAAATGTTGGAAAAAATTTTGTTCGGTTGGTCTGCACTTTTGTATTTTTGCTAGAAATTTCAATCATATAAAAAGGGTTTCATATTTTTAGCTTTGAAAATACTTTTTTCTCATAAATTGTGTTGTTCTCTGAAACAACAGAAAAAATTATAATAATCAGAGAAAATGTGGGAAAAGGGGTGATGATGATGAAGATGTCGACGAGGCTGATGTAGATGAGTTAATAACAACAGAATCAACAGCAAACACTAGTAAGAAGTTATAGTTGGTTAAGCCCGACTACTTGATACCTTACACCACGTTGTTAGTTATAAGTGGCGGCTAACAAAAATTAATGAACCAATCTCGTATAGAGGTATTTTTTAGAGGATTTCTATAAGGATTTTCTCTGTGAGCGTTACAGGGGAGCTGGAAGAAGTTATGGACCGACCAACTATATGTGAGATTTAAGTCATACAGGAAGTGGGAACCTTTGACAAATAATGCATGGAACCTTTGACAGAAGTGGGAACCTTTGACAAATATTGCATGGAACCTTTGACAAATAATGAACTGATCCTCGTTTTAGAATATCATAAATTAAATTTTTACAAAATTAAAACTGCCTTATATTTAGGACTTTGTGGCCCTAAATTCCCATTCCGGGAGGAACATTTGTAAAGGGGCTAGGTGAAATAATGCCAATACCTAATGTCCTTAAAGTAAAGACACTTGCTAAATTTTCTTAGAACTCTTCAAAACTGCGGCCTTTATTCTGTTCAAAAGGTTTACATGGATAGTCAGCCAGCTGGCCAGACGGACGGACGGACATCGTTAAATCGATTCAGGAAGCGATACTGACTCAAACGGTATACTTAAAAATGCAGTTAGCACCATTGTTTATGCCCGTAACAATTTGTGCACAAACGCATAATACCCCAACCACCTATGGTGGTGTAGGGTATAATTATGTAAACAATGTTGAGCAAAAAAAAAACGCTGCTGAAAATTAAAATTATGGTGGATTTAAAAATAAAGAAAGTGAGTACTAACATTATGGCCTTGATCTTTAAACAAATACTTTTGAGTTTTTTTTTCTAGTTTTTTTTTTTTGTAATAAAATGAAGGGGATGCTTTAAAATTAATGAAAAACATTTACTTTTTGTTGAAGGATAAGTGTTATGGGAGGTAAACTGATATGTTTAGATGCTCTTTGCTCAAAAGAGTATATAAAATCATGTTTTGATGTTAATTATTACAAACATTTTAAAAAGTTGAGAATTAGTCTTAAGATACCACAGTGTAATATTATATTGATTTCCATTAATTTAACATCATAAATATTATTTTACTACTCTTAATAAAATATCATTTTAAGGAAACATTGTTCAATCGATTTTTATATTTTTATATCCTATATATCATTATCGGTGGTTGGAGTATTGTGCGTTTGTGGTGATATTTGTAACATACAGAAAATATGGGTATAATACCCACCTTTATACTGTTCGACTCAGAATCACTCGATCACTAAATCGATTAATGATGTCATTCCGTCTATTTTTCCATGTAAATGTTGTTAACACTCTGCACGTCACTTTTTTAATATATCTGGACAAAATAAACCCGGCTACTTCTAGTGTTTTAATATTTTTAAATTCGCCTTAAATTCTTTTATTAAGACAAAAGTCTACAAGTGCAGATTATTCGTAATAGTTTCAGGGATACTGAAGTCGAAGGAATAAATAGTTAACACCCTTGTACCCTTTTTGTCTTGATATTTGAATATTTAGAATATTGAAATCCCTATAAAACTTATCTTTACTTAATTTAACTTAATTTAACTTAACTTAATTTTTTGTTTTATAAAGTTTTAAAAACCTTAAACTTGAACCATCTTTCAGTTATGTTAGGGTCACTTTTTCTTATTGGATATCGTTCATTTGTTGCAAGCCGGTATTTACTCCAAATTCGCAAGTATAGACCAAAATCAGTTGTATATAGTAAATAAGCGATTTTATGTACTGACCAATATTTGAGTTGAATTCATTTATATATCTGACAGGATTTATATTAAAGAATATTACAGCAATAACAAAATTTATTGATTATTGTAGGAAATAAAGCGTTATTTCGATAGCGCATCGGTAATTGTGAAACACATACTGTATTACTCTTATTAAAAATTATCATATTTCAAGTTTTCATTCATGAATTTTAAGAAATAAATTATATCAAATGTTTGATAGAACAGATAATATACGTCCCCTGAAAAATTGTTTTTTTTTCGAGTTATGACAATCTTGCAGCAAATAGTGATATAGTCAGAACGCCTGGTTTACTTTCGAGCAGAACAATATAATCGTTTTCTTTATCATATTGTCATGAAAATTGTTCAGATAATTAATCTGATATTACAATTGCCATTACTAAGAAAAATGCCCTCGTGTAAAATTCGGAAAATTTTCTTTACAAAAGATATAGAGAAGAACTAAGTTGCAATTCTCTGGTGTTTCTTGACGTTTCCCTATTTTCCAAAGTTGTGAATTCTTGACATCTAATTTGGTAGAAGATGCAACATATATTTAGATATTCAAATTCAAGTCCAAGAAAAGTTACAACAGAGGAGTGTGATATTATTACTTTATGAGCTAAGACCCTAATGTGGACTCCATGGGTAGAGTTCATTTAAATTTTTTCGTATTTTTAATTTTTTAACATGTACTAAATAATTGTTTCTCGTTAAATTAAAAAAAATCCCAGCATCTGATAAATCTTTGTCAGATAGTGGGATGTCTTACTGTTCTATAACAATTGAAGCTTTCAAATTAATGGTACTTTATCTCTGTGCTCTTAATATTTGAAATTTTATGCAAATCCATTGCCTAAAAATCAATTCTGCAGCAGTGTGCAACATGGTATTATGTGTCATACAATCAAAATAGATCTACGTTAATTTTCTTGTTTTAACCCTTTGACGACCCTTGGCTTGTATGCATGCCTGCAGTATTTTTTCAGGAAGCAGATAAATCAAATAAGTATGTCAAAGACTGTTTTATAGAAGCTGATTGGGGCAACAAACGTGGCTCTGAATTTCTAGATAATGATCTAAGACTGCTACAGGGCTTAAATAGGTCGCAAGCGAATGGGCTTCAATTATGATTTGGTTTAAATCTTTGCCTATTAAAAAATATAGTGGACAATTTCGGATAAACTCTAAGCTGCCTATAGATAATCATTTTATGTTTGGCAACTATATTTCTTATTAAAACCAGAATTATCATTCCTAGGAAAGTCTAGAATTGAAAGCTCTAATTTGTGATTAAGTTTGCATGCAGATATTGAAATGAAAAAGGGAAATCCCCATAGTTTCTGATAAAACAAAAATAGAAATCCCTGAATTGTACACACAACAAATATACATATGTTAGTTTCTGACAGTCGTTATTTCAAATTTGAAACATATACAGAGTTAAAGGCTTATATGTGTTCCATCATACATATAAGCTTAGTGAAACTCTTATCAACACTTTTGCATTGGTCCACTGATTGAACATTAAAGAAAAAAATTGAACATTTAAAAACAAATTTTAATCGCTTCAATCAAAATGTTCGGTCTTCAAAGGGTTAAGATAAATTTCAAAATAACATAAGAATTTTAAATAAATATGTAAACTTTACAAATACTTTTATCAACAACTGTAAACAATTTAATTTATCCCATCTTCCCCATTATAGCACTTGTGCCCACGCAATTTAATAAAGTCATTAATCTACTTTTAATGAATGTTAATTAATTGTAATTACCATTACCAGCGACCGGAACCAAAAATTTAATCATCGCCTCGACAACGAGAATTTGTCATGGCTATCAAGCATCAGTCAGAACTAAAGTTACAATACAAAATTCTAGAAAATGTGGCTCTTCATAGCGCTACTAATATGGACAACACATTTTATAAATGTAACTGAGGCAAAAGTAAGTTAATTTATTACATCGAGTGAATGAACGAAGCATCGTTAATACAAATTCAACTATCTTGTAGCGTGATTATGTTATTGAACTCTATGAATTTCGTTTTAATACCACGCCAACCTCAATCTATTTAAAAACTTTGAATTCCAATTTATATAATCAAAAGTATATAACGGTGGAATTTGCCCTTAAACGTGTTGTAACTGAATTTGAATTACGTTTTCAATTGGATCTGTTAAAAAAGGACAATAAACGCGTTAATGTTATGGCAATAAATCTAGATGGTTGTAAGACTCTGGAGGCAACCTATACATTGCCTTTGATAATTACTATAACCAAAGAAATATTTCGTAAAGGCAATTTACCTAGAAAATGTCCTGTTCAGGCGGTAAATTAAGGATTTTATTTTAAGTAGAAATTCTTTACTGATTTCTTTTTATTTTTAATTTTAGAATAAATTATTTTATATACGAAATTTTACGTTTAATGAAGAAGATTTTCCAAAATTATCACCCATTATGGCCTTTGAAACGTTTACCGAGTTTTATTTTGAAAAACATTATCAAGGCTTTTTGACCTTAAAGGGAAGAATAAGAAAAAAGTAGAAATATGAAATGAATAATTTGATGGAACTATAAAACTTGTTGATGAACATATTTTGATCTATAAATAAATTATATAAATATAGAAGTACCAAATTTGTTTCAATCACGCTGAAAACAAAAGAAGATATATTTGCGGCAAGTACCACAATGAGGTTTGTCGTAGCGAAGTTTCCCACATACCACAGTTTTATTTATATTGATTCTCATCAATTATAAAAATTATAATATAATAATTAATACAAACGTTCATAATATTTATAACATTCAGAAAACATGGTGTTACATCCACCTATTACCATGCCGCTCTACTCTGAATCACTATCTGAGTCGACTTAACGACATCCTTCGGTCTGCCCTTCTTGGTGAAATTTGAAAACAAACGAAAATATATTTGTTGCAATGAGGTTGTCGTGGAGAACCTTCTAAATAGCGCACTTGAGTTTTTGAAGGAAAGTTGCACCAATAAAAAATTAAAAAACTTTTAGCTTAGAATTTAGGAGTTTAATTTGCAGAAACCCTTTTTTTCGGGATGGGGCCTTATATGGAAGCTAAAGATGAACGGTATTCATGAAGATAATTTCATAACAAAAATACTTGCGCCAAATTTTATTGAAACTCTTAAATACGGAAAAGGGACTTTATATGGGTGCTAAAGTTAAATATTGGTCAACATTATTAAAATTAGTTACGTGTGGAAAAGAACACTTACTGTCAGCTTCAACTGAAATCAATTAATATATAAAAGGGCTTTAAGAAATTATGATTTTTATTCTTTAATGAAGAGGTAATATGGAATATATGTTTACAATTTGAACTACAATTCTTAAAATTCACTACATGTAAATAAAGGAGAAAATTTCTTCCAAAAATGCTCACAATTAAGAAGCTTCTATTCAAGTAGGACTAATATAAAAGAAATTTGCTGTATGCATTGAAGAAAAAAGAAAGAAACCAGTAGCACCCGATATATAGGACTAACTCGGTGTTGTTATATTGGACTGGTTGCTAATGAAAACCTTTAGCTGTAGTTTACACTTAAATCGAAAAGAACTCAGGCTTCTGATATGTTGCCGTGTTGCAACATAAGTCAAGAATGAAGAATCTTTCCGCTATAGACCTCAGAATAAGTATTCAAATTTGAAAAATAAAATGAATTAGAAGTGTTCACATCATCGGGTAGGTAAATCGGCTTATGAAATCTTTTATTCATTTCAGCTTTAACTAATGGCTTGCAAGGGCATAAGATTGATTTTCTAAATTTTATATTTATTTTCTCTCAATTTTGTGGAAATTATCCTTATACCTCAAATAACATGAAGCTTCCCTATTAAGGAAAGAAGGTCCAATAAAACTGATACTCGACAATATAAAACTAAAATTGCTACCTGTACCCATAAATAAGGGCACTGAATTGCGATTTGTACTCGCCCGGTTTTAAAAGCACCCCGAAATTAGATCAACATAACAAGAATATAATATTTAAGAACAGAGTATCAGTTTAGGATAGTGACTAACCTGCTTTTAAAAGCTTGGGTGATGATTTAACTAAAGATAGTGAGAATATTTAATATTTATTTGTATTGTCCGGTTACCAATATATGTTATGTGACATAGGAGACGATTTGCATATTAGAAAAATGTTATCAAAAAAATACAACTTCTAAATTCTGGATATACAATATTTGTATATCCTCCACCACAAGTGATGAAGAGGTATCTTAGCTTTGCCATTTCGTGTGTAACGCTAAGAAGGAATCATTTCAGATCCCATAATGAATATTTACTCTTAATTCCAATCAATATGTAAGTCGATTTAGCTATGTCTGTCTGTATGTTTCTCTGTCTATCTGTCTGTTGTTGGCACACTTACATCCACAATTATTAACAGAGTTCAAGGAAATTTGGCCTGAAAATTTTTAAATTCAACAAAGGAGTTTCAAAGAAAAGACCGATATCTGAGGCAACCTGGAAGTTCCAGCGAAGAATTTTCGTAAAACAATCAATTTGAAATCGAATATAACTGATTTTATTAATCATTAAGGATTCCTGAGTTGTATTTAAGAAAATATTTTATAAATTGTATACGTTTATAAGTGTATGTGTGAATATGTATGTACGAAATATAATGCACTAACCTACTCGCATTTATAGTGGAGGGTACTAAAGATTCGGCATGGCTAAATAAAGCATTTTTATTGTTTATTATAATAAAGTCATTGATTGGAAATTAATGGCTTAAAAACAAATTAAGCAATTATTACATAAATTATTCTAAAAATAGCTTTTATCACTATAATTAAATGCTAAACATATTAATTTTAGAAACATATGCTTTTCTAAAAAAATTTTTCTAAAATATCTAGAGCATATTCATTAGTTTTGATTATTTTCTAAAAAAGTTATTATTAAATTTTACAGTGATAAAAACTCAGTTAAATATTTTTATTAAACAAAATAAGATTTTTGTAGTTCTAAGATTTGCAGGAAATGATTTGGCGCATAATAATTTGCTTATTTTGCATAATTTTTACAAGTGAAACCAGCAATAAAGTGAATAATAAAGTAAGTAAAATTCTTTTAATACAAACTGTATTTTTTATATCATAAAAAACTTTCTTTTCTTAAAGCATCATAATACATCAGATATTTTAGTGGAAAATTTTGAATTTGATATTTCCAATAAAGAAATCTTAAGTAAACTCAATTATAGCAGACCCTCAAAACATAAGTTATGGGTGGAATTTATGTTGACACAAAACGTGTCACAGTTTAGCATCAATTTATCATTTGATATGATTAAAAAAGATAATCGTAGCATGAATCTGATGAATGCAGATTTTGATGGTTGTCTAGTTTTGCAATTAGCATATACGAAAACAGCAGCCTTTAAAGTGGCCATGGCGGAATTGATAAGAACTAGTAATATACCCAGAAAATGTCCAGTAATAGCGGTAGGTCTTAATTAAAAAAAATATTTTACTCAAACATTTATTAAATAATATATTTTCAGAATAAACTTTTCTATGTCAATAATTACACCATAAATGCTAAAGATTACCCAAATATTATACCGGCCATGAATTGGCGCTTAATAATGAAATTTTATATCGGCAAATCATATCAAGGCAAAATGATTATAAAGGGAGAGGTCACTAAACGTTAAATAAAGTTATTAACTTTTATTTCCACTTACCCATACATACACCTAAACCACTTGATATGGGTAATTTTGTAACACATTTTAGAGGTGGTTCACATTGTCCGGAAAAATCACCAGGTCCACCACATGTTTCACCTAATGTTTTAGCGCAGATACGGCAGCATCTAAAATTAAACATTAAATAATAATAACAAAATGTGTATTAAAATAAATACTAAAATCTTAACATAAACATTATTTTAATTAATTATTATGGGCCGGATATCTCTTACTTGAGTAATTTTTATACCCTCCACCACCACAAGTGGAATATTTACTTAATCATTCCGCGTGTATTGTCAAGAAAGAACCATCTCAGACAATTTAAAGTTTATGAGCTATGTCCATCTGTCTGTCTGTTGGAAACATTCTCATGCATAGAAAAATTGTTTATATGCATGAAATATATATACGCAAAAAAGTTATAGACCGATATCTGGGACAACTTACAAATTCCGAAAAAGAACTTTTCTTAATTTTTCCACAAAAGATAAATGAATTTAAGTAGAAATTCAACTATGAAATACACAACAACAAATCATTAAAATCGGATCAATAGAAAAAGAGTTATAGGCGGAAATATGTGAAATTTCGATACATCCAAAGTCTTTGTCTCATAGGAGTCGCAATTTCTAAGATAATTTCCTGAAATTTGTCATATACACTTATTTTGACACAAAAATAAACCCAAAGAAACAAAATTGTGCTGGGGCCATTATTTCACCTAGCATCAATGTAACGCCCCTACCCGAAATAGGGTTAACAGTTTATAAAACTCTTAAATACGAACAAATTTTCTTAATATTTGGCAAAATTAATTTTCTGACTTTACTTAATATATGTTATTAACTTAATTAGTTGTTATACTTAATTAGTATATTTAAATTAAGCTTCCATATCGGGTACCTTTCCGGAAAGAGGTTGTGAGTTTATGAAACTTGTAAATAAAGACCAATTCCATTGAAATTCAGCATAATGATTTTTATACACTCCACCACCACAAGTGGTGATGAGGATATACTAATTTTGTCATACCGTGTGTAAAGACAAGAAGGAATCATCTCAGACCCTACAATGTTTATATATTATTGTATCAAATCAAAATCTGAGTCGATTTACCTATGTCCCTTTGTCTGTCTGTTAGAAATATTCTCACGCCTAGAATAATTGTCCTAAGCAGTATGTAAAATCAGCTTTATCAGTTATTAAGTTATAGATCGGCAGATATCTGAAACAACCTCGAAATTCCGAAAAAAAAATCTTCTAATTTCTTCAAAAAAATGTAATTGGACCAAACATTGATTTTAAAAAACAATTGTACGTTCTCCATCATCGTGAAAACCATCATCAAAATCTGATTTACAGAAAAAAGTTGTTGGCTATAATATGCAAAATTTTGATACACCCCAAACTCTGTGTGTCATATGGGCCGCAATTATCAAGATAATTTTGTGATATTTGCACATATACTTATTTTGATACAACAATAAATCCAATTTACCCAGCTCCCATATAAGACCCCTTCCCGGAAAATGGGTTTGAGCTTATAAAAGTAATAATTTAAGGCCCATTTTTTTGGAATTTAATACAATGATTTGTTTAACTATTTTAAATGTATATTATTAATTAGATCTATATCGGTCTATATTTTGATTTGCTCCCATATTAGGCCCTTCACCGAAAACAGTTTTCAGTAAATAAAGACCAATTCTATTGAAATTCGACACAATTATTTTGCAAACTGTTCTAAAGATATTATATTAATTTGTCCCATATCGGTCTAAATTTTCCTACAGCCTCCTTATAACGGGATTTCCTAGAAACGGGTTTGAGTTTAAATAAAGATCAATTCCATTAAAATTTATCACAATGATTTTTCTAACTATAATCAAAGTATATTATAAATATGAACAATCTTGATCCAAATTTTGCTGTAGCTCCCTTATAAGACCCCTTCACGGAAAACAGTTTTGAGCTTATAATAAGCATATTTTTTGTTTTTATACCCTCCACACTACAAGTGATGATGAGCGTATATTTACTTTGTCATTCGGTGTGTAACGCTAAGAATGAATTATTTTAGACCCCATAATGTATATATATTCTTGCTTTAAATCAAAATCTCAGTCGATTTTCGTCAATCTGTATGTCTGCTCACATTTGCAAAAAGTCCTGAGAAGTTTCGAGTAAAACCGCTTCAATATTTTAAAGGATATAAACCGATATCTGATGCAACCTCTAAGTTAAAGAGTTAAATGGGAAAGAAGTCATAATTTTTTGTTATGTGAAATTCATTACTACACCAAAAATTACCAAAATCAGTTTAGTAGAAAAAACGTTATAGCCAAAATTATAATTAATTTTATGACTTCTTAAGTGTTTCTGTGTTATATAATATTTACATTTGTGAGTTTATGTGTGTATATGTATATCTACGGAGCCTAACGTATTAACTTCAAATGAATTTGTTGTGGAGGGTATTAAAGTTTCGGCATAACCGAATATTGCATTTTTAGTTGTTTTTTATGTAGTTATAAAACCTGGAACGATATAACTCCCGTTTGATGGGGCTTATTACTATATTCTGAATCATGATTGGATCTTGGGTATGCTAAGTGGTATAAAACTTTAAATCTCTATAGAAAGAGTATCCTGCCTCCAGCCTATCATCTCATATGTTAAAAAAAAGATATTCTCTCGCACGCCTTTAAATTAGAACTAAAATATTCCTACTTCAGTTACAGTTGTATCTTTATCAAGAATTTTATGAATATTTCCGAAAAAGATATTAAATACATTTTTCCAACAGAAACCAAAAGGGAATTACAGTCATAAATTCTTCTTTACAATAAAAAAAAAATAAGGAAATACATTTTGCAAATAGACAGAAATAAATGTCTCTATACAATTAACTTACTTGCATGGATCCCACAGCATTAAACCCTTGCCCGGACAATCGAGAGCACGTATAACATCACATTCCTTTGGATTACAGTAACATTTCAAACCATTGACCACCCGGGAACCAGCTGCTACCATGATGAGTAAATAACAGCATAAATATATTAAATATGTGCGTAAATTTAAAAAACAAAATTGTGTTTTTGAACACATTTTTTTCAATTGTGTTTCCGGTTGTTGTTTTTGTTATTGTTTTTGTTGTCGTTATGGTTATGGTTGTGGCCAATGTAAATTTTTTTCCAACTTATTTTCTTTTGCTATTTCCGACTACAACATACAGGACTCTGTGCTTCTTGCCACTTCCCCAACAGAGCGTGTTTTTATTCCTTTTTTTGTACGTGAGCTTGTCTCCGTCTGTATGTATGTGTGTAAGGGAGATACTTTGTGAAATTTTCGTTATATTCTGATACAAAAATACAACAATTGTTCCTTTTAGTAGCAATAAAAGTATAGAATGAAATAAGAAAAAAATAATATTTAAACGAATAAACAGAATAGAGGAATAAAAAATTGTGCAAAGTTTTATTTCTGTATTTCGTTATTTTTTCCCCTGTTCTGCTTCTTCCTCTATTTTATTCCTTTCAAAAGTTTTATCTTAAATAAAATTTATGTCTAGTAAGATGCAGGTGGTCTTTTGCTACACGTATTGCGTTATGCATTTTTGCAATATATATTTTCATATACTTGATTTTTCACTTTGGTTTTCTTTCTTCCCAGATTTTAGTCTTTAGTTTTGGAGCTGAAATGAAAATGGAGAAAAGAGGTAAATTTAGTATAAAAATTTTCCAACTTTGTGTGTATTTAAATAAAAACTATAATAATATTTGTTTAAAAAGTTTCTTCTAAAAAATCTCTCTCTAAGTGTCTGTTTTATGGTTAAAACTTTTATTTCAAAACATTTATAAAGATTTTCCGGTTTATTTGCATTAAAACTCCAAAGGAAAAGAAAAAAATTAAGCACAACTTATTACATTTATGATAGTGTATGCCCTACACCACAGGGTATACTGCACTTGTGCATACAGAAAAAAAATTCAACCACCAAGTATACCGTTCGACTCAGAATCACTTTCTGCGTCGAACTTGACTATTAAATGTCTATTAAAATTATGAGTCCACTATTTTATCATAAAAAGCCAGAATATAAAGCGATTTTAACGTAATTTGGCACAAATAAGTCTAATAATATTCTAAAATGATTATACGATGATCAATCCATTATCTCTTATAGGTTCCATATAACCCTCCTTTAAAATATCACTTTACAGGACTTATGATTGGAATTGACCAAGTTAAGACAAATATAAGCAAAAATTGATTTACAATTATCCCCCAGAAAAAGTGATAACCAGCAATGTGGTGTAAGCTATAAATAGTCGTGCTTCACCGACTATAGGTTGTACTTTTTTTAACCTCCTCCACCACGAATAATGAAGAAGGTATATTATCTTTGACATTCCGCGTGTAACGTCAAATCAAAAATATGAGTAAATTTCAAATCAAAATCTGAGTAGATTTAGCTATGTCCGTCTGTTGCAAGTACACTGACATCCGCAATAATTAACACAGCTTAATGAAATTTGGCCTGAGTATTTGATATAATCCTGAGGTGACATAGAATAAAATTATTTAATAATATCAAGAATTATATACCTCATTGCACTTCAAAACATTATCAAATCAGTTCAAAATAAAGGTTTCCTTTGTTATACATAAGAAATACTTTCATATAATGTATGCGTTTAATAGTGTGTATGTGCATAAAATGTACATGTACAAAATATATTGTATTATTTTTTTTTTACTTTTGTGGTGGAGGGTATTGAAGATTCGGCATAGCCAAATATGGTATTCCTACTTGTTTTTATTTCAAATTGCTGTTAAAAGCACAAAAATAGTTTGTATAACAATTTTATATTGAAAATTTTTTCAAATTGTTGAAAAAGTAATTAAAAAGAAAACGGAATTATTCAATTTGTTTTATTGTTGTTGAACACTGATTAATATAACTTCCATTATCACAAGTGTGGTAGAGGATGTATTAAATATTTCATTTTATGGGTAACACAAATAAAGTATCATTTAGGTGACTTATACAGTGTTGTCAATTCTTGAGAAGTATTAGTGGCTAAATCCTCATAAAATAGTGGCAAAAAATATTTAATGGTAAAATTAAATTTTTATGGCTCAAACAGACTGAAAATGGCTTAATTTAGCCACATAATTTCTGAATTGGAAATATAATAACTTTATAAAATTTCACTCAAAGCGGAAAAAACTTCTTTTGAGTTATTTTGGAACAGATAATATTCCAGTTTTTTTTATTGGATTAACCCATATTAGCGTTCGATTTTTATACACCCACCACCACAAGTGCTGAAGGTGGTACATTAACTTTGACATTCAGTGTGTAATGCTAAAAAGGAGTTATCTCAACCCCATAATTTATATATTCCTGAATTAAAATTAAAATTTTGCTATGCCCTTCTCTCTGTCTGTTGTCGGCACGCTCACATCCACAATAATTGACAGAGCTCAAGAAAATTTGGCATATGTATTTTTACAGTCCAGAGAAGGTTTTATTTAAAGCAGTCAAATCGGTTTAGTTTATTAAAAGACATATACCGATAACTGAGACAACTTCTAAGTTCAAGTAAATTTTTTTAATTTTTATTAAAAATAAAATTATTTTTCCAACGAGGAAAAACGGAGATCAATATCTAGTTTAAAATTTGAAAGTTTAAAAAATATTTTCTTTTTGTCGAAAAATTTCTAGACTTCTTTATAAACAGAATGTTTTAGTCTAATTTTACATCAAGACTCTCTGTAATTTGACACTTTTTATACCCTGCACCACCAGAAGTATGAAAATGAAATCATTCAAGACTCCATAACAAAACTCCTGAAACAAATCGAAATCTGAGTCGATTTAGCAGATCTGTCTGACCGAACAAATTGTTTGTAGTTTTTTATTTAAAAAAAGAAGTTACAAGCCGATATCTCAGACAACCTCAAAATGTTGAAAATGATCTGTTCTAAATTTTTGAACAAATAGGAACTAGATTTAAACAGAATTTAACTTTTATACTCAGTTCTTTATATAGTTTTATAATCGCAAAACAGAACAGAAAATCATCAAACTGGAATTAATAGAAAAAAGTTATTTGTTAAAATACACAAAATTTTTATTCAACCCAAGAAAAATTTTTCATATAAGTCCAAATTTTCTAAAATTTATTATATATATAAACCTATTGAATGGGCCTGAGCAATTATTTCATTTAGCTCCCATGTAAGGTCCTTTCCGGAATAGAATTTTAGGCCTTTAAACTTTTAAATATGGGCCGATAATTTGACTTGGGTTTATCTAAATGTTTTCATAATGGTACCAATATTTATGGATGATTACAGGAATATGTGACCATATATAAATGACGTTTTTTCCAATGCCCTGTAACCAGAATCTGATTTTAAACTATTGAACGTATGAACATAACTGAACACTATTAATGATATAAATATTACATGAAAGCATGTTATTTTTAAAGGTTCCATCAAGGGCTATAAGGCAATACAAATTTTTGTAATAACATGAAAAACAAGAAAATGGCACACAGTTTGTGCCACTATAGCTTAACCCATTGAGCTGCAATGGGGTCAACAGTATAAGTGTTATAATGCTATACAAAGTAATATGTTATCCTTGTTCTATTTCCGGAGAATAATATTATTTATGATGTTCTAGGAAATAATGAGTTTTGTGAATACAACATTAAGCAGTTCATAAAATAAGATACTTAAGCTCATAAAACATTTAAGTCGTTCCAGTTTCTTTATATCTCAATCGACTTTGAAAATGTTCATATCGAGAACAACAGTGAAGTGAAAAAGTACGATGGCTTTTAGTTTGATAAACTATAGAATACGCGATACGGAGTTAAATAATTCGATAATCTTGAGTTCGGCAAATAACAAATTATACGAACTCCGGACTCAAAGAATACAGAAGTGTCCGATAAAATTCTAAGTTTTTGAACTAAATTTTCGGACTAAAGAATCTAAGCGACTTAAGTTCGGGGAAATAAAATGAATATGAGCTAAATACTTGGTACTAAAATAATAACTTAATATTGAATTTTATTAAAAGTACGTGATCTAAATACTTCGGACTCAAAGAAAGCGAAGGGCCTTCAGTTTGTTGAAAAACTAAATGTGTAAAATAAAAATTTCAAATGTTTCATATTTCTAATTTTTAGTTTTTATTTTTTGTTTGCTTTCTGTGTCGAAATCGCAGCTTTCGAATCACGCAGTAACATTTTGAGCATGATTTCTATTCTATATGTATCGAATATTAGAATTATAAGGTGGTTAAACCATAACATGAACTGTCCAAGATAATTGTCTCATACTAAAAGATTTTCTATTCAATTTGTATATGTTGGGTTCTTTAAACGAATTAGTTATCTTAGGTACAAGACCTCTTAGATCTGATTCGATCTCAACAGGAAGTAACACAAAACGCGATTCTGATTCCACCAAGTACTGATCATTATCTTGACATTGTTGATATTTAGTTTCTGTGATAACTTGAATCGAGTGCTTAAGATTATGGTTAAATATCGCGAATAACAGTTTTAAGTTTTATACAAAATTCTACCTTCATTCCTTTCATTTAATATATCTTCTTTTAAGTTTAATCGCACTTATTTAAAAACTCATCAATTAAGTATAATAAAATAAATTTCTTTTAAAGATGAAAAAGAAAACCGATAATATTTTGTCTTGTATACATATCTTTTTTTTTTTAAATTCAGTATCATTGGCACGTGACATAATTAACTTGATGTTTAAATTATATTTCCAGCGAATACATTATCCAACATATTTCCTTTTATCTTATTTCCTTTTGTACTTGTCATCTCTTTATTTCTCTTTCCCTTTCTCCCATTTATTTGTTGTTTTTTTTCTTGGTTTCGATAATGTTTCTTACATAAACTTTTTATCTATATTTAGCCAAAGATTTGCTTCAACAGAATCAGTTGATGGTGATGGTGGTGGTGGAGGTAGTACTGGCAAAAAGTGGCTTATCTCTTATTTACTATCTAACCAAATGTAAGTAATGATTTGTAAGGGGAAAGGGAAGGGATGAAGAGATGAGAGAGATGAAGTAACGGAAATGAGTATAAACACAAATGGTTCAATATTCCCAATGATGTTAAAGATTTTGGAATATTTTTTTTGTTTTGTACTCTTTTTTTGTGGTCATAACAATTTCATGCTTTGCTGGTATTTTCAGCTGTTTAATTTTTTCTATAAATATTACACTTTCCCCGTAAAGAAAGGAATAGAAGTGAACAGGGAAGGGTGTAATAAAAACTGCTGGTACTTGTAGTTTGCTGTTAATGTGAGTCAAATTTAGTATTCAACATTAATTCTAGGGATTTTCTTTATTGAGTTTATGTATTTTGTTGTATATATAAAACTTGGTCTGTATGTGTTAATCACGTTAATTTGTTAGTTGGTAGAACGTGATGAGTTTTGTTAACTGATGAAAAGAATTTGTGATAATATGAACGTAAACATGATTTTTTCAAAGGATTTGAATTTATTTATTGAAAAATTATTTCAATAAAATTAAGTGAAAATTAGCTATAAAATTATTTTGAAAAACATTATTTTATTTAAGAAATAATAAAGAATAATTTTAACTTTTCTGTCATATTAAGACACTTAAGTTAAATGAACTAAAATGACACAAAATCAGTTGTAGTTCAGTCTTTGTTCAGGTCTAGCTCAATTCTAGTTCAGTTCTAGTTCAATTCGAGTTTAGTTTCAGCTCAGTTTTTGTTCAGTTCTAGTTCAGTTATGGTTCAATCTTAGTTCAGTTTAGTTTCTAGTTCAATTCTAGTTCAGTTCTAGTTCAATTCTAGTTCTAGTTCTAGTTCAGTTATGGTTCAATTCTAGTTCAGTTCAGTTCTGGTTCAATTCTAGTTCAGTTCTAGTTCAATTCTGGTTCAGTTCTACTTCAATTCTAGTTTAGTTCCAGCTCAGTTTTAGTTCAGTTCTACTTCAGTTATAAGTCAATTCTAGTTCAGTTTCAGTTCGGTTATAGTTCTAGTTCAGTTCTAGTTCTAGTTACGGTTCAATTCTTGTTCAGTTCTAGTTCAATTCTAGTTCAGTTCTAGTTCAGTTCCACCTTAGTTTTAGTTCAGTTCTAGTTCAGTTTTAATTCAATTCTAGTTCAGTTATGGTTCAATTCTAGTTTAGTTCTAGTTAAATTCTAGTTCAGTTCTAATTCAATTCTAGTTCAATTCCAGCTCAGTTTTAGTTTAGTTCTAGCTCAGTTCTAGTTTGGTTCCAGATCAGTCGCAGTTCATTACTAGTTCAGTTCTAGTTCAGATTATGGTTCAGATTGTAATGAAGATTCTAGTTAAGATTCAAGTTTAGAACTTAGTTTAGATTTTTGTTCAGATTCTACTTCAGATTTTAGTTCACATTTTGATGCAGATTCTAGTTTAGATTTTACTTCAGATTCTGGTTCAAAATCTAGTTTAGATTCTAATTCTGATTTCAGATCAGATTCTTATTTAAATTCTAGTTCATATTCTAGATTATGTTCTAGATCATATTTAGTTAAGTTATAGTTGAGAGTCCAATTCAGATTCTTCTTGAAATTCTAGTTGAGATTCCAGTTCACATTCCAATTCAGATTCTAGTTCAGATTGTAGTTTAAATTATAGTGCAGATTTTTGTTCAGATTGTAGTACAGATTCTAGTTAATATTCAGATTGTAGTTTAAATTATAGTACAGATTTTAGTTCAGATTGAGTACAGATTCTAGTTAATATTCTGGTTTAACTTCTGGTTTGATTCTATTTCAGGCTCGAATTAAGATTCTAGTACAGATTCTAGTGAAGATTGTAGTTCAGATTTTATGCAGATTCTAGATCAAAATTTCGTTAAGATTATAGTTCCGATTCTGATTTAGATTTAAGTTTCTACTACAGTGTGTAATTTAAGTCTTATTTTATTGATATTTTATTTAACTGTTTAAATCTGGCGAAATTTACGGAATAGAAACAAAACCCTTTTCAAAAAATAACACCTTTTTATTTATAATCCCCTCTCAAATGTTACCACAATGCCATTTTATATTTACAGCTTATGTCACTTAATTACTTGTTTTTTTTCAAACAACATCCATACAAAAAACACCTTAATCATTGTCATACTACACTTTTCACTTAAACTTATTTTTCCTTTAAATTCCATTCTTAAAAAAATTCCTATTAAAACGTGTGTGAATTTGTACACAATAAATAATAATTTTTCCTTTTTTTTAATAATTTATGACTTTTTTATTATTTATTTTTAACAAAAAAATTAATACTCAAAAGTCTCATTCGCCCAAAATGAAAATGAAACTTAAAAAAGGAACAGAAATAATAATAAATATAAAAAATTGGTCAGTTATGGAAGTGTAAAGATAGCAAAATGATGTATGTGAGTATGTGTTTGGTTGATGGAAAATATCCTGCAAAATATTTTGCCTATAAAATTGTGTATAAAATATCATAAATCACACGAAATAAAAATTTTAAGGAAATATAAACAAAAAATCGCTTTTACGCTTGATAAAATTCTACAAAAAGCAGAATTAGATGTGTTAAGGGAGATGAGGAGTAAAATAGAGGATTTTCTAATAATTAAAGGTCAAATTTAAATTTTTAACTTCTACGCCTCGGGTTTATGTTGCAGTGATATCTTCTCGTATGCGATCATGAATAATCATTTAATCTATTAACACATTCTAATATTTCTACTAAGTTTTTGTTTACGTTGTTCCACAGTTTTTGATGGAAAAGTCTTTACCTCCTGAGTGTTTAATATTTTTACACTTTATGCGTTTATAAGTTTATAATACTGTCCATCTTAAATTACGCCACATTATACGTGTCTGACAAACTAATCCACAGTTTGGCAGAATAATTGTTTTGGAAATAAATATATAACTTTTAATCGGCAGAACGAATTTGAATGAAATTTAACAGTACATATTCCAATTCCGTACTGGTTCAGATTGTAGTTCAGAATATTGTGCAGAATTTAGTTCAGATTCTCGTTCAGATTCTAGTTCAGATTTTGGTTCAGATCCTACTTAAAATTCTTATTCAGATTATAGTTCAAATTCTTTATCTGATAGTTTTTGAATTACTTTCATTAGAACTTTTAACTTTCAAAATTTTGCAAGATCTTGAGCCAATTTTTTTAATATAAATATTCGAAAGTATTTCCCGACCAGGATGTCGCAAAAATTTGCCAGGACCTACGTTTCGTCATTCATTAAGCAGCAAAAATATTTTTTTATAAAACTTGACTTCAATGTCGGTGCTCTGTTTTTGATCTCGAAATTTTTAGTAGCGTTCTTTCAAGAGCTGTTTGAGCCTTGTATAATTTAAAATCTGTATTGGCTTTAAGTTTTCGTACCAAATAATCCGAGCACTAAACTAACCGAACTGCTTTCCTAACCGATGTGTTGGGAGATCTTTTTTAAAATGCTTTTTATTTTTTGGCTTTAGAAACGTCATGTGGACTATTCCTTCTACCCGACTAGTTCTCCCAATACTATTAAATAACATTGGAACCAGTTTGTCGACAAGCCTTTGAATGCTTGGCAGAATTTTTTAGGGCCATGTTGTGTTTTGTTGAATATATTTAATAATTTCAGTTTGCCATTAAACAAAATAACTGACATGTTTTAGAATGGTAACTGGATAAAAAAGTTTTTAAAGCTTTAATGAAAGAAGTGTGTTAAATTTTTTTTCAATTTCAGTCATTATAACGACCATCAATATACAACATTTATTTGGTCTCAATTCATAAATGATTTTTTTAATATCAAAATACCCGAGGTGACCAAGTTTGAAAGGCAGAAACTACGAGACAGTCCCAAATATTGGTCTTTACTCTTCCAAGTTAAGAAAACACCACAGCTTTGGCCATGTAAAAGTCCATAAAAATATCTCAAACGATTTAAAAAATTTAGAATCTTTTTTCAAAACAAATCAAAAAAATTTGAAGCCCAATTTGATTTAGAACAGTAAAAATCCATATTTTCTATTTTATCACTCCGGATATGAACCTACTTAATACAACGGCCTAATAAATTTTTATACCCTTCACTACTACCGTATGTAACGCTAAAAAGGAATCTTCTCTGAAGCGATAATGTATATACAGTCATGATAGAAGATCAAAACCTGAGTCGATTTAGCTCTGTCCGTCTGTCTGACTGTCTGTCTTTCTGCAAGTTGTTGGCATGACCGATATCTAAGTTCAAGCGAAGACCTTTCGTAAAATTGACAATTATTAATGGACAGATGAAAATTTACTTCATTACCGTTTCAAAAATTATCAAAGTCGGTTCAGTAGAAACAAAGTAATTATTTTATACGTTTGTGAGTGCATATGAAAGTAATTCGAGATATAAGAACAAGCATTCTTACATATTTTTATTTTATTTATATATTTCATAAAATTTTCAGTTCACGAAATACCGATTAAAGCACTTTTTCTTTTAAATTAAATTTATAAATTTAGCGGCATAATTTATGGATTCGCTTAAAATTTCTTTCAATTCCCAAAATACATGTAACAAACTCGTATTTATGTTCCCAAAAATGTTCATAATATTATATGTATAATACGAAATAAAATTATTCGAATAAAAACCGAATAGAAGATAAACTACAATGATTTCATGTGAATAAGACTTAATTTTTGCAATCCAAGTGCTTTGCAATAGTTATTGAAGAAGACAGACGGAAGGACGGACAAGTTCAAATCATTTAAGAAAGGTTTTAAATTTTCGTTATTATGCCTTATGTATGGCCTGTAGGGTATAAAAATTTTTAGATATTTTTCCCTCTCTCTATTGTAGATTTTCTTTCTTAAATTTTAAATAATTAATAAATATTTTTATGTTAAACAAGCAAAAATTGGTTTTTGATATAAAAATTTTTGTTTAACACAAATACAAACATTTCAGATACATTGGGGATTATGTAAAAATATACAGATACATTTACATACAAAAAACAACAAATGAACAAAGATGTATACATACAAATACTTGTATGCTTATAATACATATACAAATAAATGTATGTATACTTATACTCCTGTGTATCCTGGGTTTTGTGATGTTTTTCAAAAATGTTAAGTGTCTTAATCGAAATATTTGTATATGTTTGCAAATATTTACAGATATTTATATATAAAATACATGTGTATATGTACCTAGTATATGTAAGGAGTGAGATCAAAAATTCTTAACACACGTTTTTCATTAAAACTGTTAACACCGGTATAACTTGATTAATCAATATGTTGTTAATTTGATTAAAATGAGTGACCAGAATAAATTGCGTAATTAAATTATCAACAAAACCCAGCTGAGTCCTAAAAAAATTGCGGAATTCTCCAAATATTCTTCTTATAGCAAGTAATATGCAGTTGCAGTATAAGAAGCCAATCATGTGTAACAATTCGCTCTATAAATACATTAAGGCTTCATAATGTGTCCACATATTTCTGTTTTAAATTGGCATCCTGCCACTATGGTAAACAAGCACTTGAGTAGTATATGGACAATAATGTGATATTTGTAACATGAGACTGCCCGGAGATCAGCCAGTAGGAAGGTATTGGTTTCTTTGTTAAAAGAGACTTGAGGAGTACGAAAAAAGCGTACAAAAATCTGGTAGATTTTAAAAGAAGAGGGAGTACCTATACGAGCAAAGTGACAAAAAGCACCATAAAAACGTTAATTAAAGGGTTTCACGACTAACCGACTGATTAAAACTATAATTTATTTTGTAAATTTTTATAAAATTTCAATCAAATAAAAAAACAATTAAGAAGTTATAGTCGGTCAAGACCGACGTTTTAATACCCTACATTACGTTGTTGATTATAAGTGGCAGTTAACAAATATTAATGAACCACCCTCGTATATAAATATTTTTAATTTACGCTCAAGAGTACAGTATGTTATTCTGGTATTAACATCCACGCGGGATTAGTGTGTTCTAAAAGAAGTTTTTTCTGTGGGCGTTACATGGGAGCTAGAAGAAATTATGGATCGACCCTTGTAAAATGTCTCACATCGATTTTTGCTTATCTTTTCTTGATTTGACAAATTCTTATTACAATATCAACGTATATGTGAGGGCGGTTGTATGGAACCTATGTGAAATAATGGACCAATTCTCGTATAATTTGTATATCGTTTAAGAATATTATAAAACTAATTTGAAACAAATTCCATTAGAATCGCTTTATATTTAGGACTTTTGTAACTTTAAATCCCCATTCCGGGAGGAACATTTTTATGTGGGCTAGGTGAAATAATGGATCCATCATCACTAATTTCAATAGATATCGTACTTGGGCCAAAATAATGACACGTGCCATTAAGATACTTTTAAAACTGCGACCTGTATATCGTTCACAAGATTTAAATGGACAGACAGCCAGATAGCTGGGCAGATGGACATCGTTAAATTAACTCAGAATAAGATCCAGGGTCAAACGGTGTACTTAAAAGTGTTTGCACGAACGCATCATACCGAACCGTCTATGGTGGTGTTGGGTATAATAAAACTGTAAGTGAAGTGGTTTCGCTTTTATTAACATGTTTGTATTTAAGGAATTTTTCGCTCTCACTCCTATATATTTTTTTATTTGCTATTTGTAATTTTATTTTCTATACATTTGTGTTTCTGTGTGAGTTCGTTCATTTATATTTAAAGTTTAAATCTAATAATTTATTTAAACATTTAACTTTAACTTACGATGACTGCATTAGAAATTATATTTATCGCATTTAAATGCCACAAAACTAAATGTTTAATGTGTACAACCACTAATGCAATTTTCACATTACGAAAAAGAAATTCTTTTCAAAATTTATTCTGGCATTTAAATGAGTTTAAAATATTTTTCTATTATTTTTGGCTGCAAAACGTATTTTACAGTGGGATGGAAGTAAAAATAAATCGAAACATGTTTTAAGTTCTTGACCAGCAAATGCTTGATTGACATAGTTTAATTTTAAACAAGTAAGAATTTTATAGACGATCAAGCTCGATGATGTAATAGCCTACATCACAACATTGGTTATATATGGCAGTTACGGAAAAGTAATGAACTACTCTCGTATAATAGGATTTTCTGATTTATTTTTAAGAGTGCAGTACATTATTGTGATGTTAAAATTTATGAGAAATTTATGCGCTTTAAAATGAATGAATGAAGGATTTTTTTAAAAGGGTTAAATGGAAGCTAGAAGAAACCGATTCCCGTAAGATTTTGCACATCGACTTTTGATTAAAAAAAGTGATAAACTGAAAATGGTACTGGGAGCAATGCACCGGCCTTCGCATAATTTGGCATATGGGTTTAAAATGTGAATTAGAATCAAAGGAATTATTTATGTTAAATTTCGTTAACATCATTTCATATTTTGGAATTTTATGAGCTTAAACCTCATTTCGGAAGAACACTTTTATGGAAGGTACTTGAAATATTTGACTGAACATGGCAAGTTTCAACAGGTTTGTTCTTATGCCAAAATATTAATATGTAACAAATTTTCTCAAGGTACCTGAAAAATGAGACTTGTAGAGTGTTTACATGGACAGACAGACGGACAGTCATCTGATTCGAACGGTTTTACTTAATAATGGATATAGCGCCATTTGTAAACATCATACTAAATGTATAATACCCCAACCGCTTACGATGGTGTATAAAATGATCAGATATTTAAAATTTTCTTTAACAAATTTTAAATCTTGCCCCACTGTACCAGCTTAATGCTGCCATAACACACAAAAGAACAGTTTTGATTATTTTTTTAGATATAAATTAAAATTCTATTAAAATATTTAAATATTAACTTTCTGTCTTTTTCATTTTTTATCATTTAAAGAGGATTAAAAATAAATTAATAAATAAATTAATTAAAAAATATTTAATTAATAGAAAAGAACTATTTTTTAATAAAACATGGCATTGAACTTAATTTTAAAATAAATTAGCAAACATAAATATTCCATTATGATTTTAGTTTATTTAATTGTTTTTGTGTATAGATAAAAATGCCCAAACTTGTTCTCCTACATCATTACGCCACCGAAACAAAAAAGAAGTTATAGTCGGCAAACCTGTCTGTTCAGAAACCTACAAAACGTTGTTGGTTATAAATGGCAGCTACTTAAAACTTATGAACTACCCTCGTATAAAAGTATTTTTTTAATTAATGCTTAAGATCGAAGTATAATATAATGATTCTAAAATTCATATGCCATTTGTACGTACTAAAAACATTGTTTTCTGTGGGTGTCATATGGGAGCTGGAATAAATTATGAGCCGATCCCCGTAAAATGTCTCACATCGATTTTTGTCTATTTTACAAATTTATTATTACAATACCAACGTATATATGAGATTTAAGCCCTTCAATGTGATATTTAGATAAGGGTTTTAATGGGACCTATTAAAAATAATTAACTGATCCTCGTGTAATTTCACATCATTTACGTAAACTTTCTTTAAAATCGCTTTATATTAAGGACTTTTGTGTTTTTCAATCGCCATTTCTGTAGAAACATTTGTATGGGGGCCAATTACCAATATCAACAGGCGGTTCCTTGAACCACCTTGGATATAATGACACATGCCAAATTTTAATAAGATACCATAAAACTGTGGACTGCATTTTATTCACAAGTTTTAGATGGACAACCCACCAGTGATTCTGAGTCGAACGGTATACTTAAAAGTGGTGGTAGCAAATTTTTTCTGGCCGTAACAATTTTGCTTAAACGCATAATAACCAAATACATGTGGTCGTGTAAGGTTTCTACTTTTTTCTGAAACACATTTTATAGTTACTAGTTAGCAACGAGGCGAACAGAGGTTAGATGGATCTCGTAAGTAATTCGGTATCTATCGGCTCAATTTAAGGTGACACTATCATTACTTTATACCCTCAATAAATACAAGTGGTGATGAAGGTATATTAACTTTGTGTAACTCTAAGAAGGAAACACAAATAATGCATATTCTTGAGCTGAATCAATATCTGAACAAATTTAGCTGTATCCATCTGTTTGATGGAAATAGTTTCAAGCCTATAATAATTGTCCGAATTCCGCAGTGGTTGTCACATTAAAAACTAAAAGTATATTGTTCTATTAGCAAAAGAATTATAGGCCGATATCTGAGATAATCTACAATTCCGAAAAATATGTTTTCTGAAATCTTCTACAAAAAGTACGTGGATTTAGACAGAATTTAACTATACATACAAATATACGTATTTCCTTTTCGTACAAAAAAGTCATAAAAATCTGATAGAAAAATTACAGGCTAAAATATGCAAAATTTTGATACACCCAAATTTTAGTATCATATATGTCGCAATTTCGAATATAATTCTCTGAAATTTGCCACATATATATTTATTTTGATATAAAATCAATCCAAAAGATTATTCTTGGGCCAATATTTATCCCACCTCCCAAATAAGACCCCTTCTCGAAATAAGCTTTTAAGTTTATAAAGCTCTTAAATATAAATCATTTCCATCGTATTTTAAGGCAATAAATTTTCTAGCTGTCCCAAGTATATGGTTTCAAATTGATATTGATCCATACTTTGCTATTGCTTTCCAGAAAACCGTTTTGATCTCTTAAGAGTCTTAAATATAATTGTGTTCTATTAAAAATTAGAAAACGAGTTTATCGAATTCATTACGAAAAGAATATCGGTTCATATTTTGCTATAGCTTATAGTACTATTAAAATGAAGCAATTTGCATTGAAAATTGTCGTAATTTGAATTTCTAACAGTCTTTAATGTATATTACTAACTTAATGAATATCAGTACATATTTGCTAATAGTTCCATTTTAAGAACCGTAAAATTTAAATTATTTCTTTAACTGGTCTTTAATATAAGAATCCATAATTGAAAAATTATAGGAATATATTTCTTAAAGGTTCGCTAAATATAATATCATAAATTCAACTTAAGTTAATTTAGAATACTGTTTCAACACCAAATGTTTTTGATAATAAACCTGGTGGAGGGTAATTCAAAGTTCGTAACAGCCGAATGCAAGAATTTTTATTTTTTCACTTGGCATTTAAAATTCTTTAAAATTTTTCTTCATTGACAATATTAAAAAACACAGAATTTTTAAACCAATCAATTAAAAAAACATCAATATTTTTTTTAAATTCTGGTCGTAGATACACATACGAAACCGATGATTCCAATTAGGATCGCCTAACGATGTGTTGAATGGAGTAGGGTATGTTGTCTGACAAATTATCCTAACATTTTTTTCTTTTTTTTAGATTCTGCGCAAAATAAAACACATTTACATAATTTAAAAATTTTTTTATTTATTATCTTTTTAGTCTTTTTTTTTTTTTGATACAATTTAATTTTTAGATATCATTATAAACCCATTTCTCTGTAATCAGTATTCTTCCGTAATCTCCTTCACATAAAAAGAGAGAATATTCTCGCAGAGTGTAACAATTTGAATATATACAAATGTTTTTAAAATGAGTTTATTTTATAGTATCGATGTATATCCTCTTATACTTTTAAGCATCATTTTCCAACTTGCAGTTGGCATTATGGGGATAATCACAGATCTTTGGAAAAAAATCAAAAATAGTAAAAATTCAAATAAAATTTTTCAAAATAAGAGAAATATAGCAATTAAACATTTTTATTGAGAAAATTTATAACAGTTAATAAAATTTCTGTAGAAAATTTCAAATTTTCTATAGAAAACTTAAAAACAATTGAAACATTTTCTATAGAAATCTTCTTCAGAATATATCAGTACTCACCTCCAATTTTGCATTATAATGAAAACCTGGAGCACATTTTCTTACAAATGGTGTACCACGATCACATAAAATGAATTCGTTACAGCTTGTTTGTGAAGGGAATTGTACAACCAAAGAGTCATCAGGCTGATCAGTGGGACATACAATTTCAGCTTGAGCAAATTGTAAAGCAAACAAGAAACACACACAGAAAGTGGCGTAAATATATTTATAGTTGAATATCATATTGGTTTTTTTTAGTAAACCAGTGAAGTTCCCTTCCAGTCTAAAGTTTTCTACAAACTGCAAATTGTTCTGGAAATTATATGATTTTTAAACATTTTTTTTTTCAAAATTTTGTTTTTCAATTTCGTTATCTGGAATGTGTTTTTTAATAAATAGAATTTTTGATAAATTGTAGATATGATAAAAACTATCCCAGAATCTTTCTAATTGAAGAACATTTAGTGAAAAATAATATAGATAAGAGAGAATATGAGGAGTGGTTAAACGCTTTTGTACAAAATA